>CM076915.1:6538603-7138603 GCA_039566165.1 Maruca vitrata
TGGGTAAGTTGCCGGACGGCTTCGTCACGTACTGGCTGCGGCGGTTCCCGCTGCTGCTGCCCCACGTCTGGCTCCAAATGCAGGAGTTCCGCCACGAGGACATCCTCCAGGCCTACTACCCACACTCGTTCACATTCAGCCGCGATGACGTCATCGAACTCGATGACGACATCACCATCGACGAACCTGTCCCAGACGAACTGCGGGACCCGGAGAAAAACGAGCTGTTCGTCAAAAGTAAGGTCTACTATGACGAAACGAATGACAATAAACCTTACTACCGAGGATCTCCAAGGAGGTCCGATTGGCGGTCGGAAGCGAGGGACTTCAGGCCGAGACAAGACGACGTCAGGTTAAGAGACAAACACCATTACAAGAAGAAAGAGAAGAAGAGAGAGGAGATACCTATTTGGACTTTGCCTCCGCAGTGAGCGGATCAAGTGTTGTGGATGTATACAATTATATGGTCTACGGTTTACGGTAGGCCAGAGACATTTATGGCTATGGAGTCGGGTTTGACTTGTAGCAAACGTGCAGGGAATCAGAATTGTATTAGATAAGTACCAACTATACGGCGATATAGAGGAGTTATGAGCAATGTGGACGCCACCTTCCATCCATTGGTTGTTGAACTAAAAAACGATATAAAGACGCGTGTGTATGTTCAGTGTTGGTTTTGATAATTATTAAAGACTGGGGTTGTTGGAAAACTAAGATTGAAACGTAAATTATATAATCATCTTAATTGATGGATACAGATTACCTACTGTGCTATAGAAACAAAAGTTGATGATTAAGTTGGAATTGTATTGTGTATAATTTATTTAGGTTTCATATTATATGTTAATCTATTTTGATCTCGTATCGTGCAACTTATTAATTTTCATTGAAAATCAATAGTAAAGTACCACACTAGAATATTTACATTTAATTTTTATATTCGGTTCTCTTTATTCTAATACATGACATAATCAATAGAATAGGGCCTAAACAATTTGTACAAATTGAATTGAAATCATGTTTTTGTGTATTTAACACAAAATGGTGTGTGATTTTTTTATGAAACAGTATAATAATGTAGCTTACCTCCCTCCCGACTTTTTTAAAACTATTGTATGTTTATAAAACGAACAATCTTTGATATTGTAACTTTTATTACCAGTTAGGGACCAAAATACTTTTGCACATGAACTACACACATTTACACTTCTTGTGAAACTACACAATTTGAATAGGCTCTACATGTAAGTCTGTGTTCTACATATTAGTATACACACAGCAATACACTACACTAATATTTTATGAATCCTTATTTTATTTATATGAAGAATAAAATGAACATGAAAATAACACTATAATGTTTGTTCTAGAAACAACTGTGTGTTACAAACTGTGATTTTTTGTATTTCTCTGCACTGTTTACTTATTTTGAATGCTACTTTTAAACATTTTAAGTAAATAATTATTATATAATTGAGTGAATTCAGGTCATTGACCTTCTGGAAATCACGCTTTTTCGGTAAAAAGTTTTTTGACATTCCTTGTTTTATCTTAGTACGTATTTTAAGTGAAATTAATATATTATTTGTTATGTATGATTGATTTATTAATGGTGCTAAGAGTATATTTATGTGAATTGAGTATTATGTTTAAAGAAATTATTTCGAATACGAAATTTTATGGCTTTACAGCACAAACCTATATAGATATCAGCATCTGCTAGTAATACTAATACGAATATTGGAGATAATGTAAAAAGTACCGACCTATTGTTATGTATCAATTTCATCATTTCTTTCATGTACAATCTAATCTGAACGAACTTTAAAGGTCGTTCACTTTTAATAACCGATAATGATATTTCTGTAACTTGTTACTATAGAAAGAAGCCGTCTCCTTTCTATTCAATACGGCTGGATCGTTCAATAGATAACTTAAAACGGAGTTGTAAAAGTTCGAATGAATTATCACTATGCACATATTGCGCTGTTATGAAGTATCATCATGCATAATTTATCACATTTTAGAATAGGCATAATGTTTCTGTAAGTTTTAAATGTATCGAACTTTTCAAAGTAAGTAAAATAACCGAATATTAAATTATTTTTTTGTAGTATCAATTTAAAAAATGGAAGCATTACCATGACTTTTGAATGTGTCCGTTTTTATAATACCTACTTCGACATTGACTAGTATCAAAAATATCCGTAAATTGTTAACCTCTTTCACGCCATATCTGGGAGTTGCCTTGCTCTTGTAAGATAAAATATTACTTACATTTATGTCCTTTAGATCGGTCAAGGTCGTATGGATGTCGCACCAGTGTATTGGGTGGATCGTAGGGTAAATATTTAATTTTATCAATAAAATGAATAATGACATTTTACTGGTTACCATTTTCACATCTTATATCAATGTGTATTATGAATGCTCTTACTAAATAGATGTTTTCTCTCTCCAAAGGGCAGGATATGTTTTATGGGGGTAAATTAGGTAGACTAATTTACTTGATGGTGTTGTGTAAATGAGATTGTATACTGAAGCACAAAATAAAATTGTATGTCATCTTAATTCAGATGCGAAACATTAATGTATTCTGTGTGAAAATGATGCTCAAACTGTTTGTATATTTGTATTATATTGTGAAAGAGTAAAAACTTATTTCATTTAAAACATTTGTTTTATTATCTAAGTATCTACACCAAGTTTTGTCACAGATAATATATAATATTATAGATAGGTGTAAAAATAAATTGTACTGCATTTCAATACGCTATTTCTTCTAATGCATGTACTGGCAAACAAAAGTTCAGGGCTTCTGGCGTTTACTATCATCTAAGAAAAGTGCCCTTTTGACAAAGGATTTTGATGGATTCACAATAAAATAAAAACCATCAAATTTCTCAAAAAACTTTATTGATTGTCTAAATATTACAAAATTATATCTTGGTTTTCTACACAAATAAAACATAACAATTCCTAGTGATTATAAATCAGTCTTATTTCACAGATTAGTTAAAAAAATAAACAGTGGGTTTAATTTCGTATGGCACAGTACAAAAGTAAGTCTTAGAAAATAGCTGCATTCAAAATGAAGAGAAAAAAATGTGTTTATTAAGGTACACAAAAATATATATTTGAGCAGAACAAAGTTTGTGTTGAAGGTTTTTAATTACACATATATTAAGTAGTATTTCTTTGAATTAATAATCAGTTATTATGGAATGTAAAATCAGTACATTTATATGGAATTTAATAAAATAAATGCAATTGAACATCAACTAAATAATAAGTAAAAACATACATTTTCAAAAAAGATAATAATATGTAAAGCTATGATGTCCTTATTGCTACCACACCAATATCTTGTTTAAATCTTAAGTAGTAATGATACATATCAATAAAATGAGTGACTGTTAAAAATATTCCTAAACATTATGTTTCTCTATCAAGTCAATTATAGTTAAGTGCACTTTTTCTTTGGCAACAATCAGTGCAGATTTCTCAGATCCATTCAGCATTGTCATGTCAGGGCCATAACTAATAAGAACCTTTGTAGCTCCTATATTTCCCATCTCACTAGCGTCATGTAATGGTGTATTTCCACCAATATCTATAGCATTTATATTGGCTCCATTATCAAGAAGTATTCTTATCACACCTGTTTTATTGTTCAGTGTTGCTAAGTGGAGAGGGGTCTGACCTCTTTTATTGGCACAGTTTACATTTGCTCTGTTTTGTATTAATATCAGGCATAGTTCATCAAGGCCACAACGGGCAGCATAATGTAAAGGGGTATGTCCATTTGAGTCTGAGAAATTCACATCAAACTCAGTGTAGTATGATTGCAAGGTCTTTTTACACACTTGACACTCACACAAGGGGTGACATTGAGGGTTTTTAGACTGATTACTTTTTTCAATGTATGCTGAATAATTAATATTCATATAAAAGCAGGCAAGTTTTACATCGCCATAAGTTATGGCCTTAAGTATTCTCTCTATGAGTTTTAAGTTTTCAACTGCCCTAGATGCATTATTATCTTTGCTTCTCCAATTCATCTTATGTAGTTTCAAGGACATCGCCTTTTCAGACTGGCAATTCAGAGCTTTGACATCTGAATTTGTAATATGGATATATTCATACAGGTTTGGAGTCACAGACTTCAATACTTGCAATATCTTCAAGTTATGTGCATAGTCAAATGCTGTCTTGTTATGCTTATTCTGCAATGATGGCTCAGCCCCATTTTCAATAAGCAGTCTTGCTATTCCTTCATATCCCCATTTTGAAGCTAAATGTAAAGCCGTGTTTCCACTTTCATTGGTTAAATTTATAAATATCTTTTTCCTACTATGCTCTGCAAAATAGATAAGTGCCTTGACACAATTCAAGTGGCCATTATTTACAGACAAGTGAAGTGGAGTATTCTTATCAATGTTAGTCTGATTAATGTTTGCTCCAGAATGTAATAATAGCAAAAGGGCATTCTGATGTCCCCTTGAAGCAGCATAATGCATTGGGGTGCATTCATTGAGATCTGTTGCGTCTACTTCAGCTCCTATTTCGACAAGTGTTTCTACTATGCCAGCTTTACCATGAATGCATGCCACATGCAATGGTGTAAGACCATGGCTATCTCGTGAAGTTACAGTTGGAGATGTTTTTAACAAATTTCTAGAGACTTTACTGCAGCATTTTTTGCAGTTGCACAATGGATGACAAAGTTTTTGATAAATTTCAGAGTCACTATCACTGTCATCATCATCATCATCATTCAACAAAAAATTGTCAAAATTTATTTTAAGAGTATTATTGTCATTTTCATGTATACTTTGCAAGTGTTTTTGGTTTCTCAGTAATATTCCTTGGATTTGTTCAGCATGGTTTGCTTTTATCAAGTCAAATATATATTCTAAGGTTTCATCTCTGTTTGTATCGGATGTTGATATTGACTCTGTGAGGCTGTTTTTTCTCTGTTTATTGCTCAAATTATCTTCAGTGAGGTTGCTTTCATAGTAATAAGACTCTGGGTCAGGTGGTCCCGCTAATGCACCTGATTGTATATGTTCTATGACTGCTTCAAGAGTAGTTATGAGGAAGGCACTTTCATCTCCATCGCCTCGGCCCACACCACTGAACCGAAACTCCTTCATGTATGTAAGCTGACTATACCAGTTTGGTAAGCCCGACTTGATAACCAAAAATACAAAAACAGGCAGCAAATCGTCAGCAGTAAGTAGAACAATGTTGTTGCTGCTGTCTTTCCTATTAATGGCATTTAAAGCTTGTTTCAAACATATTACTTTCTCTAACACAGTGTTGTAAGAATCTATCTTTGATAGTATTTGTTTAGCTTTTGGTACTGCATGGTACAGTTCCTTCTTTATGTCCAGATCTCTTAGCTGGATGTCACACATGTTTCTAATCTTCTTATTGAGATGTGAGTCTTCATAAGAACAACAAGTGCAAATAGGTTTAAAAAGTGAATCAAATAATAGATGCTGCATGTAACACTCCACTGCAACCTTTATATTTTCTAGCACCTGTTTGCAGGCTTTTGATTTCTCTCTAAGTCTCCTATTTTGTAATGCATATTGAAGGCATTGGGTGTACAACTCACTCACAGAATCTCTAAGAGGGCCAATGGCAACAGGCAAAGAGGATTGTTTCTTCAAAAACAATTGAACACTATGCTCTATCTGATCAAGAACCTGTCTGCCTGCTGCTTGAGTCCACAGTAGGTCAATGCAGTCATTGATGGAGGAGAGGTAATCTTTAGTTATTGCACTGTCACTATTGTTAGAGGAAGGCTCTAGAGGAGACTCGATGCACCATACCGTGTATTTCAAGAAGTCTTCAGTGTAGAAAGTCTCCTCGAAAAGTATGTGGCTCTGCAGCGGGAGTCCCTTGGTTATGTCGAGAGTGATGACCTTGTTGGCGACTGTCACTTGTTTCTCCGTTAGAGTACTGTAGTGAGTCTCCGGCAACTCGTCACTCGGCACTAATATGTGAGCGCAAAAATCTTCTACGGTGAAAACCCTGGTGTTTAGGCTTCCGACGCGGGGCACGCATATTACCCACGACTGGGATATGCAGTGTTGAAACAAACTCCCGTACTCGTTCCTCAACTCCACAAAGAATGGGTTCTCCGAGAGAATTTCGTCGTAAGCGCCGTCCATTTCTGGAAAATGTTATGATTACAATACGTACGGAATGTGCTTGCACAACTAAAATGGCTGATTGCGTTAATTGCACGACTTGATTTCTATGATCACTTACCAAATGATGTAGTTCATTAATTTGCTTGTGTATAAAAGTTTTAATGAGAACGTTAAAGATTAATCATTACTGCATATCGTTCTGCACGTTCCTTTGGTACATAATTTTGACAACTAGACAACCGACCAAGGTCTGTCATTGTCAGCTGTTGCATTGTCGTTATTTTAACGTTTAAAGCGTGGTTACATTTCGTGGCTTTACTTTTATGCATTGTTTATTTATAACATTATTCAGTTTGAAATAATTACAGTATAAAGCAAAGTCGCTTCCCGCGTCTGTCTGTATGTATAAGACGTGACCATTTTGCGAAAAGGCAAAGGCTTGTTGCGTGGTTTTCTGGCCAAAAGTGGTCTTGTTAATTTGAACAACAGATTTGCTAAAAGGGGGTAATATTTGCATCCTCTCTTGCCCTAAATGGTACAATTTAACATTCTTTTTGGATTTCACGGGGATACCGGGACACATTACTTCAAAACGGGACAATCTATCACGTTAAAATCGGGGCGTCTGGTCACGTTATGTATCTTTAAAACTACGCAACGGATTTTCGTGGGGTTCTAGAGGAAGGTATTTATTAGGGTTCCGTACCTAAAAGGTAAAAACGGGACCGTATTACTAAGTCTCCACCGTCCGTATATCCGTCTGTCTGTCTGTCTGCAAGCTGTATCTCATAAACAGTGATAGCTAGAAAGCTGAAATTTTCACAAAAGATGTATTTCCGCTGCCGCTATTGATCGGTAAGTAGCATTAACACTTGTGTTATGGATATTATAAAAAAAAGTGGATATAAATATAAACTTAGATGTATTTAAATAACACTATATAATAATTTCACTAATATAAAATAAAGAAGTCGGAACATTATTACCATTATTATAATAGATAAAGCTGACATCACATCTGTTTGTGAAAAATATAGGGGTGATTGTTTTCGGGGGTATTCCCGAATCCTGATCCCAATTACTTTTATTTACTGACCAATTTACCAATAATACAAATTATTATGTAAATAGCACTGAGTCATTGTATATTTGATGGGAACATGGATTGTGAAGTGGCTCTAATTTGGACCAATTAGCAGATTGGCTATGGACGCAGTAAGTAGATATAAAACATTACACTAACTTATTTTTAGTCAGTGATTCGATATCATTTCAGGGAGTTAAACATGGGTGCTACTGTAAGTGCTACTGAAAATAATTATAATACATCTTATTATGTACATCATGCTTAGCAAATATTAGATAGTATCTGTTTATATTTTTCTCTATCGGGATGGTGTTTGGCATAAAATTTACTTATTTAGGTATAGCTCGTAATTTAAGAAACGCTTTCTTACTTCCCATACACTACACACTACTACCGTTACCGCTAATTTATTTCTGGTATAGGATTAACAAGTACCTACCTAGGAGTACGAGATATGTCTCACTCGTATCTACGTGGGTACAATTTTAGGGACCTGTTTCAGTTAGCAATTACGCTATTACACAAATATTAATTTTCAGAGATATGTTGGAGTGGCTGTGATATTATTAATCATAATAGAAAAAAGCTTATCCGCAAACACTGAAATGGCAGACTTGAAACATAACGTTGCATCTGACACAACAAAGGTTCTGTCCAGAATGAGAAGGCAATATGGGGGCTATTATGATCAATATGGAGTGTGTAAGTTTACAACATTTACTTGTTTCTACTACTTTTTTATACTCTTAACTACAAAGTTACTTACAAAGAGCAGACGGCCCAAGTTACTGTGCATTGTAATAGTCAAATTGGTCCTGACATCATCACGTTAACATCGTTAGAAGGCGTGGCCTAATAGCCTGTTGTTGTGTCGAAGTAGGAGGAAGACTAATACGAGTCAAGCCTTCCACACCCCGCACGCCTTGTAAATATTGAAATGCTTCATAGACAGACACTTATTAATAAGTTTTTACGACAACTTCCCTTTAAAAGTACTCTATGAATGTATAATGTTTGTGTTGTTAGTCAGAATTTGGTAAATAAATAAAGGTACATTTATGTACTTTTTACGGGCACTGAGTACGGAATCTTTTGAGAAACTGAATAAAAGTCTGATCCTTTTCCTATCTAACTTATCCTTACTAATATTTTAATTCCGAAAGTAACTCGTGTCTGTCTGTCTGTTACGCTTTCACGCATAGAGTACTGGACCGATTTAAATGAAATTTGGTACAGATATAGTCCAGAGGAAAGTAATGTTTGCTGTAGTAATGACTGCGCTAAGGAAGTAATGTTTTACCCATTAAACGGAGTCGCGGGCGGAAAGCTTGTAACTTAATAACCATTATTCCTTCAAGAAATCGTAATGCATTTTGTTGATCAGCACGACGATGACGATAGCTGTCAATTAACTGAGTTTTTATGTCAGCCTCAGCGTTTTTCCTAAACATACGAGTGCCTATGGCAGACCAATATGCTGCCAAGTTATATTTAACTTTGAGTTATTTACATACGTAACTCCAGTTTCCCGGCTCTCCTTTGTAGTTCTCCTGTCTCTTGCTGAAATGGAATAACACTTTTTTCAGATCGACGACGGCCAGTCCCGGTACCAGTACCGATAATAGTTGGAGTTGGGGTCCCTGTATTGGGGGGGAGAGGGTTTGGTGGACGGGGGATCGGCGGAAGGGGTTTTGGTGGACGAGGAATCGGAGGTCGAGGTATTGGTGGCATAGGCGGCCGGGGAGGATTTGGTGGTTTCGGGGGAGGACGAGGAGGAAGGGGTTAAACATAATTAATATACAAACGTGGAAGCTATTTTCCGTTAAATAGGTACCTACCATTGTATATTATCAATGGAAGCTGTTCATATAAAATGTATAATTTGGTTAACTTTTCATCGCATTTGTTAAAATTACTACAATGGCGAGTTACCTGGCATACGTCAGACCGTATGTTTGACCGCTCTGTTTTATGTGGATTTTATAGAGAATCACTTCGACCAGTCCCCCAGTCAGACAGTGTAAACTGTGTTGTGCGTTATAATAATGTAAAAATAGATGTCTGTAATATATTCTGCTTTAAAAATAAATAAATAATACCAAGGGGAACTAATATTAATATGTGTAAGTAAAAGTATATGTTGTACGTTATATACTTAGTGCAATAGGCATACATACATACATTAAGTAGGCATGCTACGAATATTAATGTAGCCGCAACCAGCCACATCATTAGTATGCTACATTATCCCTGATTAACATTGGCTATATTTATCAATAACACCAAGAACATATTTACTATAAACCGAATTAGATGCACATAACTATCGAAATAAAACTCTTTTATTTTCATAAGTATTTTTTATACTAAACATTCACCACCTATTTATTTTATTCCGTACATAGCTTAGTAACATATAAGTTATTTGCGGTAGGTAAACTTTTCGTCGCGTCCCATCGAAGACTTGCTTGATGTCATTTTGTGCCAGGGTAACGTCGTTACGGGCCGGTGAGACGAGTCCAATGTGATTACGTGTGATATGGCTGGGGGTGACTGACCGCTGGAAACGATGTATAATGCAATTTTACAAGGCATGACTTAACCTGTAACTCAATCTCACCGTAGCACGATGTTTATATTTCGATGTAACTGATTTGATGCTTGCAGTCAACAAGTACCTATTTGATCTAATACTTCATAAAACAAAAAATAATGATTCTTAATAGAAGGTAGAATTAATTATTGAGTGATTTTCAAATTGTATCTTTATCTCAAGTTTTCGTGACATGTTGTCGCTGCTGTCAATTAGTTTATTAACAGTATTCACACCCTTGTATTACCCTTGCGTTGGGGTGAGAAGCAGGTAGTTATGTAGGTTTTACCTACCTATTACTAAATATTTCAAAGCGGAACTCTTATTCCATCTATACGAGCTAACCATAACTTTGCTCTAATCTAGCCGTTAGAAGTGTAAAGAACTCTGTTAACCTAACCCTAAGAACGTGTGACCTACTTAGGCAATTTTTGCGTATAGTGTTTAGCGCTGAATTTCATTTACTCGCTTTCACGGAAAAAGCGGGTCGAGGATGTTGTAAATACAGAAATGGACTTTCAAAGCTCTCCTGACTTGTAGTAAAAAAGGACCTCACTCTTTTATGTTCCCAAGGGGCCCGTGAGTGCGCGCTGAAAATATTCAAGAACGCGGTTTTTTCAAGTGCCGCGAATGCTGTATTGTGTTACGGAGATTGCATGGAAATTCATGGCACTACCATTTTGGAGGGGTCTGTAATTAATGATTACTTGTATTTTGTTTAATGTGTTTGTTGATTTCTTTAAAGTAATTGTTTGACTAGCTTGTTCTATGAAGGTTTCAGTATTGAGTTTTCGAACGGACTTACCTAGATGTTGTTTGTAATAGAGATACCTACTTACATAGATGAGTCTTATTAGCATATTTTTCAGTACACGTGATACTATCATGGAAACTAAAGTAAATAGTTACTTACATTGATGGTAGGTAAATCTTAAAGCACATATTAAACAGGTAAAGTTGAGTCTGGAACTGGACTCCGACATTCGTTTCTTCACAGAACTGTTAACCGACAGAACATTTCGTATATCGCCGCTTCGCCAACAGAACCTATTGCCAGCGTACGATTCGTCGACAGCACTGCTCGTCATCAGATATTTCACCTTCGAACGATTCACTAAGCGATTTGTCGTCAATTAACTATTCCTCTTGAAAAATATTCAAATGCAGGTTTTTGAAATTTAGCACTAGGGATACATAAAGTAATATTTAGTTACTTACTTTACTCAAACCGTACAATTGCGGATTTAGGTACTTGTATAAATTACATTTAACGTAGAACTTTTTTTTTTTTGTAGCAGGTTTAAATACAGATACCTTCTCCGAAATGTAAAAAATGTTCTTCTGCAAACCCAATAAAAAAAATTGGGCGCATACATACAGGGTAATCTGAAAACCTCCTTTTTGTAATCTCAAAACATTTAAATTGATCAAATTAGTATTCAAATCATCGATTTTAAAAGTACCTATTTTAATATTTTATGTGATTAATTACTTTATAAATCCCTCCAAGAGAAATAGTTAATTGACGACGAATCGCTTAGTGAATCGTTCGAAGGCGAAAGGTCTGATGACGAGCGGTGCTGTCGACGAATCGTACGCTGGCAAAAGGTTCTGTTGGAGAAGCGGCGATATACGAAATGTTCTGTCGGTTAGCAGTTCGGTGAAGAAACGAATGTCGGAGTCCAGTTCCAGACTCAAGGTAGGTTATTCATAAACTTTAAACCATTGTATGCCAGTTCATCGAAAAGAACAAAATGCTTAAAAGCACCTGCCACGTTTGGCGGGGCGCGGGCGGCGCGGCTAGGCGTTTTCTTGTTGGCGCTTTTCCCAGAAAGTTATTCATTGCCCGCCGTAATAGTCGACTGAACGCTAGTTAGTTGTGTGCTATTTACTTACTTCCATTTCTATTCGGTGTCTTTTGTTTTGTTGTACGTATTAGCACGCAAGACCTGTTATGGAAATGATTGTGATGTTCCTAGCCCTAAATGCTTTTTATTTTCTTGTTTCGGAGCAATTCCGCTTTTATCATTAGGGAAAGTACCCTTTTAGAATGCGTAGGAAAATGATCTTTTATTTAGGCGATTTTTCTATTCATTCCCTGTTGTTATAGGGGTCTCTAGTAGAGACCCCAACACGTAGAGCACGTAGAGAAAGTCTGGACAGCAACTCTTCCCGTGAAGCTAAACAGAAATAACTTATAGATACCTAATAGGTCATAAATTCGACGTCACGTAGTATGACATTGAATAATGAATAGAAAATGTGAATATACAATATTTTTTCTTTAATAAGATAAAACTGTGATATACATTATAAAAAAAATTACGCAGGCCTTATTTAGCTGAACTTGACCGTAGTAAATATACCAGAAAAAATGAAAGGGAGGGTGTGAGCGTATCTTTATAGGACGACAATGACAATGTGGCGTTTCCCTCAAGTGGCACTTGGCGGTGCAGTGAATAGGGGCCATTAGAGACCGCTAGGCATCACAGCTGGCTATACAACTCGCTCGAAACATTCCCTTTTTTGCTATTCTTGTTTTTTTGCGATTTTTATGAATGTGGAATGTTCAAATATTTGCATGTACCTATACAAATGTTTAGACAGGTTAGAGTCAGTGTCATATTTCCTTTCGTCCATTTCCAAAAAAAAAAATGTAAAAGAGAGCACGTGATCTGATATTGCAGTGAAAATTTTTTCCGATACACCATTTATTATATTTTTTGTTAAAAGTAAAAAAATACAAATCTTTGTAGAACAGATTTACCCGAAAATCTAATTGAATTAATTAGACAGAGAAAATAAAAAAAAAAGCAACCGCATCGCCAATTCATCACCCACCAAATCCATTCACTCGTGAACTGTCAAACGGTAGTTAAAAAAAAATTAGGAACAGGCGTGAACGCGTCTGCGGGCCAAGCCGTCAACAAGCCGTTTCTCCCAAGCGACACTCGACAGTGAATAGCGCCCATTAGCCGACCGCGTGGTGGCGGGAAATCGCGCGGAATAACTCACCATCTATCTTTGTGCGAACGGTAAGTGCCCGTCGCGTTAAAGTCGTCCATGCGAACTGTATTGAGGGTAGTAGTTGTAAGGATCTCTTGAGCCCTGGTTGTAAAAGATGCAACAGATCTTATCTAGTGTTCTTCTTTGGACACAAAGATATAGCGAATTATTTCAGCACAGTGTGAGATATTCGCGATAGTTCTATAAATTCGCGATGAATGTCGCTTCATTACCTAATAGATAACCAAGAAAATTGTTCACTCCACATAAATTTAACTAGTTTAGTGTTGTGTTTGTAACTTAATTTTATGATTGTCTTACAAGATGACTTCACTCCACCTGATGGTAAGGGGTAGTGAGATTATCATATGAGGTTTACAGGCTCAATATACCATATTGAGCCTGTTGCCCTCATCCTGAACGCCTGCTTAAATGCCGTTTCACGCCCCACCTGAAGAGCCCGGGATCATAGGAGTGAGGGAAAACTTGAGCGAGAAGGGCATTCCATGCCTTAATGACACGGGGCAGAAAAGAGGAACCTCTTCCAACCGGCGCCTGAATTCTATGTGGATGCCAGAGCTGTCCAGCTCATCGTTAAATAATCGTATGATCATATTTTGACGAATTCATACTGAAGACTTCCTAAGGCCTCATATAAAGCTGAAAAGAATGTTTGCATTCACACGATTCGCATTCGTGGTGCGCTTTACATGATTTTAACGCAGCCCAACCTTTTTCTTTTTTCCTTATATTATCATCATCATCATCAGCCTACTTCTGTCCCCTGCTGGTCATAGGACCCTCCAAATGCACGCCACTTCTATCTATCCTCGGCCACTCGCACTCAGCTCCTATCAGCCGTCCTGCGCAGATCGTCACACCACCTGGCCTGCGGGCGTCCTACACTACGTTTACCTTATATTATACTCTTGACAAAATTTTCATGTACCCATTGTTTCACAGGTTTGATGTGGTGCACGCTACGGGAAAACCTTTATTCTTTCTCATCAAGTAAAGGCAGGTACACAAAGGTCGCGAGTTAAAAGCCGCGCATACACCTGTTCACTTAATGATTGCGTTCATTAACTATTCCAAAGGGAACTTGGTCCTGCAGAAGCCTTTTGTCCGTTCATGTTTGGCTTTGAAATACAGCGCACTTTTGTGCTGGCTTAAAGCACGGTTTAAAGTATCGTGTGGGATTGTTGGCGGGATCCGTTTAAAAAATAATGGGAGCTGATAATTATGGCAGCATGAAATTCAAATTCAATGCTGCAAAAAAAAATTACACAGGTATTGATGGAGCATAGGAGTTACAAAGTGTGCGTGCATGTATCCGATAGAGAGCCTGTTAATTATATAATTGTTTTACACTTTTGTATTGTTCATTGTTACAAGGTATAGATTTTTTTTGGTTATGAACGAGCCTGTCCAAAAAGTAATACGTAGTCGTAGTTATTTATAGAGATTCGTTTCGAGCCGGCCACGAGATAATTTAATATATATATTTTTTCTTAACTATTTTAAATTGATAGCTCTACACTCATCAATTTAAAATAGGTGACACCCCGCTATAAAATAGTGTGGAGTAAGATTATAAAATTAACTACACTAAACATACTGATTGGTCCGGTTTACGGTGTTATAAAAGTGCCTTTTGCGGCAGCCCAATCTACAATTTACGGCATTTTAGGGCATATTTTCATCACACGTTGTGCGTTCGTGACCGTCATAAAATTGGGCGAAGTCAGTATAAGAGCAGATAAAAAGTACGGACAGCGGACGACGGCCGGAGCTGGTAAATATTTCAATATTTCACACTGAGCCTGAATATGAAGCGGTTAATTTAAATTCTGACTTATCTTTTCTGCCACCCGTACCTCATTCCCCTTTTTATTAGGGTTCTCTTGTGATGATAAGGAACCTATGTCATTTCGCTGTGACAAGACTGTAAATCGTGACCATTTTGAGACTAATAGTTGGACGTGTTTGAAATTTTACTACCATATATAAAAAATAAAGGGATTGTCATGGTACAGCCTGTAGAAGCGAGGCATATTTTTTATATGTTGGCACTGGTGACAGGAGCTGGAGTTCTAAAGTAAATAATAACTTTGAGAATCCAATTTGTGTCGACTGCCCTGTTTGTGGAAGGCACAGTAGTGCTTTCTTTAGAACTTAGAACTGATCCTTTCATACCGCTCTACTTACTACGTAAAATATAATAAAATAAAGCGTCCGACCGATTTCAGCCATGGCGGCCGATCTCAATTGAGATCAGCCAAGTGCGCAGGACATATTATAGTGCACAAGTGTGCGCGCAAACACAAGTGCACTCTCTATTCCCTTACTCCCATAATTCGGTGAGACGGCAATCCGACATGACCGATGAGAGATCGGGCGCAGGACCACCGGCTTAACGTGCTTTCCGAGGCACGGGCGTTCTACCGCCAACTTCCTAACTCCGGGCTGAGTAATTTCATTACACGGAACAAACACCGATGTTCATCACACAAATATTTGTCCCGACCCCGGACTCGAACCGGGGACCTCTCGGTCCTAACGCAGGGTCACTTGCTACCAATAGACCAACGAGGCAGTTAAATATGTCAATGAAAGGCTACAAGTAGATGTACCACACTTACTTTCCACTTTAATTTTAAAACTTTAATTTTCATTTTTTGTAACTAATATTTAATTGAACCTTAAGTCACGAGCAAACAAACACAGGCTTGACCACTTTTTATGTTTTATGTTTCACTCAGCCGGCATCCTTTTGGAGGGCTGAAAAGAACTGCGAAAGCATTAAAAAATGTATGTAATAATAAGCTAGCTTGTTTTTGATTTAAAATCCTGTCCATTCGGTCTAAATTTATATTTGAGAGTCAAACAATTTTGAGGTTTATTTTCCAAGCTTGAAATTGCTTTTCTTATTTAATTAAAACCGTTAAAAGTAGTTTTATTTTTAATAAAAATATAGTTCGTAGAACTAGAATATATAATTTTTCTTCATTATCAAAAAGCTTTACCAACCAACTTCAATTGAAACATCGAGAATTTTCATTGGAAAAAATATTTGTGGGTGATTTATGAATTTGTTGAAACTGCTGTCATTCACAGGAGCTCTTTCGTCTTAACAAAATTCTCAACTTAGCGTTAACGCGATGTTAAACTATACTAAGCAGAAACTTTATAAAGTAATGCACTGTGCATCGATATTTACCTATATTCAGTCGACCAAAGAAACTGGGATCTTCTTTAGTTTGGTAACTCAATATGAAATGATTACAATTTTACATCTGAACATACATACATACATACATAAAAACACGCCTTTTTCCCAGAGGGGTAGGCAGATATCACTTCCAGCGATTCACTTTTCACCTCTGTGGGAAACGTGACGTGACGGGTTGTGGACCACGTCGCCGCCATTCTGCCTTGTACATTACATTTAAAATACAATATAAAATAATAATAAATAATAATAAATAAATATTTCACAACATCACATACATTGATCTGATCCCGTGGTAAGTAGCTTAAGCACTTGTGTTACAGGTATCCGAATCAACAGTGGATACACAAATATACTTAAATATATTTAATAATACACCCAGACACGGAACCAACACCGATGTTCGTCACACAAATATTTGTCCCGAGTGGGAATCGAACCCACGACTCTTGGAACCGTAGGTAGGAAACCTGGGTCACTAACCACTGTTCCACCGAGCCAGTCAAATAATAATAATATAGTTATGCTCTATCATCAATATGGTACAGGTGGTTCAATTACTATTCACAAGTAGATATTTTTTAATTGAATGGTATCCGTAGCAACTATCATTTAGTCATGTTTGACATGTCATCATTAAAATTGTAATAAGATAGTTATGTGCTTGGAATAATTGATAATTATATGGCCGTTGCGAGACTAGAAATACTTTTACATGTTACTTTTAAGCTAGTTTTGTTGTCTTCCTGTCTGACTGCACGTCACGATTAGCCTACGATCGGCAAGAACTGACGATAAGAAGTAAGTTATGGCTTGCTATAATTAAAAACTGCTTAAAAACTGACAACAAACCCTTTGGTATCCGTTGGTCTAGAATCAATAACCTGTTGCACCTGTTTTCTCTTTTTTTTCATAAGCATTATTACTAGACTACTCGTACGGAGACAACAGGATTGTAGCCTAAGAATGTCCTGTTTCTTTGCCCTCAAGTGTAGACAGACGCTAAGCGGGTGTAATCTGACGGCGGAATTGCCGCCGTAGGCACCGACACCGCTTTGAGCTCTGCCGACGCGGAAGGTTCGATCTTCCCTGTTCGCACTTACGCCAACTTAACTAGCTTGATAGAACCTTGTTGTGTTAATGTTACACGGTGTTTGAATTACTACTGTGCCGTCGGAACAAATAAATGATAGATCTTACTTACTACTTCTTGGTCTTACCCGATTAGTTACTTAGTAAATTAACTGGTACTAACCTAAGTCTTAACCGTGACCACGAGCGCTGTAAAGAGCTCGAAACGTCGGATCTCTAAATAATGTTTAGAATATCAATACACGCGAGTTTAATCCGTAAAATTAGTTTTATTTCAAATGTGTAGTGCTCGCGCAAATAAAAATAGACAATACTATGGTACTAATACCACTATGTAGAAGACAGTTTAATCTCCTATAGGTTTTTCAAAATAAAAAAAATTTAAGTATATAAATAGTGATCATAATTATTTAATGTTTATAATATGGACAATGACTGACTATGGTGAAAATCGCTGGGTTTTGTTGGATGCAGGTGGCCGTAGACCGCTCGCGCTGGAAGGTTTTGGAAGAGGCCTATGCTCGGAAGTAGGCATGAATATATAATATAAAACGTCTTATTTTTTAAACGCGCTCATGTTACGTATTTGCATCAAAAAATTACTTTAATGAAGCTCCTGGATTTATTATTTATTTGTTTACTTTCCGATCATGATTACTTTCAGTGCTTGTTTTATTCGATAAACGTTTCAGTGCTTTCCTGGAATGACAATAATTTAAATTCGACGCGCTATAAATATTTTTCATTATTTTTCATTTATTTACGTTTTTACGATGTTTTGTATTTGTATAAACACTTGCCAATTTAAACCCTAAAACCCTCATAGAGTCAAACATAAAAAATAATTGAATTCGTAAATTTTTAAGTAATTGCAGTAGTTCAGGATTCCATTGAATATTTTCGGTCGCAATAGTCGCTATTACGCACTCATCGCCTATCAGTTACACACAGCCGAACCATTTTGTATTCAGTCGGCTCGCAACGAATAGTACTCTAAAAGCTTATCCCAGTTGGAATTTTAGTGAGGCATAGGATACCTACGCTTTACGCCACTATCATATCTGTCATAACAGTCCTCTGTTAAATATCATAGTAGTCTACTGTTGATCGATGGGAATACCTCTTACGAATTATCATTTAGAGTCTCTTGAAACTCATATCCATCATTCGACGCTTTAACGGTGAAGGTAAACATCGTGAGGAAATCAGCACACCTGAGAGACTTTTCAACGGTATGTGAAGCCATGTCAGAGGCCTACAGGCGGTTTAAACTCTGACACCAGGTTGTTCAACAACCATACAATAAGAAGAAGACTCTATATAGATGTGTAGTGTAGTAGAAATGTCACTAACAAAAACGCGGTAGCTCCCGCTATGGTAGACGAAGACGGGCGTTGTTAGTAAGCTCGCGACAATGACTGGTGCAATACAGTCGAAACGTCGGGGAGTAAGTAGCTATTTAGGTATTTGTTTTTCTTTTTTATCGCGTAAAATATATTTTTTTAACGTGACTGAACGCGAAAGTCTAGAATCGTATGGCCTGAAAAAGCTAAAAGAAATTAGAAAATTAGCTAATGTAGAAATTGATGAACCTTTTGAAGACACATGTAAACTTTCTGAAAGTAACGCCATGACATTCACGGGGTGTACCTACCAACGCAATTACTAAATCACATGCTAACTATTCTATTAAATCCGCCAGCCCGTTTCAAGTTCCCCAGTCCCTAAACCTCTCAACACAGCTGAAAAGTTCTTAATGGACGTTATATAACGGTTTAACGCATCACTAAATATCGGTTACAGAGCACACAGGCTGTATTTGTATTCACGCGGCGCGCGGGTGCAGCTAAAAGCATATCCGTGTAGCGAACTTTCAGCGAATCTACAGCTACGTGACCGAAGTGTCCATTTGTTTCCCATTTTTCGGTTCCACCGGCCGGCAAATTACGCAACAGCCCTAAATTCTGCGGGCGAAGTTAATCAGTTCTGTTTTTGAAATCGAAAGTTCTTTTACTGAAGAAGTGATTAAGTAAATTAAAATTTTATAGAGCTATTGTGAGCTGCTGGAAAAAAAAGTGTAGTAGTAGAGGACGCTAATTACTTTTTTTATTAGATAGGATTAACACTTAAATTTATCATCATACTTAACGACAATTTGTGAAACTGTATAATACCAGCAATTAAAATATAAGTAGGAAGCTATCTTTTTTCTGGTGGCGTTGAGGTATACCTTGTAGGTATCTCTATCTACACACTCACAAATCTAAATGAGCAGATCCCACCCTCTCATGCACCATTTGTCAGAAAGGGATTCGAATTCACAATCTTTGTTCTGTCTCTTTCATAATATAAACAATTGATAGTAAAAGAGTAAAGATATTCTGAAATCTAAGAGTTTAAATGTATTTTTTAACCCATAACGGGTAGAACGATATTGATAAAGCGGTGAATATTCATTTACAGTCTTTTAAAATGTAAATGAATATTCACCGCTTTATCAATATCGTTAAGTGTAAATTATAAGTGAAGACCTAAAATCCATCCATTAATTCGTGATGACGTGGCAACGAGTAGTTAATTCGGTGATGGATAGTTGATGTTGCATTATTCAGCCCATTGCCCCGACGCACGTCACTCGTCGTGATTGTTCACTGGTCACGCAATTGACGGTGGCCTGATTAATATTTGCATTGGTTGCTCGATGAAACGATTAAATAATCGTCTGATCTAATCTGATCGTTTATTGAATGACCCATTTCACAGTGATAATGTCGTTCGCACCAACGGGAAATTATTTAATGTGCGCAAATCTACTCTAATAGCCAGATTATTTCGGTATTCCACACGATATGGATAATTTTAGAATGGAGTATGTATTAAAGATAAAATAATAATAAATTCATAGAAACGTGTTGTGTATATGTATGCGAATTGTTCAAGATATACCTACATTCTTAGTTAACCATCTAACTCAGATCACAATCGTGGAATTCTTCAAAGCCTTTAAAGTTTATCTTCTACCCAAATACAATGACAATTTGAGCAGGCATTACAAGTTATTCCCTTTTCAAATTTATTTATCTACGCGTACGGGCGGAAGTATCCGGAACTCGCGCAAGCTTGCCGGACGACCATAGATAACGGAGCGACCGCGGCGGAAGTTGCCGCGCGAACCGGAAACACACCGGAGCGATACATGACCCCCGCGTAGGCTCTATGGAACGATCCAGTAATATAGTACATGTATGTCATTACATATATATTTACTGAAATGTCTTAGAGGGTAAATAGAGCTATACAGCTGTGTTTACTGAAATACAGTTTGGGTTGCAAAAAATAATATTGGGCCTGGCTTGTCTTATGTGTGTTAGAAAAGAAGTAGCCTGATTGTAATCAGGTAATATGTCACATGTATATTTGTGCCCACTAACATTGAACTGTCTGGCACTATCCGCAAATAAATCTATGGATTGGTACCGAGCAAGCATGTGCCTAGTCAAGCGCAACGCTCGGGTGGTGGGCTATGGTCTATGCTATCTAAACTCAGAAGGTATCTATTATACTGAACATTATAATTCTTAGTAACAATCCTAATGAACAATAACATTGGTAGTTGCATTTAACTTTTTTTTCAGTGATTTCAAAATTGTGTGTAGTGCTATTCAGTTTCTAGTATGTAATCATTTTTTAAATGATTCAGTAGCGAAAACTAAAAGCCGCAATATCATTCCATTTGATATTGAAAACCGGTCGAGCAGATTACTCGAGTGCGATTCAGTAAAAGCAACAGTTTTACGAGTATTTCGGATTTATCTGTGCATGTAGAGTGAGCCTCCAAATTGGCAGTTGCCGAAATACGAGATAAAGTTGAGTTCGAATGAAATCGGTGACAGGCGTCGTAGATAATTCGCTATCGTAGTTTCTCGATCATCATAGTTATCATCTTGTAGTGAATACGTGACCGTTGGCAACCACCTAAACAGCTATGCACAAGCAATTGGTTCACCTATGTTTTAAAAGATAACCAGGGTTAGCTTAACTGTCTATAATAAAGTTTAATATTTAGAAAAAATAAATAAACAAATAATAACCACAAAAAATAAGGAAAAAATAAGCATTAATTAACACATTGGTCCACAAAACATTCTACGCTGATATAGTAATAATAATAATAAGGCGTTCGACCAATTTTAGCCATTGCGGCCGATCTCAATTGAGATCAGCCAAGTGCGCAGGCAGACAAGTGTGAGCGCAAACACAAGTGCACTCTCTATTCCCTTACTCTCATAATTCGGTGAGACGGCAATCCGACATGACCGATGAGAGATCGGGCGCAGGACCACCGGCTTAACGTGCTTTCCGAGGCACGGCCGTTCAACCGCCAACTTCCTAACTCCGGGCTGAGTAATTTCATTACAGAAAAACTCACACAAATTTTGCCGGACCCCGGACTCGAACCGGGGCCCTCTCGGCAGCACTTGCTACCAATACACCAACGAGGCAGTTATAGCTGATATAGTATTATACATATTTATAAACAGATTTTATACACCAAACAAATTCTACAGAAAATGTTATTTGTAAGAATAACACTCAGTTTTAATGAGTATACAAAATCCCCCAATGAAATTACTCTAGATACGACAAAGTAGTTCCATAGTTCCTTTGAATAGCGGAAACTTTAAACAATTTCATGCTTCCTACCTACTCCTAACATTAACGCTCCATAAAACTTTTCTAAACAAAATGATACAGCCAGTATCCGGGCAAAGTGTCTTTCTGATTGTACTAGCAGCAGAGAGAAGTTTGCTTACAACTCAGAACAGCAATTTCCAAGTTGCAGAAATTTAAATTACCAACGAGTTTGTACTAAGATACAGTTTTTCTCATTCCGCACCGCGGGAAATACAAGCGGAGCCGAGGACAAATTATTTATTACAACGCTTCAAACGAATGGAACCGGAGTTTTTACTTGGACTTGAATGAAGGAAATGTTTGTAATAAAGACGCTTTATAGTACTGGAATGTCATTTTAGAATACGTGTACTCAAGTATGTGGAAATAAAGTAGTTTGAAAGTTATGCTATGCTCCACATGAAGATTTAAAATGAAACAATTCTTTCGATTTCGTAGTTTAATTTGAATGAGTTTATGTCGCGCTATTTATCAAATATCTTGCACGGAAAGCCTATACAGTCTATATAAGTTAAATAGCCGAATACTAAAACTATAATTGTATATTTTTTAATCAGTTGGTTCCAAATTGAAAACTGCCATACAAATTTTCAATTTGCGCGGCGCTTAAACATTCCAATACTTTTCAGTCTCATACAGGAATGACATCGAGTTAAAATAGCAAAAATAAAAATGTTAATGCATGCAAAGAGATGCCAGCTCAGTTGACACGCTCGGTTCGTTGCACTTCACACCGAATATTGGGGCTCATTAAAACATACGCTATGTGTGCATATCCTTATTAAATGTTGCTTTGTGTCGCGCTCACGGGGTGATGTGGTTAGTTGGATTTACCCAGTTCAAATACATTTAGTAATGTAATTTTCCTTTGCACGTAATCCGCTAATTATAACACATTGGACAGATTTATACATTACTGCTGGCTAGTATTTTGCGGTTAAAATTACTTACACATCAACAACTACTTACTTGCAAAAGCATCCCGATGATGAATGATCATCAGAATCATCACATTAATTAGTAATTATTGTTTGGTTTCAAATCAAATGGGAAATGAGACATATCCAGCCGAATGAGACAGGGTCATAATAGCACTGCCATTAAACCCACGCATTAAAGTACTATATCGAATATATTTCAGAAAAATAATGGCTAGATCATGTACCGATATGATACCGCTAAATCCTAAGCTAAAAGGGCTCTACCGCATCTTATTTACTTAGATCTCACGAGGTTCACTTTGTGCACACAACACTTGCTCGATCGCACACCATCTGCTAGTGACGGGCGCTTTTCTACCGGAAGTGGCGGCCGCGAATAGCGACCGGAAGGAGCGCTATGCGACTCCTTTCCGGTGTCAATGCAGGATTGTGGTGAACTCGATTTGCATACGAATGGCAAAGGCAAAGGGTAATTTGTCTTTGAAACGAGTTGTCTATATACTATAATAAAAACGTAGAGGTAAAAATTCTTGTACTTTTTTGAAAAAGGCAAAAAAAACCAGCCAGGGATATGTTTTGAGAGTAGCAGAACACATCCCCATACTTAAAAAAAATTGTGTCTCTGTCTGTTTGTTTGTTTGTTTCGACTGACCTCCTAAACGGCTGAACCAATTTAAATGAAAGTTTACACGAAGGTATTTTAAATTCCGGAAAAATGCATAGGATACTTTAAATCACTGACAGTTAACTGGTTCCCGTGGGATATTCAAAAAACCGAAATAAATGACTGATCTCTGAAACTATTACACCGATTTAAATGAAATTTTGCATGGTGGTACCATACATCCCCGGTCAAGATCTTAAATACTTTTAGTCACAGAAATTCCTGTAGGATAGTTAAAAATCTAACTTTATTAGATCACGTACAAAAATGGTAAAAGTATATCGACCAATATAAACCTTCTGACTAGGACTATACGGACTACTTAATTGAGCAAAATGTCTTAGTAGGGGAGGTAAATGGCTAGATTTGCAGTTACTCGAACGACATGGAATCGGAATAGAAAGATAACGAAAAGTATATTACACTTTCTTTATAAGTGGGGGGACAGCGATTAATGCAGGAGGGCTACCTGGTAACAAGCTGTTGAAAAAAAAAAGTTATTTGACCGTGTCAGTCATTCAAAGTGCATGTTAAATAATCCCTAAAAAGTGACATAGTAACGATTTGGACCACAAAGTTATAATTAATCTTTGTGTCTGTTGAAAAACACATAATCTTGAGATACTTCAGCGCGTTACATTTTTATGCATGAGGTTCAAGTTGATATCGAAGTCCTGCTGTATAATAATCTGTAATTTTTTTTCTTAACCTGTATCACCTCACTGCTGGGCAAAGATCCTTCAAACTCATCTACTGCTCTCTGTCCAATGCTAGGACTTGCCAGTTCTTTGATACATGGACCAGATCGTCATACCACCTTTTCTCAGGTCTTCTTCGGCGAAAATCGTCTTCAGGCACGCGATGTGTAACAAGTCTGGTCCATCTATTGTTCTTCATCCTCGCACATTTCATATCACATTCCCCGCCCATTGCTACATCAGTTTTAACCAACCAGTACCAGTACGGGAGTGGATGGTGGTATATTTTGTTTTAACTTAATACCTACGATACTATGCTTCATAGCTTTTTGTAAAACCTTGAGTTTGGACTTCTGATTTTCGGTGGGGGACCAAGATGTGTTAGGATAGACAGTATGAAAACGTCGATGAGTTTGCGGTTCAGTGATATAAGAAGATCACTCTTCATATACCCATTCATGGACCAGAAGCTTTTCCAGGCGTTGTCTGCTCTACGGATTATTTCTTTGTCCTGCCTGTCTTCGAAGGAGACTGCCTAGCTCAATATGCTCCTCTACATATTGCTTCACCTGCCTGTTGACTGCAATCCACCAAATCAGTGATGCTGTTGGTCATGACCTTGGTTTTGGATCTATTCATCGTCAGTCTAACGTCAACGCTTTCTGTACTCAGTTGTTCGAGCATTTATTCAATTTCTGTCGATGTATACGTATTTCGTCTAGGAAAATGTCATCTGCAAAGCGAAAGTTTATCAGTCGCCTATCCTCTACACCAATTCCTTTTGTTTCCTAAGAATATCATAGTGACCTGAAGACTTCTTGGAGCGTGCTACTGAAATCTTTGGTGATAGGGAGTCAGCCTGTTTAACTCTTTTTTGTATTTTGAATGTCAGGCCTTCAGTGTGCAGTTTGATATCGGCTGTGCTTTGTTGTTAAATGATTTGGAGAAGTTTTTCTATATGTGGGTTCGATGTTTTGCTGTAGAAGAGAAAGCTAAATGGGTTGATGTGGGTGATACCGTCGAAACCTTTGAATAATCCACAAAGGCCAGGTTCAAAGGTTTATTGAATTCACTACATTTCTCTATTACCTGGTTTTCGGTATGGAGGTGGTCAGTTGTCCGATATTTGCTTGCTGGCTTACATTGGTGGGTTGTGTTGTTCCAATTGATAGACTGTTCGATATTATCTGAATGTTTATATACATAGAGGGATATCGCTATTCTAAGCAAATAAAGGGAAATTTATAAACATTCACGTAAAAATGTTGGACATTATAAAATTAAAGAAAGTTATCGTATTTACGGATCATTACAAATAAAATCACATAGATCATTAGAAAACTGGTCAAATGCCCCTTGGATCTTTGTTGTGTCAAAGGTTTTAGTCATTGTTGTTATAGGCGCGATTCTACGGTCATCGCCCCATGGAAACCATCAGAGATTATTAGTTCTTCATAATTCCGCCCAATTCTTTTAACAGTGTCTTTGTAATTAACATCAGCAGTTATCCTATTTACGATCACGCACCCCTTCCCTCCCGTATGAAGTGTACATACACGGCAGAGGTACATGAAAGGGTGCAAGGAGAGTCTGAGTCTGATCAATACTCCAAAAACTCCCGTTGGGCTCCCCAACTATCACGTTCTTAGCTGGCAAGTCATGTCAAATGCTGTCAGGTTTGATATGACGTGATGAGTGTTTAGTTCTTGGTTAGTTAAAGAGATGTCACTATGCTCTATTATTTCGCAATATTGTTTCAAATACAAAAAGTAATTCATAAGTTATATTTTATTCCGCTTTACGTTATTATCTCAGTGTCTTATTACGAATACAATACAATCTACGAGAAATATACAAAAACAATGCGCAAAAGTGGCACAAAACAAAGTAGCAAAGCAAATACTGATAAATTCGTCACATGGCGACACACATTCTTTATAGATATTTTGAGACAGTGGATCGGTAGTTTTGTATTTTTTACCTTTTGAAGTTATCCTGATATCAAACATCACTACATAGGTACAGTATGCTGTTTGCAACCATTGAACCCTGTTCCTGTCAAATAAATTAAAGTTTTTATCGTGGTTTTAGTACTAAAATGCGTAAAATTATTTTGTGAGTCCTAGCTACCACTCTCCTCTCAGGCTAGATTATTGCTTAGACAAAAAAATGTATTGTGCGAGTGAATTTTATCTTTTAGTTGGCCGATTTGTAATGAAAAATGTGATATGTATGTTGTTTATCACCTATTAATCTGTAAACAATTTCAGGTTCTTTAATGGATATTTATCAAATCAATGACAAAATTTAATTATATTTTATTTTGTAATAGTTTTTATAATTTTTGTATCTTTATTTATTTTTCCTGTAATTTCTTAAAAAAAATCTTCCTGAAATTAAAAATGCAGGCAAAAGTTACTATTCTACGCAGACGAAGTTGCGGGCACAGCTAGTTAAAGAATAAAATCGATAAAGGTTCACTATTAAGTACTTTCACGTTGTTGAGTTGTCTTAAAAAAACTAGATTATTTTTTTAGCATTCATAAATCATGATTTCTGGGTGAGTGAATATTGTGCGTTCTTTTATGAGTGAAACAATAAAGTTTGACCCACTCATTGATTTTAAATAAATTTTGACCTCTTTTTAATCATTCCCAGTTACTGTGAGCGTGAATATATTCATATCTTGGATTTATCACGTGGTTTTCTTTTGAATCTTAATCCATTCAACAAACTATTCCAAAATAAAATTCAGAGATTTAAAGGCATTTAATATCAAAAATTGTAAATAGGATTATGAGTTTTGAAAGGGTTTTGTTCTATCCTTGCAACACTACAACATGCAGCATATAAGGCTGTGACCAGTATTATGCAAATCGCAGTGTAGGTGCACCGGATCAGCATATCGAGGACATGCACAATGCTTCCGGATGCGGGCGCGGATAACGGTCCGGAACGCTTCCGGCCGCCCCTAGCCACTTTCCGGTTCCGGTCCGATCGCTGCGTTCGCGCTGCAATCGTGTTTATTTAATTATTAGCTGAGGGTTGTCAGTGTATAATCATTATCGGATGTTCCTATTTACAGTCAACGGTTTCGAACTTTCATGGATGATGAATCCAAGAGTTCTTTTGATGCCACTATGTAAGTTCATACATTTCAGTATTCCGGTGCCTGCTGGTTTTCCTGAGTTGAAAAGGATAAAAAAACAGTAACAAAAGTATATTATACGTTCATATTTCGTCCTTTTATATTCCAATTTGTCCAGCCAATCTCAACGTATATGCGCAAGTGTACAGACAATTTAGATACTTCGTGTTTTTCACTTAAACCTAGTCTCATCTCGTCTCCGCTTTGCAGGAAAAAGGGCGTCTTTTTTACCTTTTTTCTCGCAGTAAATGTGTCATGTTACTTTATGAGTTGGGTTCAAAATCCCTCCCTCCACCAACGCCGCCGTTGTGTGTCGATGTTTACGTTCGCGCTCCAGAATTAATCGATTCAATTGTCCGAATAGTTTGAATGCGTGGCATTGTGCTGGCGAGCATACATTGCGTAGTCACTTGTTTACCGGACACACATGATTTAAATGATGAACAAGACAAATCTGTGGTTTAATGGGAATAGTTCCCGATAATGTCAGCAAATTTCATTCTATGTACTTTGAGGCATCCTTTAAATGACATTAGTGGACTTTTGATATTGACTAAAGCATAAAACGTGTTTATGTTTTCTTCTTATCATTAAAGTATAAGGTTTTCAAAGCATATTGCTTTTTGCTATTATTTATACCATTCATTTGTATTATTCTCCGCACGTCGTGTGAAAGTAGATCTTCGTGTAGGTAGGAGCATTGCACCACGAAACATAAAGGCAAGATTAGTCGAAACGCCTCGTAGAATGTACAGTCATGCACATAAATCTCCTAGTGCTGTGTGCGCTAAGCCATAGTGCAGGGCTGCACTGAGGATCTCTTAGCAGGGCTTTGAGGCCCTTATGTGGGCCACTCACTACACCGCTCGGGGTGAATGCACGCCACCAAAGGACTAATTTTGTACTTCGAGGTAAGTTTTCGGTCAAGTAGGACTTTTGTGAGACTTTCTTACACCCTTAAGCACCTTAGGTAAGACTATTTTGTTCAGGATTATCTGTGTGGAAATTTCATAAACCATTTAGATTTCGAAATACGTCAGACGCATGCAAAACATTAGGTACGGAACATAAATCCTTTCTAACAAGTGGACTCTGAACAGCAAAGTTATTGTTAGTTTTTTGGTGGTAATATTTTTTTCTTGTTATTTATGACTACCTATCTGTATACTCTTCGGATTTGGTCGTTTTTCACTCCTCATCTTCCATTCAGGGTAACAATACGTCAGTGCTTCAAAAACCAATGTTCCCTTTCACAATTGGGCAAGTTTAATTGAAATCTCAATAAAGTCTTTCCGCAAACAAACGACATCAATTGTTTGAAAACAATATCCGTCCTGATTGGATTGTTAAATCTGATACGTCGCGAATGCAGACACTCAGCAAATGAAATATCGAGTTCTATACACAGCCACTTACAGCCTTACTCTCGATTTATCAGTTTATTGTATTTCCTTCCTTATTGATAAACAGGTAAGGGTTCAATTTGAATGAAGTGTCATAGCTGGTACTTGATTGTACTACAGATACGCAATTAGACCATTGTTGATTTTAACACAGATTATACCTACATTTATTTTGGAACACAATTTGAACGTTAACTTCGAGAGGTGGGACGCCATTTAATATCGCTATCGATATTGTAGCAATAAGATCACGATTATTATGTAGGATTTGATTGTGCTTATAATAGTAAAATATATATTTTAACACTCAAGAGTCGATCTATAAAGTAAAATAATTCTTCTCAATGTTGCTGGATAGGATGATAAATGCGTATCTGCTCATTAGCATCCTACTAATTCCACTGAGTTACTTCAGGTTAACAGGTTCATGGGAAATGCGTGTTTGTAAGCCGACGATACTAATGAATGACAAGAGCCCACATTTAAGTGGCAATTAGTTGTGTGTGACGCATTTTGAACGATCATTGTGACATTACAATTTTATCAACATTTATTACTTTGTAATACAATTAAATTAATCCCTTTTTAAAATGGTCGCCGAAAATAATTATGAATCTCAGTTATGGATATAGGGAGAGAGAATCCTACAAGTTTGGGGATGAAAAGCGAATGTTATTATAGTGTTTAAAAATGTTTGCATTGTATAAAAATAAAAAATCACCCTTGCGTCAGCACCCGTCTAATTAAAACATAAAAAAGTTACTCATTCTGCTATTTTTGGAAAATACTAACCCAAAAATATAGAGTAAAAAAGGACATTTCGCTTTCGTATCAAGGGCTGTTGAAATCGGTTCATTATAAGGAGTGGCGTGACAAGGAGAGAAGGGCGTGTGATGGAGATAGCCCACGGACCGCTGCCACAAGTTGCAGCCTGCTTATTAGGATCTGTGTTACAAAAACATACCTGCCGATGCGTGTTTTGTAAATAAAAAATAATTAGACGCGCCTTGCAGCTGTCTTTGACATGATTTTTATGACATGATATGACATGATATGAAATACACTTAGCGTTTAACGCTAAGTGTATTTCATACGCTTGTAATATACGTACCTTATTGGTTAACAAACGCTTTGCCTGATAGGTATTTATAAGTTACATATCAGTTAAACACTCGGATAAGAAGAGAAGAGCCCAGCAATGGGTAGTGGGTTCAGTCATCAAAGCTAGTTAGGTTAGAATAAACACTAAAACATTATAGAAAGTTATTACATGCATGTAAATAAAACAAAATAGATGAAAATGTGCACGTATTCATGATTTATGCAAAAAATAATTGCTATTTCGTCTACTGCTCGAAGCGAAAATAAAACAAACAACTAAAATATTAATGAATAGGTATCTCAAGTCGAAGCTGCATTAAATATTCAAATGAACTCAGTAGCAGCTTGTATTTGTATTCAGCTCGCGGGTTTGTGTTTTGCGCTAAGATTTCTGCCGTTTTTCATCCTAGCTGCAAATCAGTGCGATATGCAACTAATTTAATTTATTTCTGCACCACGGAGACGAGGGTCGGTGCAATTCCGGTGTGGAGTGAGCATTCAGCATTTCCGCGATTCTTTCGGGTTCATAACTAATGCACATAAATTACCATGTAAGAGCACTTAACCGCGAAAATATGCAAAATTACATATAACGTGCATCTCGGCCAGTGTTGCCAGTAGCTTGCATAGGGTTTGGAAGGATTACAGGGACTTTAATTGCTTTGGCCCGAATTCAATGTCACGCCATTGTAATAGTTTATGGGGAAAGTCCAAAATGGCAGTTTTGTTTTTGCAAACATTTATCATCCCACTGCTAAGACTATTACTGGCTAGCTCTTCGATAGCAGGACCAGATCATCATACTAAGTTTTCTTGCGACTTAGATACCTAATAATATTTTCATTTAATTTATAGGATCTGAACACTACTCTGTCTTGCCTTTAAGAAACACATCACATCACTTGCTTATTCAAAATTTAGGGCACTAAACGACGAATTTCCCAGGTATATCTGGCAACACTAAACCGAGCCACATGTGCGGCGCTGTTAAGAGAAGTGGAAATTGTAATAAGGGTACTTTTACGCCGCAGAACCGCTAACGACGCACTCCGCTTATAAACTGAACTTGTAAATATTCATAGCATCTGAAGGAACTCGCGTACGGCGAAAAAAGTGGCGAATTAATGTGAAAAGAGGCGGGTTGTACTGCCGTTTGGAGTTCGCATTTTAAATGAGTATAATGTGTCGAAAAGATTCAGACTGATATCTTAGAGAACAAAAAATGTGTAGGAATTGTAATACCTACAATATACGAATGTTCAGCTGTAGTAAATACAAACCACTCAATAAAGATTAGGTATAGTGCGTGGTTTGTATTGTAATATAAAAAATCAAATCCGATTCCAAATTTTTGTGCACTATTTAAACGTATTATTTGGTAGTCAGCGGCCATCTGTCCATGCGGACAACTGTTGAGAAGTGGCGCAGGATCAGCCTAGGTGGAGGTCCTTATTATCAGAGGCCAAAACTCGTTTTGGTTAGTTTGTTATTTAAATTACTGCTAATAGAGGAAGATCCCAGAGCCGCCAGACATCACTTATTTTCTAATGGACAAAATATATACGATTGAGTAGTGGTGGGGTGTACTATCATCATATGACTAGTTGCTACCTTGACCAGACGGCCATTTTTCAGATATCAAACAATCAAGGTACATAGAAACACTGCTCACCTCACTTAAATTCTGATGGCTGATTTTAACATATATAACACACAATATCATTAAAAATCAGGTTTTATTACTCCCAGACACATGCGGTCGGCGGTTTTACCTTACAGACGCTTTAAAGCTATGAAAATATTTTACTTTTACTTAATTTTACTTATTTTGTGATGCTTGATTTTTATATATGTTATTCAAACAACTATTTTAAAACGTTTTGCAAACGGACAGACCGATCCAAGGGGCCAAACATTCACCAGACCCAACTGTTTTAGGTTTTTTTTTTAAATTGAATTTAGTTAAGTTTTTCTAATAAAATAGTTTGTAAGGTACAATTCTATAATTATTGCGGTCAGATGAGCACTTTTTAGTTGTTTGAATAACATATATAAAAATCAAGCATCAGAAAATAAGTAAAAGTAAAAATTTTTTCATAGCTTTAAAGCGTCTGTAAGGTAAAACCGCCGACCGCATGTGTCTGGCAGTAATAAATCCTGATTTTTAATGATATTGTGTGAAATATATGTTAAAATCAGCCATCAGAATTTAAGTGAGGTGAGCAGTGTTTCTATGTACCTTGATTGGTTGATATCTGAAAAATGGCCGTCTGGTCAAGGTAGCAACTAGTCATATGATGATAGTACACCCCAACACTACTCAATCGTATATATTTTGTCCATTAGAAAATAAGTGATGTCTGGCAGCTCTGGGATCTTGGACCATAAGCTTTAAGTTTACTAAGGTACCATCATGCCAAATTTCAAGCGACTAAATTAAGGGGCTTACATTTTTTATTTTTTTTATACAGAAGGATTTTCCCGGTTGTTCCCGTTTACGTGGGAATTTCTGGAATTCCTTCTCTAGTACACCTCTACGGTACCCAAGCTACGTCCCTTCCAAATTTAAAGTGCTTACGCTTAGCCATTTAGGCTGTGCGTTGATATGTCAGTCAGTGTTCCAATTTCTGCCACGTGTCATTATGGCATGGAATGCCCTTCCAGCTCGTGTTTCTCCCCCCTCCTATGAACCCGGACTCTTCAGGCGGGGCGTGAAACGGCATTTAAGCAGGCCTTTAGGGCGCGACAGGATCAATATGGTCTATTGTGCCTGTCGACCTCATATTTGGATCCTCACTACCGCTTACCATCAGGTGGAGTGAGGTCATCATGTTAGCCTATTGTAAAAAAATACCGTCAGTCACTTTCTCCTTTTATATATTTAGATTATTAAATGTTTCATCCAGGAAAAGTACTTAATCCTACAATCCCCTTAATAGCCCGAACACAGTCACTTGTGCCACATAAGTGACTTTGTGAGCGTATTGTGCCGTGTCGTCGAGGGCCGGCGCGCCCGAGTGGCTGCGCGTGGGACCGCGAGGGCCGTTAATGGCCACTCGTGGCGATCGATGCCTCTATTTGTTCCTGATTTGTCACAATATCGTTTAGTTGGCCGTTGTATTAGTTTCTTTGGCGAAGGGCCCTTGCTTGTTACAGGACTTGGTGACGCCATTATGTTAAAAACACATGACTTTCCCGCGGCGCTAACTTGAACATAGGTGTTTGTGCACACACTAGTCCTAGTTGGCTGATTCTTCATTGATATTAGACACTATTCACGCAAATGGAAAAGATAAGATGAATTGTATGAACAATATTATAATTTTTTGCCAAAACCCCCTTCCTACAAGTTGTGAATTTATTCCAAAATGCCATTTTTGTATCTCAGTTACAAACCGGAAACTTAAGCGGATGTCCCAAAACACTTCGGAAATGTTTCAATCAATTTTCAAACCCTGTAATCGTCCAATGAAACAAATATCGGCCGCCGCCTCCGGCAAATGTAGGGCAACAAAGCGAAACTTCTCGAAATCATTTTTCCGTTTTAAACCTAGCGAGCGTTCGCACAATGTCTGGCGCAGCAAAAAATGAAATAAGAAAAATTGTGAACGTCGATAGTTCCACTTTGGAGGGAACCGCGCGACATCGATGCTTGAATATTGCATTGTGGCGGGAACGTACGGAACCGCAAATACAGCCTGATTTACTCTTTGCGGTCGGAAAAAAATTGCGTTACTATAAAAAGTGGGAATCTAAGAGCGACGATTGAATGCAAGGCGTATTTTAACGATGGAAATGTTTTCTTTCAAAACATTTGCCTATGAGCGCACTGAACTGTGCGGGATTGAAATTCTAAAAGCTCGGTTGAAAGTGAGTTAATGTAAATAGCTTTATTTGTAAGATGTTGCATTAATTGAGTTCTGTAAAATTGTTACGCGGATTCGTTAGACTGGGCCGATTCAGAATTTGGTAGTCACTTGTTCAAAGGGTTCGTTACGCACCTGGGACAAAGAATTGTGATCATCAGCATTTGTGTTGGTACTACGCATATTTTTCCATGTGAGTGTATTTGTGTATAGCACTACGATATAAAGAAAAAGTTTTTTAAATGGATGGTATTAAAATAGGTAATAACAACGGAAATTACGATCCCCATTTTTCGTAAGTCGACCTACATTCAAAAACATTTATGTAGATGGAAGTTCTCGTTTAAACAGTCGCATTATGTAAACTTATGGTACGGGGCACGTTTTTATTCCACCTTTGAAATTTAGCTTACACTTCTCTTCAGGAAACGGTTTTATCGCTTCGCAAAAAACGGACCTCCATGGTGGTACTTTTTTCGTTCCCGTTTCCAACCTGTTAACCCATTTTCGACGAATGTTAAGAGATTCTCTATTGCACTCCACTTGCATCGAGTTCAGTTGAGCGTCCGATATTTTTCGGTGTTACTCCGTATTCCGTTAACTGGGCGATATAATGATTATAGTCTGCCGACGAATTTCCTGTTAAGATTCTGTGGTGTCAATTTGTAATAACTATGTACTGACTAAATTATTTAAGTATTAAACTGCCAAGTCGTGAGATCTCCTTTATGGACATAATCTGTTAAATGGTTGTAATGATCAAATGTCTTTAGGTACACCGGAAATAAATAAATGGTTGATATATTGATTATTTGATAAGGTAATATAAATACAGAGCGGAAATAAAGATATATAATTGTTCTCTACCTGATAACTCATTAAAATAACAAAAAGTTAAATTATTAAGCTTTGGAGCACATTTATCTTATTTTCAGTACAGCTGTGTAGGTACTAAGCTCTTTAGCTCATAGAATGGATATTATCAATATATCACCTCGGTACCTGCGTATTCTCGCTAACTCTTTCAATCAGGCCTTTTTCTAATTGTAATAAATACGCCAACACACTTCAACCCCTTTCCTCATCTGGCTTTCTATTAAAAATGTTAGACGCATGCTAAAAATTGCCTCTTTTTATGTTCTTCCTCCTAGCGTTGGCACTAGACTGAACTTAGCCTCGAGTGCCCCCAAACAAAAGCCCCCCGGGCGCAACTTCGCAATCAGCTAAAACGGGGGGCTATTATTTAAACAGCTCTTTATGTCTTTGTTTTGTTTGAGAGAGTTCGCATCTGACACGGTGTAACTAGACACCAATTAGGAGGAGGTGATTATTGTCGAGTGTAATGTCTTCGCGACTAGTTGGAGCACGTGTTGTGTTCGGACCCCGATTCTCTTTATATTGCTCTCGAGGTACAAAGCAAGGAATTGAATTTAATCTTTGAATTCTTGTGCCAGATAAAAATGTAATAGAGGTAAATATCTAATAAACAAAAAATGGAATAGAAGGGTTAGTAATGTCGTTATACTGGTTACCGTTATACATCATCAGACATCTTCTATTTTTTTACATCCGATGTTCTTGACACTTTGCTCTGATACCGGCGTGAGGTACATTAACCTTGTAGGCCTACATACTCACAAACACAGTTTTCCTAGATTTTAACCGACAGTTTTCACGTAATTAGTGATGAGTAGTAAATATACAATATGTGTGTGTATTTGATACATGTATATTTTAATTTTGCATACAAAGAGCTTTATTATATGCTTCTTTGACTAGTTAATATCGATTATTGAATTAATTAATCACAAGAGCCTACGTCCATTCAATTATACATTGACGCACATTGGCGCGTTCATTGAATTATACAGTAATTCATTAAAATGAAACAGAACATCAACATTAACAACTGTATCATTGCGTTCTGTATTGACTCACATCAAACGGTTAATTTGGGTGGTTATGGCGGTTTATCTGATTTTTCACTTTATGTTGTTTGATTGTGTGTGTTGTTGCAGAGCTTAAGCATATAAGTGAGAAATAACAGAGAATGCGTATAATATTCATATCAATCTTTTCACAGATTCTTTATCCGCACTAAACTATATCTCGCTTAACTTCCTCTTTAGTGATTAAATTATCTAAGAAAGGGCATCCAATAATTGTCACTTCAATGTTTACATGTACTCTTTATCTGCACTACACTATCTCTTGCTAATGCCTCATAACTATAATTTCTCCTCAATCTAAAATTCGGTTAAAAGGATCATTAGTGAACCACGTGCTAACCGCACATGCTTTGTGGTCTAGATTCTAGACCACCGCCAACGAACTGGTAGCACAATGAACTAGTTAGTGAACAGGGCTATTTAATTGATCGGTTATAAATTTATTGATTGAGTGTAGTAGTGTTAAAAGGACGTTAAATAATAACGTATTTTAAAAAAATCATCATGCGTTTAATTGGTTGTGTATCGGAGCAATGCAAATAAATTGTATACATACTTCTGTAGAATTTTAGTAACCAGCAAATAAATTTTAATTTCTAGATTTCTCTCTAGTCAGCCTCTGCCAGTGTCGCAGTGACCGGACTTTATCCACCTAGAAGTCGCTTCCGAAGTGCACTACAGCTAAACAAAGTCCAGCTTTATCTAATTCAGCTAAGTATAACTATCCCCCAGCTGTCTGCCGGACAGTTTGAGTACCAATGAGTTAGTGGTAACATGTTGGTACGTACATACGCATACATTTTTGATTGCACCGTGATTTACGGATTGCGTCGATGTGTATAAATAAGTCTGGTGTGAAGTGTAGCCGATTGGAGCAATTAATCGTGCGTCGGAAGTGTCACGCGTGACGCATGGACGTGCCCTTTGTGGCCGGGAGTCGAACCGGGTACCACTGGCGATCCGACATGCAGAAGCGATGTTTTGTTTGCACATGCCACGGCTTGAATGATAGCTGTTGTATTAAAAACAACACATTTTTCGCACAAAAATGTGAGATAAACATCACTACACGATATTTTTGTTAAGTAAGAAAACTAGGTCAGGCAAGGATTAAATAGGTGGGTAGAAATCATCATCGTCATCAGCCCATATACGTCCTTACTGCTGAGGCACGTTACTACCCTAAACTAGGGCTAGTAGATCTTTTTTTTTTTTTAACCCGGTGAAATGCGTTGCGCACCTTCACCCTGAGAGGGGGTTCTCTCCGGGTGGTGTGTCGGACTCCCCAGCGACTGGCGAAGAGATGGTAAATGCCAGCCGCGACTCCTGGACGGACTGCAATGCCCAGGGGGTATACCGACTAAAACACCGGGGTGTACCTCGTCGCCTATTGGCGGTGTCGTGGTACCTGGCATAGCCTCCACTCACAACACCGCCGGAAGGGCTAGTAGACCTTCGTCAACCACGCTGGCCAAATGCGGGCTGGTCGACTACACAACCTTAGCATTTATTCGAAAGACAGTGGTACGTGGCGGAATTTGAACTATGAGTAGAAATACATGATTATAAACCACAAACTTCGTTAAAAAGTACCTAAAATAATTTTAAAATGTTTGTTTTTAAAAATATCTTTAAAAAGTTCTTTCAATATTATTTATTAATTGAAATCATTTGACAATTTTGTTTTTTTAACCCATATCATTCCACCATTCGGATATATACTCGTATTTATATTGCTCAACCTGGGATAACTTACCTAAAAGTTCATAAAGTTTTCGCTAACTAATGGTGGTTTTCAAAGTTGACCATTATTTAGCGTGTAAATAGGCTCGCTAGATGATTCAGTCAGATTGAATCGATTTATTCATAGTCGCGTCCACAAACACGCAGCTGTGCAAAGTACCGCTCATAACTGTTGGCAACACGTATGTCCCTTTGTTTAGCCAACTGCGATCTATTGTGGACTTGTTAGTGCACAAACTATAGATATTTTTCGAAAGGAAATCGCTACGACATTTCTGAACTACGCGTATTTGCGTGCACTACGAACATAAATATAACTATGTGCTACGAAAATAGTATCTTTACCTAAATAACTGATATTCATAAGAAACAATCTTATCGCTACCTTGCACTTATGATTTTATTTGTTACCGATTCGAAGTGCTATCTCTTGAAGAGGATACCGACATGTAGTAATGTAGTAATAATTATCACATTCTTATAATTATCTACATAGTGTTGCTAATAGCGCATATACTGTATGAAGTATACCTCCATACAGTATATGCGCTGATTAACCTTAAAAGTGAATTGTTTCAGTTCGTATTCAACAAAATATAAAACTGCTCTCGAAGGAAATTAAGATATACCTACATGCCAGTGGGATAATACCAGAGAATGAAATTCGTGGGCACGGTAAAGGAACGAGGAAATTTTTACCTTCTGAATACGTACAGAAAACGGTGTATGTACAATTTCAAAACAGTCATGCAAGTTTACCATACTTAACAATTGGTTTAAATCCGTTACTATCTCAAACACATCAGTTAAATCAAGTCTTAATTACCTTCAATATTGCCCGCATCTTTCCCATGCGAATGGATTGCAGCCTGCATTTAGTCGGATCAACAAATATTGGTCTGGTACAAGCTGATTGTACTGTTATTTTTTTTAATTGACTACGATGATGGCTTGTAGTAGCCTTGGCATTATCCCGGTCTTGCATGGGAGCCAATGACTCTCACCCCTATGATTGCACGAAAACGACTGCACCGAAGCATCTTACTCGTACCAGACAAATGTGGCGACAAGCTGTTTCTATAAAAAAACGAACATTTACACTTATAAAATCTCAATTGAGATCAGACAAGTGCGCAGTATATAACATCTATATAGTGCGTAAGTGTGCGCGCATACAGACTTCGGGCTGAGTAATTATTTACAGAAAAACTCATACAAATTTTGCCCATCCCGGACTTGAACCGGGATCCTTACGTAGCGCTTGCTACTAATAGACCAACGAGGCAGTCAGTCAAGGCTTGCACTATACTCGTGTATTAAATAAGGTCATTCAAGTATTACAAGCTATAAATTATAAACTATCCATTTACATCCATCTTTTTCACAAACACAAAACTCTCAGTTAACTCAATTCTAGTTTTACAATATTTCCCGCATCTTCCGCATGCGAATGGATTGCAGCTGTGACTGCAGCCTGCATTTAGCCCGATTCGTGCGGACTCCGAATTATTCAGACGATTGAATCTATTAATCTTCGGCACGTATCCCGCTCTCACGCACGCGCGCACCATATGGTCCAAGATCCCAGAGCTGCCAGACATCACTTATTTTCTAATGGACAAAATATATACGATTGAGTAGTGTTGGGGTGTACTATCATCATATGACTAGTTGCTACCTTGACCAGACGGCCATTTTTCAGATATCAACCAATCAAGGTACATAGAAACACTGCTCACCTCACTTAAATTCTGATGGCTGATTTTAACATATATTTCACACAATATCATTAAAAATCAGGATTCATTACTCCCAGACACATGCGGTCGGCGGTTTTACCTTACAGACGCTTTAAAGCTATGAAAAAATTTTTACTTTTACTTATTTTCTGATGCTTGATTTTTATATATGTTATTCAAACAAGTAAAAAGTGCTCATCTGACCGCAATAATTATAGAATTGTACCTTACAAACTATTTTATTAGAAAAACTTAACTAAATTCAATTTAAAAAAAAATCTAAAACAGTTGGGTCTGGTGAATGTTTGGCCCCTTGGATCGGTCTGTCCGTTTGCAAAACGTTTTAAAATAGTTGTTTGAATAACATATATAAAAATCAAGCATCACAAAATAAGTAAAATTAAGTAAAAGTAAAAATTTTTTCATAGCTTTAAAGCGTCTGTAAGGTAAAACCGCCGACCGCATGTGTCTGGGAGTAATAATACTTGATTTTTAATGATATTGTGTGAAATATATGTTAAAATCAGCCATCAGAATTTAAGTGAGGTGAGCAGTGTTTCTATGTACCTTGATTGGTTGATATCTGAAAAATGGCCGTCTGGTCAAGGTAGCAACTAGTCATATGATGATAGTACAGCCCACCACTACTCAATCGTATATATTTTGTCCATTAGAAAATAAGTGATGTCTGGCGGCTCTGGGATCTTCCTCTAATATGAATACCGTGGACTCGCGTATATAGGAACAGCTTACCGCTACTTTGGTCTGGTAAGCTGCTTTACAGTTGTGTTACAGGGCACAATCAGGTTATTACGGTTTTCCGCAAAATTATGGTTAAAGTGTCAGCAGTTGCATGATGCGTTTATAGAAGCTTTCTGATTAATTCAGAAAGAGTAGTTTCACTAAACTTCTTATGCGAAACCGTAGAGATACGGCCCAGAATAAATTCACAAGATATATACCAATGGTATGGTATATACTACTTCTATACATTGATACAAAATACACAATATACTAGTAGCTAATAGCAATAATAGTATTTTTTCAATCGAACTTTGAATCCTTAAGATAATATAAACGTTATAAAAATTAATAGCATGCCTCCTTAGTTAACATTCTCCTCAGTGAATGTTGTGCATAACAGTTATAAGAATTCAATGTTACTATGATACGAGTGATATGATAGATAATATTGTAATAAAATATTTGAGATTGTATTCTGTAAGATGTGCCAAATAAATAAATAAAACACAAAATCTTTTCCACGTACAAGACCAACGTTTTAATCTCATTCAAACCCAAAGCACTCGGAATCTTTATTCAGGAACAATTCGAAGAAATCCCAGGGCTAATGGAAGAGTAAACGATCGCTCTAAAAAATTCACTGCTGCTAACTTAAAGAGAAATCTGTAATGGATCCAGGGTTTCCCACTACATAAAAAGTAAATTACTTCTGTTTCGTTGTTAGTTTGTTCGTTAGTGTTCTTACTAAGTGCTGAACGATTTATATCAGGGTTAAGATTGCGTACCACTTATCTATCGTTATTTTAAAGAGGAGAAATGCTTCATGCACGATATATTAATTAGGCGACGACCTAGTATAGGGGTTTACTCATGTGGCATGTCGGACTTCCCCCTGTGTATGGTTTACGACTACTATAAAATTTAATGGATGTCAAGATAGGTAGTACTCGTATCAATCTTTTACCCTTTTTTCGCGGACAAGTGCTTCATACACCGTCGTCTAGGGTAGATTCACCAGTGGGGGCTTCACCCCTTGGGGCATGGTGTTCTATCTGGCTTCTTCTAGGGGTGTGTTTCTAAGAAGGAGCTACTATGTTCCTCTTTATTGGTGATAGCCATCCGCTCCCCCGCAGGTCCGGCAGTGTTTTACGGCAGTTAGGTTAGGTATAATAATTTAAACTATCTGTGACCGTCACTACAATATATATTATATCTAATTGTATTTATCACGTACTTAATAAGTATGTTATTCCTGCAAACTTTACCTTCAAATCCTTAAATTTACCAAATCATGTCAATTAAGTAGATATAACTTAAAATTGTAAACATTAAGACCAAACACGCTACTAGGTTAAAGTATTTACATAGGTACTCCTAACATAGCAAAATAAAGGTCCTTTAGCACACGTTCAAATCTGTATTTGAAGCGGTTACGCGGATATTTCATGAATGCCTTCAAAAATTCAGAACATTTTGCGTAAAAAGGACTTAAAACCTTAAATGACGGCGTTGTCGGTGTTTTATTTACGTCGCTGAATGGCGCCGGCCGGACGATGCAAATTCGGATTACGTGAATTAGCTGCGAATAGAAGCGATATGAAGCAAGGATTATTACGAGAACGGTTTAAAAATTGCGGCGGAAATTACATTAACCATTGTTCTATCTCCTTTGAATGGAAATAAGTTACTGGTTTTATATAGAATATCGAATGTATTTCCTATCTAAGGTATTTTACGCTTAATAAAACCTTTGTTGATTCGTTGTGAAATGTTTAAATACTGTGTTTGTCTTATAGTCTCAGTAATAATTTGATTTTGCATTAAATTAATAAATTTTCCAATATTATTGCAGGTCTGGAATGATAAAAAACACTTTACAATGATCAAACATTCACTAAAAGGTAAGTGGTAAGCACGTAAAGTGAAACAGTAATATTACTTTACGTTTAGTAAGCGTCGCAAAAGAAAATGCAAAACAGCACCTTCAGTTTTCAATATTCGCATTTTCGTCGTCGCCATATTGGATTCGCGATAGGCAGTTACACTCCGCTCCGTATCCGTGGCTGCATGAATTTCAAATGAGTCTTGAGCCAACTGCAGTGAGGATCACACACTCAGCTATTCATGCATTCCTTATAAATTAACGCCCGCTATTATATGAATGACGCCAAGTTTCAGGATTAACTGCGAGAGTGCGCATAATATTGGCATCAGCTTTTGCTGCTGCGTAATAATGCTGTGATATTAGCATTTTTCATTTTGGTAAACTGCGAGATTTATACCTAATGGTTGAAAACACTGTATAATTTGGACACAAATCTTTACTGATATTACGAGTATACAGCTTAATATTTTGATGTTTGTTTAAACGCTTTCATAAAAGGCACTTAAGTCAGACTTTAAATAGATCATTATCAAACGTAGGAAGATATTTTAATTATAATCATTTAGGTAGATAAATGCAGTTGAGGGTGCACCTCAGGACACGGCGTTTTGGCGTGTAAACGCGACAGACAGACAGGTAGACGGACAGAGATATTAGTAAGAATGAAGCACGTGTAAGTTATAAAATCCATCATAGAAGTTTAATAACTGCAAGAAGTTCTCACCAAGTAGGTATGTTGTAAGTTGGTCATTTTGCCAAAATAATTATGCAAACGTGTAGTAATCCGGTTTCAGATTATGGCAGGTACGGGCCGTGCATTCAGGACTGCAAGTGGGGCAGACTTAGCCGCCCTAATTCGACGCTTTATATTCTCGCTTCAATTCCAAATTCATTCCATCCTAAATTATTATGGACATTTCTTGTGTGTAATTTATGTACCTATCTATGAAAAATTTTGTTCTATGTTTAATGTATATTTCGAATGATATGCAAATTAGATGAACTTCTTTAGATGAACTTCTAATGTAAAATTAAACTGTAAGTGAATACTAAATTATTGAAAGGAACTTCAAGATTATTTTTCAACTATAAAGATCGCTATTTAGGTACGTTTATTTTATTTTACCAAATATGTCTTCGTTCAAATAGTCACAAATGTATGTACTCGCTATTGTATTATGTACTCGATAAATGATAGTAATCAATACATTAGGTTCTCAAGAACATTACCTAGTTCATTATAGTTTCGCTTACTAATGTTCGTATTATTTTCTAGATTCTGCACTGACAGCAGAATCTAGACGTATGAATCAGTGATGGAGGCCGGCCGCATTCCCGGAGTTGCGGAACAACAGTAATGAAGGCTTAATCTGGAGGATTCCTGCATAACCCGCGGGATCGGTGCGATGTAGGTATTCCGTGCGGAGGCAAGCTGTCAATGCGAATCAGAGCAGAAGGTAGAATTGGTGCCAAACCTGTTGTAAGATTTTTCTTTTATTTAATAGGTCAGGCAGATTGTATAGAGTTTTGAAAAAAAATGTTTATTTATTTATTAAGGACAACTAACAAATCGTACACTAAACAAATACAACAGATACATGATATAGAACAAGAGCTTAGTGCAAATTCAATTACAGGTTGTTAGCAAATGTTTTTGTGATCAAAAAGTATATCACGTTTTTGGAGGTTGTGTTTTTCTTGTTGAGGTTCCGGAAGCCTAAAAATATTATTGTCTGACCAAACAATAGCAAACATTTCATAATAATACATTGGTAGTAGTTCTACTGGAATCTCTGTATCTAAGTAGGTACCTATTACGATTACCATTATTATGAGTAGTTTCAATTCAGTAAGGACAACAGTAATAATTTAATGTTATTGGAGCGAAGACATAATTTATATCAAGGCGAAGTATGCTCCATTCTTTACCGGATGAATACGTTTTTTCCCAGAAAAATTCCAGTAGATCCCAAAAGGAGAACCAGCAATATAATTTCCCATTTGATTTCATTCAGCATTGTAAAAATACTGACCCTTTTGAATTACGGAGTTATTTCAGCAGTTCCTAATTTATTATTGGGCGTATTTTTGTTAAAGACGCAAGTTCGCGCCATTTCTCATCCGAAAGAGTTTTTCACAACTCGCCTGGGCGATATAAATTTTGATAATCCTCCACTCTGCCATTACAATTTGCGCAAACGACGTCGCGTTACTGAGGTGGCTAAAAGCACATTTAAAAGGGCGCTGGATAAAGGTTGGTGTTCGTCTAACGTGATTGTACATAGAATGTTATTTTTGATACGTCTTGTGCTAGTGTTTTTAAGTTACATTTCTGCACCGTGTTTTTGACGACATTGGGCAACGTAGCGGGAAGTGGCGCAGGAAGGAACGGTTACTCGTATTAATTAAGTAACATCTAATTAAGTAATAATTTTTTTTGTGTGTTTGTGCATTGATCTCTTTAATATTTCATATTGATAATGTGGGAGACAATAGGCCGATGGCTAACGTCTAAACATAATTTCAGTGTGAAAGCAGCGGCCTTCCAACGTACGATGATCACTAGATCATTTTGACAACCAATGCCGTTGTATAATTTGTGCTTATTGGATTTCCATAATAATATTCTGTCGATTCTAAGTCAACCTATCGAGCACGTTTTAAAAGGGCGCCTGAATAATTCCATCGTGTCGGGCACAGGATTACAGACTGGTATCCGTACCAGTTGCGACATTCCTACCACTAAAGATTTGCAAGCTTTGGCACCGCCGGGTAACGACTCTGTCCTGTCTGCGAGAACAAAGACGAACGAATTGTGAACTAAATACAGTCTGAAAATATGAAACGTGCTTTTTCGATGAAACAAAGTTTTGCGTTAATTAAAGAAGGCGCATGGAATGTAAATTCCATTTTCGCTTTGCACGTTTTTTTCTAGTTCGCCCGTAGTTTTGGTAAACAAAAAAGCAATTAGCAGTTTGTGATAATTGTGATTTTGTTTATGACTTTTTGGTAGACTTTATGGTTGTTCGCGCGCGCGAGCGAGACAAAGCATCGCAAGGAATGCTGCCCTGCTCCTGCGCGCGCGCCCCAGTCGCCGCCAGTCGCCGCACCACACCCAGCGGCTCCACACGCACACACGACCCGTACGCGTCCCTGGCCCGTGACCTATTTACATATTAATTTTCTGTACCATTCGATAAGTACACAGTTTGCAATCACCACCATGATTTTTATTTGTTCTCGCTAACAAAAGTGGCGCCCCGGGTGGACACGAGTCGCGTGTAAATTCCTTTTGGTAACTGCATCGCGTGCCGAGTCCCATCTAATCTAACGAATAGGTCGCGCGTCGCTTCCACGTTTCGTCCGCCATCTTTCCGTCGACGTCGCCTTCGTACATTGCCGTCAACGCCTACGCCTTGAAGATCCTCTGGGTGCCTGAGAAGACTCCGGTGCAGCACCTATCATCTGTATCGCAGACTGTCTACCGGCCCAGACCGTCAAGAGGAAACGTGGTTGCTGTGAAGGCCACACCACACACGTGGTCCGTAAGGAGAAGAAACTACGCTTCTGCTCTGCATCTCAACTTGCCAAGGAGCGTGTCGTGAGCCAATCATCCTTTCTAATTATTCCCCTCTTCTTAATTTGAGCATTTTGGTGAATAATTTAGTAAGTGCGCACTTCACATCTACATGTCTACCTTCTTATTTTGCGCATACTTCTACATATTAAAGTAACATCCTTCATAATAAAATTAATCTTACATGCATATCATATCGTTATCTTTATCATCATAAAATAAAATATCGAGCTATCAGCGCACTCAGCATAAATTCTGCACGAGCTTATACTGTGGTTGCCACTTCTACGATAGCTACAGCTGCCTAATTCTTGTTTTTTTTTTAGCAAGCTTCAATTTATTTGCCCTTTTCTTGCCCATTTTCTTGCGCCTTGTCACTTTACCACGCTTACTTTTACCTGTGCATATTTGAACTTACCTAGTTACTTATCCAACACTATTCATAATTATTATCTCCTTGCATACTATTCATATTTCTGCATCTTTGCTTGATAACGCTTTGCATACACCCTGTCATTTACGCATTTCAGTGAGAATTGGAAATTGTGAGCACGCTGCCGCCACGTGGTCGCGCGGCTCAATCGCATCCGGCCTGCCTCCGCTTAACCTACTTCACTGCGCAACACGTTTGCTGCCTACTCTGCGCTGGGAAACAAAAGGAGCGTAAGCCGTTCGCAATTTCTTTTTAGTTGAATATATTTTTTACTTTTTAAAATTCCCTTTAGCTCGCAATTTGACTTAAAGCTTCCTTAAAAATCATCATGACTGAACCATCGCCAACTAAATTGTCCCCTTTACTAATTCCTTCACAAAATGAATTCAAGGAACTTAAAGCTAAACGTAGATCCGTAAAGGGGCAAATTACTATTTTTAACAATTACATTCAGGAAATTATGAAAGTGCATACCTTATCTGATGTTCAAATTTGCGAGTTAAATGTGAAGTTAGCTAAATTTTCAGAACTTAGTATCAAGTTTGAAAGCATACAAACCCGTTTAGAAGTCTTGAATGAACAAGATCTTGATGAGGAAATCAGGGAACGGAGTTCCATTGAAAAAAATCTCCATTCTCTTCTTGCTACAGCGCAATGTCTTCTTGACAAAGGTAACCCCAAGGACACTGAAAAACCTGGGACTTCTACCTCTGAGTGCTGTCATGATAGTTCTCATGCACCTATTGGCTTCAAACTTCCACAAATCAATATTTCAAAATTTGACGGTTCTCCTTTTCAAGTGGCTAGAGTTTAGAGACACATATCAGTCTCTCATACACAACAATGATAATATCCAGCCAATCCATAAGTTTCATTATTTGAATGCGTATCTCGAAGGCGAAGCTGCTCGCGTTATTTACAATCTAGAAATTTCAGCTGATAACTATCATGACGCTTGGAAACTTTTATATGATCGGTATAATAATAAACGTCAATTAATCTCCTTTCATCTCAACTCCTTACTTAACATTGAGGCTCAACGAGACCGTGACTCAGACAGGTCACTTCGCTATCTGGGTGATCACATTACAAAAAATCTTCGTGCCTTAAGCACTTTGGGATTGCCTACTGATAAGTGGGATGCTATCATTATACATATAGCTGCAACAAAATTAGATCACGTGTCCAAAATTAAATGGGAGGAGCATAAAAATAACTTGAACGACTATCCAGACCTCAATGAATTTAAATCCTTTTTAAAATCTCGTGCAGACATCTTAGAAACATTATCACGCACTAAAGGAGAATTTAAACCATATGTAAAACCTAATATTCAACAAAAGCATAACACTAGGACGTCTCTTATGATTTCATCAGATGACGCCTCGACAAAGCGGTTGTGCGTCGTGTGCCAAGGGAGTCACCGCATCTTTGATTGCGGAGTCTTCAGGGCCATGTCTACTGACGAGAGATGGGCGCGAGCAGCAAAGCTGAGGCTGTGCCACAACTGCTTGCGACCGGACCATGACACGCGCAGCTGCAAGCTAGTGAGCGGCTGTCGCGTATGTAAGAGGCGTCACAACACCATTTTACATAAACACAACACCATTTTACATAAACACAACACAAACACAAACATATCCCAGGCTTCCTTTAGTCGCACTTATGACGACACCCTAGGGAACGTTGAAAGTACACCATCTCCTTCCTCTTCTGCCACTGTTATGACAGCGGTGAGCGCAACGGAAGTTCTATTATCAACAGCGTATGTTGAGATCTTAAATCCAGCTACCAATAAGGTAGTCAACGCAAAGGCACTACTAGACAGCGGAAGTCAGTCTTCATTCATAACCACGGACTTAAAGTCTCGTCTTCAACTGACTTCTCAGCCCTCTAGTGCCACCAATTTGTTGGGTATTTGTGATACTAACATCAATATTATTCCGCAGCAATGTGCTGCAAAACTCATCTCAAAACGTAGTACATTTACGTTACTTCATAACTTCTTAGTGGTTCCCAAATTACACAAAACCTTCCTAAGCATCGAATAGATGTACACCATATAAACCTACCACCACATGTACTGTTAGCTGATCCTTCTTTTTATGAACCATCTCAAATTGATATCCTTATAGGCGCCGACATTTTTTGGCACATTATTGGCTCAGAACGTCAATCCCTTGGCGATAACTTGCCCATCCTTCATAACTCACTACTAGGTTGGTTAATAGCAGGACCTTTACCTATCATTAATACTAAAACTCTATCAAGGGCCCCCAGGGTTTACAAACACTGTAACTTTGTGAGTCATAATTATGATCACAATGACTTCAACTCGCAATTGATGAAGTTTTGGGAATACGAAGACTTTCCGGATAAACCTCAGTCCAATAACAACGTAATCATTACAGATAGTGAGAAACACTTCATCGAAAATACCTATCGCCTACCTAATGGCAAGTTTTGCGTCAGACTCCCTTTAATAGATTCGCCCGACTGCCTTGGTGAATCTTATCATATAGCCAAAAAACAATTCATTAGCTTAGAAAAGCGATTTCGTACTAATCCAGAGCTTAAAACAATGTATTCCGACTTCATTAAAGAATATCATGATTTAGGGCATCTTTCCGATTCTAAAGTTCAAAAACCCACCGTCTCCTGCTTTTTACCCCATCATCCTGTGCTAAAGGAAAGCAGCGAGTCGACAAAACTCAGGGTTGTTTTTAATGCATCCTCCCCAACTTCATCAGGTTTCTCCATTAATGAACTTCAAATGGTTGGCCCCAACCTGCAAGATTCGCTTTTTAACATTTTAATCAGATTTCGTAGTTATAAATATGTACTTACAGGTGACATAGAAAAACAATACAGGCAGATAGTTATGAATGAGATTGACAGAGACTTACAAATGATTTTATGGCGTGAAAATGAATCTTTACCTATTAGATCACTCACTTTAAATACTGTTACATATGGTTTTGCTAGTGCTAGTTTTTTCGCAGCAAGGTGCTTGCAACAATTAGCTGATGAGTCACCAGAGCCACTCATAAAAGACATAATTAAACGTGACTTTTATTGTGACGATTTACTTTGTGGAAGCGAAACCGAAACAGAGTTACTTCGCATAAAACAAACGATCTCTAAATTACTTCTATCGGGTGGTTTCAAATTACGAAAGTATCGCTCTAACTCTCGTTCCATCATCGAATCTGAACTCAGCAATCTTGATAACAATAACTTATCTCTTAGCCAATCACATCACATACTTGGCTTAGGATGGAATCCAAGCCAAGATTTACTTCATTTTGATATAAACCTGGAATCAAACTCGCCACCTAAAACCATCACAAAACGCCACATCCTAGCAACCACATTCAAGATATTTGATCCTTTGGGTTTGCTGACCCTATGCACTATTAAACCTAAAGTACTTTTGCAGAAATTATGGGCTCTTAAGTTAGATTGGGACGAACCCGTCCCCAATGAAATTATACGCACTTGGGAACACTTTATAAACAATGTTCACTTTTTAAAGTCTCTTTCTGTACCTAGGATTGTTTTCATTGATCAACCTGCCCTTATGGAGATGCATTGTTTTTGTGATGCATCACAAACCGCTTATGGAGCCTGCATTTATTTAAGGTCCATTTCTACGTCAGGTGCGATCACCTGCAACATTCTCTGTGCCAAATCACGCGTAGCTCCCACCAAAATTACTACCATTCCACGTTTGGAGCTATGCGCAGCTCTCCTCGGTGCTCGTCTTAGCTCAGCTGTCACCGCAGCTCTTCGCATACACATACATCGCCACATATTTTGGTCAGACTCCACAGTCACATTAGCTTGGCTAAAAATGTGTCCAAGTAAACTAAAAATTTTTGTTGCTAACAGGGTTTCCGCCATACAAAGGCATACTGAAGGTAGTTCATGGCGTCATGTGCCTACAACGCATAACCCTGCAGATTTAGCTTCTCGAGGAGTCGACCCTCATCACGTACTGACACAATCATTATGGTGGCATGGCCCTACCTCTTTACTTGAACCCGAAACGAACTGGCCAAATCTGGAAGTAATTGCAACTAAAGACACACCAGAGATTAAGCCAACGATATCCTCTTTGTTCTGTAAATCCACAGAACCATCATCCATTATAGACTTTGACAAATTTTCTAACCTTAAACGTCTTAAAAACTGTGTCGCTTATGTCTAAAGGTTTATAAAAATTAAATGCCGAAAGCAAACAATAACCGGCCCTTTACATTCAACAGAACTTGACGACTCATTAAATGTTTTGATTAAGCTTTCACAGAAAGACACATTTTCAAAGGAGTTGCATACACTTCAATGTAATAAACAGTTACACGATAAATCACAAGTGTCTTCTAACTCCTTTCATAGACTCTCAGGGGATCCTGAGAGTGGGGGAGACTACTTAAGTCCAAGTACAGCTTTTCAACAAAACACCCTATAATAATAATAATATAATAATAATTTTTATTTCAGGCAAGGCCCATAAAATGTTAGTAACAATTTCCTTATGATACTAGTGTTAGTAGGTAATACATTTAGTTAAGTTAAGTTTAGTTTTTAGCTTTCGTATGACATGCTACCCATTTTTGAAGAAGGGGCATGTCCCATCTATCAATAAAAACCCTCAGGATACTGTTGCTGCTACCGCGCAAGCGAGCCATCGCTGACGCGCTCCGCTTCCGAATTATTGCAGCAAAGCTGTCCACCCGCAACTGCGCGAACATGCCTGACGCACTGCAACGCCACGGCAACCCCAACAGTACCCTCAGTGCATTATTGTACTGGACTCGCAGATCGCTAATTGCCCGCTGGGTATAACCAGCCCATAGGCTACAGGTGTAAAATGTTTGGCAGTACGCTTTGAACAGAGTTAACTTCACTGGCTTTGTACACCTTGCAAACCTACGGGCAAGCATGTTGCAGCGGACAGCCAACGATCTACGTTCCCGCTCTATATCCATATTGTCCTTCATGTCCTCGGTGACCCAGTGACCAAGATATTTAAAGCTTTGAACACGTTTGAGAGCTATTCCACAGAGTTGTATTTCTGGTATATGTGAGTAATTCAGAGACTTTGATTTAAAAAGAAGCCATTCACTTTTTCTAGTGTTATACTTAAGTCCATGGGCCACCGCATAGGATTCACAAATAGACAGGAGCCTTCGTAGTCCGCTGACAGATGGACTCAACAGCACCATGTCATCAGCATAACTGATGTTATTCATGCAAATACCATCAACTGAGCATCCAACATTGGCACTGTTGAGTTCACCTATCAGCTGATTAACATACAGGTTGAAGAGCCGTGGAGAACTTAGCCCCCCCTGCCTCACACCACACTCCAACCCATACGCATCAGAATAACAACCTGACCATCTGACCTGATTTCTTTGGTTACCATACCAATAACTAAATATTGCAACTATCTCCTTTGGTACCGTAGTCTGAAAACATAGTTTATGCCACAACAAGTCATAATTAACCAGGTCAAATGCTCTGGACAAGTCCAGAAAACAAGCCAGCGTGGGTGTCTTCCTGGCCGTGTAGTATTGGACAACCTGCTTTAGACCAAATATAGCACTCTCAGTAGATAGGCCAGGCCTGAAACCATATTGATTGTCATGTAAGTCTATGTGATTTGATAATATACCATCCAGCAGACTGTCCAACACCTTAGATATGATGGTGGCCAAGGAGATCGGCCTGTAGTTGGCAATGTCCGAGGCGTCACCTGTTTTATTTTTGATCACTGGCACAACAATGGTTCTAGTAAGTTCTTCCGGTAGATAACTATGACTAACACATAAACTAAAGAACATAGCCAATACACGTGGCAAGTGAACACCCGCATACCTCAGATGTTCAACGCTCAGGCCGTCGTGCCCAGGAGACTTTCCCCTCACCATCTTCTGAATAATTTTATTGACATCCTTGGCCGTGAAACTCTTGGGGGGATGCTCGGTCTCGGCGGCCAGAGCGTCATCCAACCTGGGTACTACCAATGAGGGTGGTTTCACTTTAAAGCTATTCATAAACTGGTTTGCTATTTCAGTGGGTTCACTGACTCCGCAAGACTCCCTGGGAGGCCAGGCCTATGGCTTAACTTATTGGTGTTCTTCCAAAATTTAACAAATTGTTTTTTGGAGTGGCACTGGGCTAATAAATCCATTTTAATCTGTTGTTGGTTGTCTTGACAATACTTTAATTTAGCCTTAAACTTATTCCTAGAAGTGCACATAGATTCGAAGATTAAACCGGATCTAGGCTTACCGAACAACACCCACGTCTGATAATGAAGTCGGGCCTCACAGTGAGCATTGCGGACGTGTTTGTTCCACCCCGGTATACAATGGTTTTTCTTACTGTGATTATTCTTCACATGACTTAATTTAGCACCAGTTTTAAGAACATTTATAATGCTTAAATACATATTATCCAATAATAAGTAGTGGTTATTATCCTTACATAATCCCTTAGCACAAGTAATACATTCAAGGGGAAAATCAATTAGTCGGAATTCCGAGTTACAATAGTCTCGATACTGCTCAATTTGTTGTACTCCTCTCTCCGCCCAAAAACGTCATTAACAAGATTAGTACCGGGGTATATTATCTTGGGCTTTAGCAGACTAATGTTACATTCAACCATCATAGGAAGATGGTCCGACGTGTAAACACCGTACAATACCGAGACATTAGTCACAAGGGGCCTAGCTGCACAAGTAACAACACAGTGGTCCAACCACCGAAGAGACCCGTTAGCTGTACTTAAGAATGTGTGCGTATCTACCGGTAACAATTCCCTATCGACACAATGCCAAAATTGCTCATTACAAGTAGTAAGTAGTTCACTAGAAAATCTCGTACCTGGATGGGCGTTGAAGTCCCCTAGCACAAAAACACTTTCAACGCAACTACTTTCTATTATTGATATCACTTCACTTAAGCACTCAGTATATTCGACCAAATTATCGGCACAGTCCGTCGGCATATAAACTGATAATATTAAATAACATCTGTCGTTTTGATCAATTTTGATGCACACTATACGGTCACTTTGGCAAGATATGATCGAGACCGACGGAAACAAAGATTTCTTCCACAACAACGCAACACCACCGTAAGGTCTTCCCTTCATTATTCCCGTAGAAGTGTCGACAGCCGATTTCCCCGTGTATGCAAAATCTTTATCGATATTTCCCAAGTATGACAGATCATGCGGGAGAAGCCAGGTCTCTTGTAATGCTATGATATCAGCAACTTCACATAACTTCTGCACACAACCCGTCGAGCGGACTATATTTTTACAATTAAAAGTAACTATTTTTACGTCCATTATGTACTTGATAAATTGTCATCAGGCGGTCGGGTTAAGTCGTTATATTTTCCCGTCTTGAAGTAAATGAACTTTCTAAATCTTATGCCTTCCGGCCATAGCTTATCATCCAAAAAGATATTCAATTTATTTCTAGACACAGAAAACTTGAATGCGTTGTAGGGCCGCTCAATTTTCATTTTAATTTTTTCCAACACAACTACTTCCTGAGTCATTTTCTGTATGTACTCAGTAATATCTTGTTCTGTAGTGGTTTTGCTTACGTTTGAAATAAATAACGGTGTTTTTATCTCAGCCGATTTAAACTTTCCTGTGCAGTTAGTAGTTGCAGTACCAGTTTTATCATTAAAACGATTTACACGATTTTTATGCCTATTTCTTTGCACTAGTATGAAGTCGTCGTCGGGCTTTGTTTTTGGCCATTCGCCTTGCTTCAATATTTCCGCCATCGTTGCATTCTTGATCGCCGAGTTGCTTTCCAGTACCGCTGTGTTCGCGTTTGCATTGTCGCAAGGCGCGTCATCGCTGCGAGAGTAAACGAGAGAACGATATGCTAGCTCGCTGTTATCAGTGCTGTGTTGCACCGTGTCGTTGTGTGTTGGCGCACACTCCACCGGTATCGGAGGCAAACCAAACGGGCCGCTATCCATCGCATACCCTCCTCTCAATTTGTTAACATTTGTATTGTACAACGGATTCGGTATAGAATTAGATTCTTTTTGCAATGCTAATTCCAGCTCTTTCTTTGTAACATAACATTCCTTAATTTCTTTTATGTCAGCACGAACAGCCAGAATGTCTTTCAGTAATTTCGAAACATCTATATGGTCAAAATCCACTGGCGGGAGCTTATGCAGATGATAGGCAACAAATATCGGTAGTTGATCTGGATCAGTTGTTTTGAAGACCGATATGATATCTTCCAAATCCTTCTGCTTTTTATTTTTGCGTCTTGAAATAAGTTTCTGGTTCGTTTTTGTTGAACCATACAACAAAATCTTCGCCTCGTCTATTTCCTCCTCCGAAAAAGCCGATGCACATAGTCTAATCAGGCTCTCGTTATCCATCACATCGTGCCTGCTTCGAATAAAAGCAAGAACCTCCGAGATGACAACATTACAACTCGCGCACTTAATCGTATTATTCACTGACATAATGACACCTTGCGGCGACCACACACTGCGCGCGCGCGCACAGGACTGAACCTATACTTTTATCAGCTAAACACACATTAACCAAACTCATATTCACGCACAAACACACAAGCCTCCTACATGCGGGACCGCAGCTCATGTTGTCATCCGTTCGTGAGCAGTTCTGGCCCATAGGGGCAGAGATTTGGCTCGACGCACTGCACGTCGATGCGTTGTTTGTAAACGACAATATGGCAAATCATTGTCAAATGTTATGGGAAACTTGCCGGCCCAACGCCTAATGCCTGATTATCCGTTCGCGGCCGTAGCAGTAGATTTTGCAGGCCCTTTCTTAATTACAGACCGCCGTGGTCGCGGCTGCAAAATATCTAAATGCTATTTATGTCTGTTTATATGCCTTAGATATAAATGTGTTCACTTAGAGGCCGTTAGTGAACTGTCTCGAGACGCATTTTTACTTTCACTGCGACGCTTCATTTCACGCAGAGGTAGGCCTAGTGAAATATTTTGTGATAATGGCAGAAACTTTGTTGCCGCTGCCAAAGAAATTAACGAATTATTTAAATCTCATTCAGACTCGATAACAGGGTTTGCAGCTGATCAAAACATAAAGTTCATATTTTCACCGGCTTACGCTCCAAATTTCAATGGTTACGCAGAGGCAGGCATCAAATCTGCAAAATTTCACCTCAGGCGCATCTTGGGCAATACTCACCTTACGTTTGAGGAATTGTCCACCATATTTGCTCAAATTGAGGCCGTCCTAAACAGCCGACCCTTATTACCCTTATCCTCCTCCCCTAATGATTTTACGGCGCTCACACCGGGACACTTTCTCCTTGGCAGGTCGCTGACGTCACTCCCCGAGGCTCCTCTAATGCAGTACCACGCCACGAAGCTCAACCGATACAAGCACCTGGAGCAAATACGCCAACATTTCTGGCAGAGATGGCAATCAGAGTACGTCCTGGAGCTTCAAGCCCGTCAAAAATGGAGAATAAGGAAAATAGATCTGAAGACAGATGATCTAGTAATTGTTAAGGAAGATGGCCTTCCACCCTTATTATGGCGCTTAGGACGCGTCACTAAACTTCATCCTGGGACTGATGGAGTCCCAAGAGTTGCCGACGTGTCGACATCCAGCGGCACCATACGTCGAGCACTGAACAAGCTTTGTCTTCTTCACGACACAGGAAGTTCTTGAAAGCTGAAGCTTTCAAGGGCCCCCAGCATGTTCGCGCGCGCGAGCGAGACAAAGCATCGCAAGGGAATGCTGCCCTGCTCCTGCGCGCGCGCCCCAGTCGCCGCCAGTCGCCGCACCACACCCAGCGGCTCCACACGCACACACGACCCGTACGCGTCCCTGGCCCGTGCCCTATTTACACATTAATTTTCTGTACCATTCGATAAGGACACAGTGTGCAGTCACCACCATGATTTTTATTTGTTCTCGCTAACAATGGTAGAATGGGTTGATTGCCTATTTCTCTTTTATACAGCAAGCCGTTATTAACGTGTACTTTATTGTATAAAAGAAACTGCTGCGGTGCGCTTTAACTTAAATCAGGTGAAAGCGCCAAAGAAACTTTATTTACAGCTCTGTATAATTATTTATACAAAACAAAAGCCTAATTTAATTACCCTTATTCATTTTCAGGACGAGAATACGTTTCAAAAGCGAGCACAAAAAAACTACAAAAAATCCTCACGTTCCATTCTACACATCTCTGCCATATTAATTACGACAAAAAAGGGAATAATAATCCATATTTATATTACTCTCTTTGTTGTCACGCCACTCGCGACGGATAATGAGTGTTCTTTAGCTTTGTGCAAACAATGTAGGCAGATAATAAAAGTGTTCCGGCCCGTCTGCGGCGAGTCTGTGGCGACACCTAGGGAGAGCATTTAGATAATTGCGGGATAGCGTCAGAACTTTGGTGCGCTTTGTAGTGGCCGCTCTGTTCGCGCTCTTTGAAGTACGTAATGGGGCACCGCATTACGCTGCATTGTCCGATGACGTGATTTGATGGCGGTTGCGTTCGTTATAATGATTTCACACTTTTGTTGTGCGTGGCTTTTGTTTTAAGTTGTAAGGCTCTGGGTGTGATGTTTCCTTTGCGTATACGAGTGAGGGTAATGCGTACGTTAAGTAAGGTTTCATATCAGGGGTTACCTATAAAATTAAGTCAAATAAGAGTGATGGAGTATACAAAGTAGCAATCATGAAGATAATGAAAAATAAAATTGATACAAAAATATAATCGCAAAACAATCTCTTCATTTCTTATTTGACTTTCATTAGGCGGGCAGGAACAAGCTAAGCTAAGCATTTTACTAAACAACTAAATGTTGTTACTTTTAGGTACCGTAGAGAAAAAAAAATGGTGGTACGGAGAATGGCTTTCAATCCCACGTATGTAAAATAGATAGTCCTTTTTTCTAACGTTACATCGTAACGTTTACAAACAGTTGGAAGTTAGAATCTTCACATCACTAACTCACCGAGGGTGTTCGATATCGACGGTTTAATTTTTCAAATCGTTTGTGATGATGTCATACCGTCATGACATTAAAACGCATACGATTTGACGATGTGGCTTGCGTTCATTAAAATAATTGATCTCGCTGCGGTTTCGTCTGGATCATACGAGGATTATTTCAACGGGATTATCTCTTGTATCACACATTTCGGCGGAAATTTTGTTTTATTTGGATTTTCAAGCGTACGTTATGATCGAGATCGCGGTATTTATGACGCCTGCTAAAGGTGTATTTATTATTGTGATCGACGGTGTAAAAGCATTTAGTTTATGTAACCTTATTAACATTAAGCGCACTTCACGCGGACCCAGAGTATCAGGCGCATACATAGTCAGTCGGCGGATCTTGAAATTTTAAGGGTAATATACGTCTAATACGTCTAACTGTTACCGTTATTCATTTTGAGCAAAACAATACGAAAATAACACGTTTACTATATTTTGTACCTGCGTTAATATTTTTCTTCACTAATTTTCGAGCTACCACGGTTCATGACAATATAAAACCGCAATAACCTAAAAAAATATCTGTGAAAACGTCAAATGAAGGCACGGAAAGCTGCTGATAAGTAATTCCGTTCAATTGGATTGAATAATAGGTACTTTATTCGTACCAAAGTAAGAATGACTCGGTTCCAATTCGTGTCCAATTGATAATGGAGCAGTGTGCCAGTCTCTGCGGCGAGTGTGGTCGAACGGGGGCCATTTTGAATTTGGGTAATAATAGGATAGCTCGGAACTTTGTGCCATCCGCTCTGAAGTAGCCAGCAGTGTTCAGTCTACGATTAACAGATGAAAATTTACTTATTTCATTACTGTTACTGTACTTTTCAGCGTCAAAAGACCATGGAACGTTTTTTATACTTTTGAAGATTCTATTTATTTTAAAAAACTACCATAAAAAAAAATATCACAAATACAGCCTACATTAGTAAATACATATACAAGTACCCTGTAAATAATTAAAAGTAGATAATTAACTACTACTACTTTTTATTACTATAATTTAACAATGATGTAGAGTTTATTAAATTAATATTACATAGAAGCAAATTAAATAACTCTTATGAAAATACGAATAAATTCATTTAGCATAAAACATAAAAGCTTTTTACATCGAGAGTACCTAACGTAATTAGCAGATCAGATGGAAAAAAAACGCATCCGATATATCCGATCATGGTATTATTCCAACGAATTTTACAGCATAATATTTAATTGATAAAGCCATATTTTTATTCCTCATACTCGTATTTATTGAAAATGCCTCTCAATTAAGTGGCTTTCCTGATGCATATCATCGGTAATTAACACAAATCAGAATTAATATACGTAATTGGAATAAACATGTGTAAAATCATGCGACATTAGAACTGAATTCTTTCAATAGCAATAAACCTAACCTAACCTATTTATTTGGTAACTAAGAGGTACCTATACAAGGCTAGTTTTGTCCTCTTATACCCGACTACATTATTCTTTGAAGAAATCGACTTCTTCTAAGAATAATCTATTGTCCAAATTAACAGATATGTTTGTGAAAATATAGACCACTTGCCTTCAAAACGCTTCGTTATTTTATTTTAATGTAGAGCATGCGTAAACCACGTATGTGTGTGCTATAAATAACAAAACATACAGACTGTAAAATCATCATTAGGTACCCGTCATGGATTCGCAGTAGTCGGTTAAAAGAGGAATGACGCAAATAATTACTTCGTGTTTTTATTGACTGTCGGATCATAACTCACTTACAGTCGTAATGAAAATTGTAACTACTAAAACTGAGCGGAACAAAGTTCCACTGAAATAATGGCGTAATAAATTCGGGGCGTCATAGCGGAATGCATCCCGGGGAGGGCTGCCACCGGCCTTGGACAATTTATTGCAGTCAATGTTAATGGGTGTTTCTTTTTAAAAAATTAAGTAAATAAACATCGCGGGACGTCATGCACATGTTCTGATTCCAAAGTCAGTAACGGAAGCAAGATAAGGCATAACCCCGATGATTGTCAGGTCAAAGTCAAAGTATTTCTTGCGAACTAAGTGTACATTATAGGCCTTAACAGTAAATGAGCTTAATGACTTAGTTGCCATTACCAGGCACTGGACATGAGGGTACGAAATTAAACATAACATTAATTATTCTTAAACTAGGTCTTCTACCGAAGACAGAGGCACAACTAAACGCGTCACTGATCGAGTGAAAATTATGTTTTTGTAATTTTCTGATCAGTGGTTAATTAATGTAAGGAAATGATGGTTATGATTTGGATCGATGAAATAATTAAATATCGATACTAATTAGATGTGACAGATAGGCATAATATATTTTTTTACTATTTCATTAATTAATCTTGGAAGTTAAACATCGTATAAGGCATTTAGAAGTTCATATTTAAATTTAGCCATATAAAAAAATCATGCCTTATAACTTCATTGTAATTTCTATTGCAAAGAGATAAAAACGAGACATACTAAGGTATATAATTATAATGTAGTACAATTAAAGAAAAATACAAACCGTAGGTAGGTAGATCATCTTGCTTCCTTTTAACAATTGAGCTGTGGGCGGCTCTATGTCTACGTAGTAATCGGCCAATCGAACAATGTTTCTCCAAAGGAAATCTAGACCAGAATCGGAACTAATTGTAATTGGAAAGGAATCGGATACCCGGTTTCGAGTCAAGTGTTCCGGCGACTGGCCTCTCACTTCGCAAATACGCTTCAAGGCAACCCTAGCATTGGCGTTAGGGTTGCTAGGACTTGCATGATAATAATAGGCGAGACGACTAAAAAAATATAATTAGTCCGTTATTTAGATTATTTAAAAATATTGTACTCGTATTTTTTATTTTCTTTCATAAACAAGAAATTATGAAGATATAGTGCTTAAAAGTTTCGTATGACGTCACGTTATAGTACAATTTTTGCGTAACCGTGACGTCACAAGCCCCCACTTCAGAAGTTAATATAATGATAAGCTATAATTTTGTCATTTTTCAAACAATTGAAAAACAAAAAATACGTGTCCCATATTTTTGTATAAACTAACTTACGGACTAAATAGAATAATAAGATTTTGACCCAGTCGTCACGCCTATTGTTATGGTTTATTTCTTTAATACTTTACTATTATGTGATTCACTAGGTAGGGCAGTTAGGCAGATATAATATAAATAGCATCGAGTTACTCCTCCCTAAGCCGAAATGTGCATTCGTTTTAGTCGTTATGTGCCAAAACGGAATAATTAGTTAAGGGAATACTCATTTTAAGATATCCCAACCCAACATATATACTATCACCAATCCCGTTATATGACGTATGTTCTCGGACGGACTAGATCGTTATCAATGTTATATAAGTATTTTAGATTTATTGTGGCTAACAACGCTAATAACGAAAGCTCGGTGGGGAAGTCAATAAATTTTTATCCTTATTGATATTAATATCGCGAAAATTACTCTACCTGTTTGTCTGTCACGCCAAACTACTAAACCGATTGAAATTAATTTTGGTAAGCAGATATTCTAAAACTTGAGAAAGGACAGTAAAATTTTCAACTGACCTCGCAATAATGGATAATCTAGACACGCGGTAGCGTGTCAAGCCAAGGTTCAAGAAACAGAACTGGCGAGCCGCACCGTGTGTAATATTACACGAACCATTTGGAACCACTTTTGAACCCCTCATAAATCAAAAACTATTTCACATAAACGTAAAAAATTTGGCTGATATATTGTGACTTGCGAGATAAATATGTGTTCTAAATTTCATAAGCTTATCTTAAACAGTTATTTAGATATTAATGTCCAAAAATCCTCATTTTTATCATTGACTGACTGACAGATCAAAATTCTAACCCAGTTCCAAATGACCTAGAGAGTTAAAATTTGGTATGCAGATAGGTAATTACATGAATACAAAGGAAAAAATAAAAAACTGGCAATTTTTAATAATTAGGTTAGGTTCTATTATGAACGCTTAACATAAATACCTAATTAGTGCCTAATAACGCCTATATACCGGGGAAGGCAGAGCACTAAGTATATATTTAGGTATACTTACTTATTTACAATTAAGAGTAGGTACTTATAGTCGGTTTTCATATTTATTACTTAGGGTAGGTACCTACATAAAGTCTAGTTTTAGTTTTGAATTTGTCCTTTTCAAAGGACCCACGGCGTTACGATGATATATACTTTTCTACAAAAAGTAATGATATCCAATCAAAAACATAAATGTGAAATGAGAGCCAAGTTCAATATTGCCTTGGTTGTTGACTTCAGCGACAAAAGAAGTGAGATCTAAATGGGTGCCAAGTTCAATGGTCAACCCTGAAATTTATTTATAAGTAACACTATAACATACCTATCATATCTTCTTATAACATAAGATAATGTATGGTGGTAGCCTATGAAGGTCTGTCTTGGCTAGTTTTCATATATGAATTATAGCCGTCGCAAGATCTAAGCCTACAAGTATTTGTCGGTTTTTATTTTAAAATTCCGAAAATTTGGATTGTTGGTAGAGACTAGCGAGCGAACATAATAATACGTTGGTAGGTTTATAGAAACTAGCCAAGACAGACCTTCATAGGCTAACACCATACATTATCTTATGTTATAAGAAGATATGATAGGTATGTTATAGTGTTACTTATAAATAAATTTCTGGGTTGACCATTGAACTTGGCACCCAGTTAGATCTCACTTCTTTTGTCGCTGAAGTCAACAACCCAGCCAATATTCAACTTGGCTCTCATTTCTCATTTATGTTTTTGATTGGATTTCCTTTTCCACGATAACGCGGACGGAATCGCTTGGAGATCTAGCGTAAAAATAAGTTAAATGAAAGTTTATGAAAGTTACTGCTTGAAATCTTTAAGTATGACAACCCTGCTCAGTGCCGGACGGTGGAAGTGTGAAACTGCGCGGCCATCGAGATTTGCATCTGTAAATGGAACAATACACGGCGCGTTCCGACCCATTGGGCGGACCAAATCGATCAGCGGACGGACCGATTCCCCCCCATTGGGCCGCTTGTTCCAATAACCATGCGTTTCCATACATAAGTATACCGGATTACTGGCCGGATCGGCGGATTGGAGATTGATTTGAATGTGATTGTCTCACAGTGTGCGGATTATGATGGCTTGCCCATTATAATATCAAAAGAATGCGTGCACATTTTTTGAGCCATCGCTACAATGCATCTGGTTTGATTAGCGTAACTAAAACAAGTGTATTATTAGTAGTAAAGTGACCATAATTAAAGTTTTAAGTCGAATCCATTCGCGTTTCAAAGCTCTCAGACTATTATCTGATTTGTATTCCATTCTGTATTGTTATAATACGGAAAGAGATAGTCAACATTCCGTTTCCTAACGACGTTCAATCCACAGCCTTTTGATAAAAGACAGTCAAAAGTGGATGTCTCGTTTGATAAAGCTGGCCGTGAGGCCTGTAGGACCAAGAACTAATAATAGTACCTACGATATTGGTTTCACTATATTGATTGGTACGTCCTGGTGTCTGTAGTGTCGTAAGGCTGCTCTGCTGTGGGCGGCCACTGATGGACGCAAACAATCAGACGAGCGACCGGTGTAATCCGATTTCCAATTATTGTTATACAAACGACCGTCCGAAGCATCCAGGACAAATTGGCACGATCACAGTGTATTTATTAAATAAAATGCCGGTTTTCGGGTTGCGTAAGAATTATGTCCTTCGAGCGAACGAGTTTTGCAGGGCACTATACTCGTACACCACCATACTATAGGAATAGCACCATAGCATACTTACTATCGGAATTAGTCAATATTTTTTTTTAACATCATTTTCAATGTTTTAAACTTCTAAAAATGTTATTTACTTTACATAAACTTAATCAAATTTAAATGTTTATTGATTTTTGGTAACTTAATGCGCTAGTGATTATATACTTAATAGGTAATCCTGTAGGCGGTGTGATTTCAGCACAGCTGTGAAATTGGTTATATCAGTATAGGTAATACATGTCTTTGCTGAAGTACCACCTCGAAAAAATCAAATTAAACAACTTGTTACGTAAAAGAAAACGCCTTATCTCATTAAGAAATATACATTTAAACGTCGGCCCTTAGAAATAAATAATAGGAGCAAAGGAAAAATCTTTTCCCATCCTTCCGCCTATCGTCCGGACTTTTATAAAAGTGATTTTGCTAAATACACGCATAAGGGGGCACGAAGGTCACTTGACAGATTAGGGCTATGACATCATACCTGAAGGGACCAAGTGGATGGCACGCTCGACGTAACACAGTCCGAGCCCATTTGGCGCACCCTGAAAGACCAGTCAAGGACAACGTTTGATTCGGGGACTCGTTGATTCATAACATTTTTGTAGTTGCTCAATCGGTCGGGTTGCTAGTTATGTGTTTGCTGTGATACGTTCAACAGGCTGGACGTAATTTTGTGCAAAGATTTAATAAATGTAATCTTTTTCTAGTGCTCGGGTAATTTTACATATGTTGTATGTGAATGTAGAACAAGAATTGTTCTACAAAAAATCCTTATGATTGAGTTTAAGATGTAATGGTGTTCGAACAAAACATTATTTATCTATCCAGCTGTTTATTTAAGTTTAGCTGATTGAAAGACTTTTTATATTCTATGGCAAATTGATGTCTTACACTACGCTCATCTCAGCAATAAAGTCCTTGAAATCGGAAGCGGATCCAGATGAAACTTGAACCACAGCTCCGTTGAACACCGATAAGTTTATTCCGCTTGTCATTTGGAACTTTGCTGTCCACTTTTCTCTAATAACTTCATTGTTTTTTACTTAACCTCAAATAAATGTCAAGCGCGCGTTTTCCCAGCCCCCGCGGACTTCCTTTCGTTATACTAACTTTGTTTGGATTACACAGACGTTATCTTTCGGTTAAAACCTAAGGAGAATTTCTTCGGGAAGTTACTGAGCCCTGGGGACCGCCAAAGTTTAGGCAGCCGCGAATTTTTGATGTGCTTCAGTAATTACTTGTAGGAGATCTTGTGTTTTTTTTTCGGGTAAGAGAAGCTATTCTAATTTATTCATTAATTGGTCTCTGGCGGTTTGTTTGATAAGGGCTTAGTGGGTTCTTTATCTGAGGACGATACTACTTCATCGTAGGTACTACCTAGATTACTTACTCAAACTGTTTTTAGTATCTATCTGTTTATACTATCGTAATCGTATTTTAACAAGCTTTTATTTACTTTTAAATAAAATACATAATATACTTTTGTTAAATGATACAAATAAAGAATGTTTAGTCTATGTTGTTATACTTTTGATGATTAAAATAAAAAAGGCTTTGTCTATGCTGTTACATGATGATTAAAATAAATAATGTTATGTCTATGTTGGCTGGAAGTTTTAGTAATATAATTAAACGCTCTATCCAAAATTTACGTACGATAAGCATTTTGAACCGAGTTTAAAAAGGATAAGGTTATCAATGTGTTCCTATGATTATATTTAGACGAATAATGTAATCAAATCGTGACATCCCTAAGCGACAATACGTTTACCCTCGCGCTCCGGATTAATAAAGTGTAACATTTGTTTATCTAAGCGCATCGAGTAATGGCGGCGGATTGACGTCGATGCAAATGGCGATACGCCGCGGCCAGAGGAGTTCGCTCTTTAATCCGCTTTCCATTAGCGGGGACTGTGCGCTTTGACCGATACTTCTTAGGGTTGACGAGAATTCAAATTAAAAAAAAAAAAAATTTCGCTAACCTCTGGTAGCCCTAGTTCATGCTCGCGTATCATATCAAAGTGGCCACTCTTTGAGGTTGGATATGAGCTTATAGAAATTATGGCTTCCCATAGCCTGATGGTAAGCAAAGTCAGAGAGAGAAGTACAAGTACTAATTTACCAAAAAAGGCTGTTTTTTAGGTAACTATTAATAACATCCAAAAATTATCGTAAGTAAGCGGCTGGGATTATTTTAAATGATTATGTTAGATAGTGCAGTATCTAGCCCTAAAGGCTTTCGGTCCTTACCTATAATAATAGTAAAGATGTTGCGATGATAACGCAGGGGTCTTAAAAACGGCGGCGTAAGAGCAAGCCAAGGGTTTTTTATACTTCCTCAGGGAATACCGAGGAAGTAACTTGTGCAGTATGTATGGCCTACCCCTTGGGACCTGATCGTTGTTACATTAGTTGATTCCGATAGTATATTTGGTAGCTTTTCTTGTTACTTAGTTACTTAGATGTGAAAGTTAAGTATTGAAAAAAAAGGTGATGCACCGTGCTTTTTTGCTATTAATTTCCTTTCAGTTAACATAGCCCTGCTAGCATAAAAATATATAACTACATAGTAAAAAATAAAGTCTCTTCCTGTGCTTAGATCTTTTTAAAACGATTAAAGTAACTATATAGTTTACCAGAGAGGGTGATTCAAGGGGAGTGTTTATAAGTATAATATAATACTATGCATAATATACCGAAAGCGGACCGAGGGCGGGTCTTTAGTGAAACCAGCAATAGGAAACATATATGGCGAAACTAGTTTTACTCTATGTTAAAGCAGTTTTAACGTAACTTCTTTATCATAGATTGAAAAGGAGAGTAAAGTATGCAACCCTACAGGTATTGGAAGGTTGTCGAGAGGTCACTACTGCATATGGAGCCTTTGCAGTGAGGTAAATAGGTTATTAACTTGCAAAGCAGGATCGTCACACGCGGTCAGGCCGATACGGGGCACGGGGAAGCACTAAAATGCACGCACGGTGCATAAAGGCATCGGGAGATGCAAGTTAAATGGCTAACTCGATCGAGCGAGGTATAGAGAGCGTTGTAGATTTTAGACTTGTGTGTGAGGCCTTTGGAAATTAATGAACTCATTACCATCAATTTACGTATTTTTAAGCTATTGCATAGCTTTTATCGCGGGCTTTGAGCGCGGCGACCGAACCAAGAAATTCCGTAACGAAAAAAACCTCACAATCGTCTAACGTCGTTTCAGTTCGGTAGACTTCGGCACGGTGTTTGTGTGCGTGCGGTTAGACGTATTGTACGACTCTACGAAACTCGCACGAATCGAGACGAGCTGCTCCGAAATCGGAAGATGCTATGCAATAGCTATACCGCGGCAGTCCCCGAGTGCCACACGTCTTGTTTTTTTTATTCAAATTTGACACACTTACAATACATGCATAAAACATAATAGCCATAAGTCACTCATTATGTCTAGGTGCTAACATGCATCAGTTACAGGTGAGTACAATTCTGAAACATCATGTTACAACAAACGACATGTTATAAAAATCCGGGCACCTTCCTTGTCCTCCGTATCCTTGTGATATACTCGTAGTTATAATTTGCACGCTTTTCGAATCTTTTGTCAAAATTCGCGAAGAAATTTTGATACTGAATTGACTACACAGGGAACAAAAATATATTGAGTTACTGAAAAGTTACAAAATGAAATGGAAAAATAATTAACTTTTAGCTCTAGTATTTGTTAATAAAAAACAATGTAATTTTTGGTTTACAGTTATTTGCCTTGGTTGTGTTTATTAAAAAACCTAGGGTTAAGCGTACCGTTCATAAGCATAAGTAAAGTATGTAGAACAAGTACTTATTTAAGTCTTGTAGAGAAAATTACTTATATCAGAACCATTTCAAAGATCATATTATAATGTTCCTAAGTTATTCCATTATACTCCATGTTCAAATAAAGAACTCGCTATTCAAAAGAGACACAACAAATTGAAATCAGGTTTTTATTTACGTAATACGACGCGATCTTTTCTCCCCTTTGAAAGAAATTGAAGATTTGGAATTGCTACTTAACATTGTTTTTGTTTTTCTTTGCTTCGTCTTAAAAAAAGCTTAGGCCTTTGATATAATTAGGTATTTCAGTAACTCAATTATGTGCATTATTAAACCAATTCGTTTTGTTGATGGTCGTGTATCATTAAATGTAATTGAGTGTGAAATAGTCATATTGTTATGAGAACATTTTTGGAACAAATTATTTATAAGTTTCACATATCAACACTTTATACTGACATTTGGTCCAAAAAAAAAGAAGATCTAGATGCATTCTTCTTCAAATCTGCATTTTGAAAAACATATCTAACTCCGCCTAACCCGAAAATACCTCTTAGCATTGGGTTCCATCTTTTGTAGGTCAGGCCGAATATTAGGTCGGATTCACATTTAATAGTTATTTTGGCAATAATCTAAACCTTATGTGCAACGCCAAAGTTGAAGCAAAAACAAATTATGTAGATATCTTGTTGTGCCCGTGACTTCGTTTGCATGGTTTATATGCTAATGATTTTTTTTCTAACATGGAAGTAGACTAAGTCTTCTCCTCCTTCTCAGATACCTGCCAATAAACCTATATTAATTATGGTACCTATTCGTACATGTAACATTGTAAATTATAACAACGACGTTATAATGTTTTTTTGGGGTTTTATTTATTGTCAAGTTTGAATAATAGCTGATATTGATAGGCACTATCTGTGAACAGTATGACCATTGTCCACACACACAATATTTTGTCATTTTTCGATTTTAAACTTACATTAGCTTGACTTACCCCTTTAAACAAAACTTGTCGAAAACCTATTGAATTTGTGACCAGCTTTAGCGCGGGCTCATAGACAAGTCAGTTGTTTTTTCCATAACTGACTACAATGATGGCTTGGAGTATCTTTGTCATCACGGGACTTGCGGGGGAGCGGATGACTCTCACTTCTAAATAGTGATTTGTGAATTTAGCATGTGCCCGCATCCGCCTAACGCAGAGCTGGCCCTAAAGGTAATTGTGTAATAGGTAGCCTGACCGCAACTGCAGTAAAATAGTGCTATGCACACAATGCAGGACGGCTGCGGTGCGGCTAACGCGTCACACTTCGTATTTATAGTGCAATCCGGTCTACTGTGCGTCCTCTTGTTCCTAATGTGAGCATTAGTGTACTCGGGAGTTCCTCTTTCGGTCCCGATTTGGTTGTTTGCTAGATGTGGGCGAGCTTATTTGCACGGTGGAAAATTTGCCGTGTAGTAATGTGGCTGCTTTTATGTCCTATAAAAGTTTGTTGCAAAACTAAGTTCGATATATGGAGTCAATTGGACTGAGTGATATTTGAAGTATATTTAAGAGTAATTCTAAGGTCATATAGATTTAGTAGTAAGATTAATTTTGCATCGACCTGATTTTAACAAGTCAACTTTTATGACATCCTCAGGATCTCATATCACTACAACGTTGCTAGCGCTATAAAATTTCGACGGGACTTTTAGTAATACAAAGCTAATTTATAAGGTATATTATAGGCTATTTTAATTTCCACATTTCCGCGCGGACGAAGTCGTTAGTGGCCACTAGTTAGACCTAAAGTTTAAAAAATAAGTTTTTCGCCCTGAACATTTTTATTCATCAACAGACTATTAAATTATTGCGGATACAACTGGAATTGGAAACAAACTACCTCCATAAATCCTGCAACAAAAAACGCCACAAAATAAAGCTACACCAATAACACAGGGTGATTATTTAAATAGTACCGCGGCGTGCGTCGTGGAAATCACTTTCGCCGCAACTTTTATATCTTTTTATTGTTTATGCGCACTCTCGCAGGCCATTACGGCACTTTGCCGTGAATTATTTGGCAAGTTGCGGCCGCCTTGCATTAGTCGATTTATGGACTTGTTCGCCACTTGCACAGAGCTTATAATGGCCCCTGAATGGGTGTTCATATGATTTTTTTAACACGTCATTTTTATGGGATTCTGGTTGATGGTTTTGTTAGTGAAGCATGTACTATAAAGTAATGCTATAAAATCCTTCGCACCATAACGGTTTGTCGCTAAGGGAGGCAACAGCGTCACATAATAATGATGAATGATTGATAGACTTCATAGTGTGACGGAATATTAGTCTATTTTTTAAGGGCAAATAAATGTCACTTTCTATACAAACACGTTGATTCCCCAAACTTGCTGTTATTTTTTATATGAATTATATTTTACTTTTATAAAAAAAGGCATTCACTGTTTATTTAAATCCCAATCTTTAACAAATGTGTTTTTTCCCAAACAAATGGCAACAAACCAAACGAAAACAATGTCCGGCTTTAAGTAACAATTAATTGAATAAACAAAACAGATGGCGCCACCAGCGAACGTAATTCTTTATTTTTAAGAGGATAAAGAATGATAAATCCCCACAGTGTTTCGAACGTAGACTTCGCGGAGAAAAATTTTAGTACAAACAGAGAATGTTGCTTTTAGAGCTGGCTGTGCATTTAAGACGAAAATGCCCTTTGGTAAACGCCGAAACTGTCTAAAGCTAGAATAAAGTTTTACACAACCATAAAATATAAATAATAATAAAGCAATGTATTTTTCTACATGTATCCTGCCACATTTTAAGGCTTTGGTTAACTAAGGTTAAGAAGTATACAATTTATTTAATTTATATCACCTCCCTTTAGTTTCACTGACAAAAAAAGAACGGAAAGAACAATGAATTTTAAAAACTTATTTGATTTTTTTTTCTTTTCGGCACTGCCCTGGCTCTGTTGTCTTTTCGGCATTGCACTACCCTACGGCCGAAACCACACACCTAACACTAGAAGGCTTTGTGTATTTGCAGTAAGTTGACGCCGACGCCCGGATTATAAAGATTTACTTTTCTCTTAACTAATATTTGGCGATTGTATACTCGTACAGCGAACAGAATCAGCTTTCAGTTGACTATGCCAGTATTTTGGACTTATTACTACGACCTGCATTGTTTGGTACAAAAATAGTATCATATTAATTTGAGATATTTTTTTAGGAGTAGAAAATTAAGACACGTCTTAAGGTCTGATTTGTACTTACTGTGTCTGCGTCTGTTTAAGTATACAACAAATCATATTTTTTTGTGTTGTGCGAGGTACTACATATTGATTTGGGGGTATGATTGGTTGTTTTAGTTTCAACGCTGGTAATTTAAGAAAATCCTTTTGGATTGGAAAATATAAAGCAATTAGTTTAATTATGATGCATATAGCTCGCAAGAAAATATTCACGGAAAAAAATACTTAAAAAGCAGTAGAAAAAAGTGAATTAAGTACTTATATTATATTATCTCAGAGTGTACTTCAAAGTTTATAGAAAACTAAGACCATCATAGTTTATTAATTAATTAAAAAATATTAGTGCGCCTTTTACCATAAACGCTTTCAACTTGAAGCGCGCTCTCGCGGCACGTAGCATTTTAACCTCTCCCGTAGCAGACTACGCCGTAGCAGTATCTATGGCTCGTAGCTGTACTACGACGTCGACGTTCCGTAGTACCCCAGATAAGCGACAATACCAAATTCTGCCGAGCAGATAAGCTAATGAGAACAATTAGGTGTATCACTTGAATACTGAATGTCTGTTAAATTCAACTTAGTTTTGCATCATAATATTTAGTTTAGCAGATCTGGCACCACTTTTCTCATGTAACATGAAACTTATGAAGTCACGAGGACGATTTTCGTTACTGTGTCATCTAATTACAGATGACTAAGAATCATCTTAGACATAATACCTTAATGTTGAATAATTACTAGCAGCAAATTAAATAATAATTAATTTGGATCGAATAAGTGTTGCAAAAAACCAATCAATCTCAAATAAACATTATGATTGTAAAAGTGAACCCATAATTGATATAGAAAATCATTCCATTGAAACTGTTATCATGTGCTTTATAAATTTAAATTCGTATTTGAAGTGAGATATGATTGGTGATACACATAGTATACATAGTATTAATAATATGTACATACAAGGCTGTGTGTGGGTAATGGCTGTCGTCAACGCGTTACGCGATAACGTGATTACACAACTGATACAAGCGCGCGTGATGTAGCCTGTTTCGATTTAATGGATCGAGTTCGTTTATGTACCGTAGATTTCGTTATATAACGTTGAGAATTAAACTGTAGATAGAAGGTATGCTAGTATATTGAAGTTGATTAAATAGCGAAAGAAATGCCGCGAATACCAACATGCAATGAAGAGCATGGAAAAAAGATTCGAATTAGATACATTCGTACTATTTAATCATCATCATCAGCCCATATACGCCCCCACTGCTAGGGCACGGGCCTGCCCTAAACTAAGGCGATACTATTTAATACTGAACGAGTAATCTCTAGGACGAAAATTGTCTGACGAAAATAAAAACTCAGATTTTTTTTCCGTATTGTGTTTATTTTATTTTATTTCTCTATTGTTTCACTTAAAAGATCGCATTTTTTTTTAAATTAATATAGTCAAAGGTAGAGGAACAGAAGAGTAAAGCCCAAAAAGGGATGGTGCGACGATTTGGTCCAGGTATCAAGGAATTGGCAAACCCAAGCCTTGAATAGAGAGCGTTGGACAAGTTTGGAGGAGACCTTTGCCCAGCAGTGGGATGACAAGGGTTAATAAAAAAAAGAAAATAATAATAAAGGTACCCTACAAATACCAATATTGCTGTGCCCGGGAGTCGAGTAGATATATGAAAAAAAAAACCGCTATGATAAGAGTACTTGTTCTCCTTATGTCGACAGATGGTAATACTCGTAAACGCTGGGCGATAACATCGTGTACTCGTAGCAACATACGACGGTGTTGAAGCCCGACCCATAAGATGCTTAGGTACTTTGTGGAGATACGATAAGATTTTCGTTTAATTATATTATTTTCGTGAAATTTCGTGTAATGTAATTATTACTTGGTAATGCTCGTATTGACACAAGTTTTAACTTTTTCTTTTCATTCGAGATGCTTGAAATGTTAAATCAATAGTGTTTATTTAAACTGACAGCAGAATAGCAATCATTTGAGCCAGTGGATTAAATATTTTTCATTATTTATTGATGTAGAGCAGTCTACTCATATATATGGCGAACAGTATGATTCATTTCATAATCGCGACATACTAAAAGTTTGATATTTCATTCAAATAAAATAGTCAGTGACTTGCAGAATTTATATCTCAATTTATTATGTTGATATTAAAAAGTTTTCATCTAAAAGTGTACAATTTAATACGGATTTTATGGTTTAACCAAAGCTCACAGAATGCTGTTACATTTATTTTTTGAACAAAATAAGGATCGAATAAAAGTATTCAATTGAACCGCAAATTCTCCGCCATTTCGCTAGTTGCCAGCGCTGTACTGTGTTACGAACGATGAAGCAATACTAAGTAAATATCAACAACGGAAGTCCAACACCGAACCAGCGCGCCTTCAGCAGTTGCGAATTTGCACGTTTTCGTAACACGGAAATATTTATGCTCATTCGCAAATATTTATATTGATTGCCAATGAAGACTTATGGTCACTTTTCCGTTAATTCCCTTCACTGGAAAAGTATAAATACTGTTGACTGAAATAAGAGACTGGTCGAGATAAATTAATAACGACACGTGATATCAAGTTTATGTTTTAATAAGCTTATACTCGTGAGAGTTTCGAAGAATATAAACCGAGGAAACTATTATTATTAACTACCCCATTGAACTTTATTGCTCTAACTTAATAAAATATTATAACTCGGAACTGACGCCGTGCCACTTTAAGTGGCCAGTAAAATATTCTACAAAAGATATGAAGATTTCATTTCCGTGACGTATAAATGCGCAAGGAAAACGACACCTGCTGTAGAAACTCCTGTTTATGTGGGACCGATGTGTAGCGAGTTTCATTTTGTTCGCGAGTACTCGTACGCGTGCAAATTGAAGTTTTAAAATTGGGTCAACATTTTGCTGTAGCGTTTTACAATATCCAATGAATTAATAATGGATGGCTTTGTAAGCGAAGGTACTAAGTAAAACATGATATAACCAAATATGTTTTATTCATGCATCAGTTTGGGCGTAAATGTGAATAAATAATATACCACACTAATACTTTTTGTTGTCAATAATAGGTTAGTTGTAGTTTGTATTATAAACCTCTATTGTAATCATTTCTATTATATTATATTTGTTATTTTAGGTTTATTATAGTACATTTTATACACCGTGAAATTTTAGTGGTTGTTTTCCCGTGGCAGAACAATTTGCTTTTAGTAATACTACTACTAATTATTTTTTCTAATATTCAATATTATAATTTCCCAACTCGGAAACGAGAGAAGCTTTCGTTATTTTATAAGATTTGACGTAATGAGGTACTGCTTGCCACATGAAATCGATACTTAAAGCTAAAGAAGCTCTTACACCCTAAGTAGTAAAGCGGTCCGAGCGTGCTTTCGAGTTTCGGTTATACCTTTCGTAAAACCGGAAATTGAAATCTATTGTGCTACTAAGAATCATTTTACTGCGGGAAAACAACCACTAAAATTTCACGGAGTATTTGTTTACTAGATGCAGGATGATTTGGGGTTGTCTATCGTGGTGGAGATAATAAATGATAGTTCGGGGTCGTGATGTACTTAGACATTGTAGAATGTAGCTTACCGTGCATACAATAGCGCCATATCCTGAAATTCATAAGGTTGATGTAAATAAGTTGGCTTAATGTGTGACGATTGGCTGTTTGGCAGTGCTCAAGTTAAAACATGTACAGCCAAACGGCGAATGAATGCTCCTAAAAATTGAATTTGGATTCAAATTTTAAGCTCTTCAACAAATTGTAATATTATTTATAAAAAGTCTAGGCATGGTATAACGAGTACTATTTAGGAAGTAGATCTTTCTAACAGATGATCAATCATCTACCAAATCCAGCAATAGCTTATTCTTGTATTCTTCTCAATCAGATCAATTGAATTACATTTAGCGTAACAAACATTCTGTAGCGAATATATTTAGCGCACTATGCCCAACAAAGCTGCGTTTTATCTCGCCGGCCGCCGATAAAAGCCCTTTCACGTCCAACTGCCGCCGATACAGCTTTGTGCAGGGGGGCTATTCTGCGAGATTTCTCGAGCGGCTCGTTCCGACGCCCGATTTGTCTCAATGTTGTCGAGTATTTGTACGTATTTTTATTCACACGCTCTGTGGAGAGGAGTTTTTTTTTCACGCGATACTAACGGGAAGTTGGGCGGTGTGTCCTTAATGTGGAGGAAAATGGTGAAATTCAGGCGCTGTAGCCGTTAAATAAATTGAAATTGAAAGCAGGAATTAATAATCATCTATTCATTACTCCAAATGTAATTTTAATATAAATAACTAGCAGAGGGAATTGCACGCTTGTTTGAAATTGAATAATTGTGTCTATTCTATATAATATTCTGTTCTAAACCAGATCTAAAATTGGTTGAATCATTCTCCTTCATATAAATTCCTTCTGAATGACATGTAGGATAATGAATGCCTTGTTTAATATAATGTCAAATGTCATATGCGACTACAATACCCTAATTCAGGTACCTTGTAATATATCACTATCATAAGCGTGATTATGGAATCTTTTGTTTCATATATCAGTGAAGAATCAAATATTGCAGGGCACAGATTAGATTACAGATCAATCAGGGGATACCAGTCACAACTATCTGGCCGGTAGTTGGTGACGGTATACGGGTAAGCGACCTCGGCTCCTCGAGCTACTATCGACTCGACCGAGGCGATAGTATCCTTCCTCCTCTTTTCCTTCCCCGTCACATTTCCTTGCTACTCGTGGGAACGCAATGACCTTGTTAAAACAATGCACAAGGCAGAATGGCGGCGACGTGGTCCACAACCCGTCACGTCACGTTTCCCACAGAGGTGAAAAGTGGATCGCTGAAAGTGATCTCTGCCTACCTCTGGGAAAAAGGCGTGATTGTATGTATGTATGTACAGATTTAAAATGCAAATTACTATGAAGGTAACATATCTATAAATTTTTTTAATCAATGTGCTTGTTGTAACAATACAATGCAATACAATGTGTAGGAGGATCCATTGTGCTTGTTTCTGAAGCGTCTTTTGTTTGGCGATTAGGCTTACCCATGAACTCATAGATCTTATACGTATTTAGCTAGAGCTAGCCTTATAGTCACCTGCTTGTTTGATGATGATAGCAGTTTCTCTAAAATTAGATTCACGGGTGCAGGTAGCGCTCATTCAATTTAGTTGAAAATAAAATAATTCCAAACATGGCTTAGACTTAGGTGAGATACACATAGCTACTGGTCATGGTCTAGTTCATGGTAAGAATATCTTACTATTGTGATATTAAAATAATTTCCAAAGTATGTAGCCACCTTTGTGGTCGACAAATGGAAATATAACCAAAATTTACTTCCGTTCTAAGTAGTTAAAGCTTAAAGCTACACTACCCATTTACCACGTCCTAGCATGCACGCATATATTGAAAACCAAAACCTATCGTATGAAACCAGACTGATTCATCACCGAAGCGAATACTCGGCGCAATCTTGCGTTGAATGGGCAGAGAGCTTTCCACAAAAGCCTTTCACTCGAGCCCGCGCGTGAAAATGGCTTCCTCCAAACAAATCCGCCACACGTTGAATAACCTAAGTAGGTTAGCCCGATACACCGCCCTTAAACCTTTTAAGGGTATAATGGAGAATATTTTTAAGTTTCCGTACCCACTCCGCGTTTATCGGGAAATAGTTTTCTCTATTGTGTTCGGCATTTGCGTTTCGGTAAGTCAGTAAAATGTGGGTTATTGTATTTTTTGGTGAAACGGTGCTCTAAAGGTATTTTTTTGTGCAGTTGTAAATATGAATACTTATTTTATCACGTTGGTTGTGTGAGACCCGTTTAAGGAAATATAATTTTTAAAAAAATTAAGGTTTGTTCCAATAAACTGGACTAAAATGCCAATCAAATAATTCAAAATGATTGAAAATGAAGCTTACTTATGTCAATTACTTAATTATGAATGCATACAATTACTACTGTGTACGTACAGAGACTTTACTAAAAAAATATATCAAGACATGTGAATTAAATCTGTGTTATTTGAGTCGTTGAAGGATGTAGGTCATTGTAGGAATGTAGGTGTATCAAGTTTTCTTCCAACAGTCAAGTAATAAAGTAGAGACCGCGGGAGAAACGCTTTGAGTGTTAATATTATTTATGACCGAGTTCTCTTCTAGCATTTTATCAAGCTCAAAAGTTGTTTTTACATTTTGCGTAGAATTTAAATAAATAGCTCCATACTATGATTTCATTTTATTAAAAGGTTGGCTAGAGAAGGTGGATTTTTAGTGAAAGCGTGTAAAGGTTGCCTTTAAGTTATTGCTGCATTGTATAGATTAAAAAAAAAACTTTCTAAGAGAGCAAAAGTCGAGGCTGAAAAACTTCTTTGGGATGTAGGGCTCATAAGTAATTGCTTATAATTAAATTCAATTTATGGACTACTTACGAAAAACTTATTAAACTTATACTGATACATACGCGTACCTTTAAAATATGTTGATTGTATTTCTAAATGATTAACGTAAAATGTATGCTATATTTTAATAAATATAATACAGGTCTTCATACATAAACCTAGTTAAATAAGCATATAAAACGACAAGGTTCGCTTAGCGAGCAGTATATCAGGCCTTTCTCGCTTAACTTTATTGTTATTATTTATATCGTCTAGATCGCCACTTTACCCAGCTTAAGAAGCCCAAAGAAAGTTATTTATAAAGCTCTTGCGTTGTAAAAGGCAGCCCATTTCCGCCCCAACCGAACTACCGACACAGAATACATTTGTGAAAAAGCCTTCAGGCACTATAGGAACTTAAAATTTAACGACATTCCGTTATACATTGATTTATCTAATCCTTTTTTGTTTTGTTATTTTGAATAGAAGAATGTGTGAACATTTAACGAATTAGTTTACTTTCAGTGTCCAAGCCTGAACTAGAAATTGTTAATACCCATTTTAATACAATCAAGTGTGGTTCATCCTAAGTTTCATCGGAACTAATTACGGTCAGCTGATTTTGGGCTTACCATTAGGTAGATATACAAAGGTCATTGTAAAATGAACCGTGCGTACAAAAGAGATATCCGGTGTCAGAACCATTTTAACATTGCCCTACCTTAGATATATTTTGAATGTAGGATGGAAATATAATTCAATGTTAGCGGACAAATGGCGAGTATAAAAGTCTACGTAAAGGAGTCTTTCCTTTACGTCAAAGTTGTTATTACGTTTTTATACTCTTGAAATGTAATAATCGAAGATACGGCAGGTGAGTCAAGTAAGTAAGTGTTAACTTAACAAGCAGCAAGTTGCAATAATGTTGCACATGCTACAGTTAAGTGTCGTCAATATTCCCTGCAGTATCGAAGTTTTGATGTTAAAGTATAAAGGGATCCACTTGGTATTTGATCGAAAACTAGTTGCTAACTTACATTGTTCCCTCGTCGGATAATAGATCTTTGGCGGAATATTGCCGGGGAAGCCACTTTGGAGGTTTCATTACTAGCTTATAATTCAGATATAGTATCAGTAAACTCTTTTAAAAGTATTTAATAGAGGCACCAGTCTTTCACACTTGGGCTTAGATCGGTTACTTTTAGACCTAAATTAGTATTTGAAATTGCCTAAATTGTGCAGGAAAATAAACGTATTTTTAATTTATTGTTATTATTATTATTTAATCGATGACTCATACGTCAGCCTTTTGACAGGCTTGAACGAGTGTTTTTTGACTAATATTAGGTGTGTGGACGGAGATAAAATAATAAATAAATATAAATAAATAAATAAATATTACACAACATCACATACATTGATCTGATCCCGTGGTAAGTAGCTTAAGCACTTGTGTTACGGAAATCAGGATCAACAGTGGATACACAAATAAACTTAAATATATTTAATAATACACCCAGACACGGAACAAACACCGATGTTCGTCACACAAATATTTGTGTGACGAAGTCACACAGATTCCGAGTGGGAATCGAACCCACGACTCTTGGAAAAGTAGGTTTTGAACCTGAGTCACTAACCACTGTTCTACCGAGCCAGTCTCATCATAATCTGATTTTCACAAGTATTTCACGACTAATTTTAATTCTTATGTCTAAACTGTGATATCTGTAGGATGTAAATGTATCAAATAAGTTGACGTCGACGTTTCATTAATATCTGGGACATTCTGGGACATTTCCTCACACGGTCATCTGACCCCAAACTAAGCTGAGCTTGTACTATGGGCGTCAGAGACTGATATACATACATAGATATTTTTTAATACATTCTTAAATATATAATAACACCCAGACACGGAACAAACACCGATGTTCATCACATAAATATTTGTCCCAAGTGGGAATCGAACCCACAACTCTTGGAACCGCCAGCCAGGGTCACTAACCACTGTTCCACCGAGCTAGTCATTTTCATTGAAGATACATTAGACACAGTTTTCAGAAACAACAGAATTTAATATTCCATGAATATTGAAGGGCCCTTATAAACTGTAGAGTCGCTAGTTGCCTTTGAGTGGCACCTATAATATTTATCTTAGAATTCCCTTTTGATCAATGTGAATAAGTGGGGCAGGGTAAGAAGAAAGATTTCAAATTACAATAACTTACTGTGATCAAGTAATAGTATAATAGTTTATCTGTTATCTCTTCACAAATAATGAATTCTTAAAAAAAACGCTTTTTCTATTGTCTTATGGATTATTATTTAAGTACAGAAGAAGTCGTTTGCAAAATAATAGATTTTTGAGTTAAGTTACTTAATCAGAATCGTTTCTAATCAAAAACCTTGACAAAGGAAACTTGTCATGGTTTCGTTGTTCTAAGAATCCAATATTCTTGTGAGTTTCAAACCTGCATACGTTTATGAAACACTATTTCCTGGGAGTTATTGAAAACTTGGGACCGTACCTTCGGGCGACTGAAACAAGTTTGACGAACACTCGATGCATTGTCGGATTTTCGTTTGTTTTGTTACAATTTATCGTGCAAATTGCGAGGTAGGATAAAGGAACGAGTTTAAATAAGTGAAACTGAATAAACTAAAGTATTAAAGTAAAGTGACCGTGTGTTACCTACAATACTCATTTCCGGATTTGAATACATCTTCATTAAATAAGCCCGATAAATTCAAAATATTTTTTTTTACCTCCATAAATTAGTTTCTGAACTCTTAAAGTGAAGCCAGGTGGCATTCGGCTTATTACCCATAACTCACCGTCTGCAAGTGCCTGAAAACGACGCGCGTTTACGTTCATCTCTTTATAAGTCCGAAAATAAACTTCACGCAACTCCGCCGAACGAAAATATGAACTTTTACTTGAACGCTAGTAAAAATCTTGTTAACTAACCTTAATGTATGCCTCGTGTAAGCCGTGATAAATGTCGGGCGCGCGGGAGCGGACATGGTTCGGCTTTTAGTGGGAGTCCACCTGACGGATTATTCCGGGACAATTTGATATTAATTCGCTCTTTGGTGTAATGTTGGCTTTTAGCGACTTCTTCCGCGTGGTTGGACACCGTCGTAAAATGTTACAAATGAGCCTTAAAGACTGGACGAGACATTCAGTTCTCTGCTTCTATTAAGGGATAATACTTAGTAGACATAAATCAGCTAGAAAAAAGAAAAATTATAACTACTTTTGTTGAACAATTATTCTTTATATTACAATGTATTTTTCACAACCTATTATCTAAAAAGACTCATAGTAATTTGTTCCTAAATCTAAAAATGTATACATGTCCATACCTACAATTACGGTTTAAAGGCCATTGGGAGAGCGCGGCACCCGGGTGCCGCTTGGAGTTCGACACAAGGATTCGTTAACAATGGCGCGATACCCGGGTGTCGCTTGGGGATTCAGGGGAGGGATATTATTTAGTCAGTTTAGGAGTGAGTAAAGCACACTGAGGAAAACTGCTTTTGCATGTTCTTTCTTTCGTTCTTTTTGCACGTTCAAACAACTCTAGTGCAAACAGTGATTGCTACAGAATACCTAATTTAGTAGGCAGGTAAAGGCAACGAGAGAACCTCACAATAAATATTTTTTTTGTTATGTTAACATTAGAAAAACTTTTAAGAATGATTAGAAAATTTTGTAACAAATTATGAAATGTTTTTTGTTTTGAAGAAAATACGCAGAAATAAATGTCGCTTAAAATTTATTTCTGGCATTGGGTGGGGTTAAGATAAATAAATAAATATTACACAACATCACATACATTGATCTGATCCTGTGGTAAGTAGCTTAAGCACCTGTGTTACAGGTATCAGAATCAAAAGTGGATACACAAATATACTTAATAAACACCCAGTCACGGAACAAACACCGATGTTCGTCACACAAATATTTGTCCCGGGTGGGAATCGACCTACGACCCTTGGAACCGTAGGTAGTGATTCTGGGTCACTGACCACTGTTCCACCGATAAGATAGTTTAAATCATTTGCCTTGAATAATTTTTATGATTATATTTCCATTGATTTAGTTATAAATACAATTATCATGTTGTATAAACTTCTATTTTTCTTTATATTCTAGAGATTTCTTTATTTTCTTCTTACCCAAGCCTGTTGTTGTCATTATTATACGAACTGAGTATTTGAATTGACGTTTTCAAGTAACATAATTGTTTCTATGCTTCGATACTATTATTGTCTTGAGGTGAATTTAAGAATTCCACTCAATATGTGATCCGGGCATAAGCTTACCAGCCGGTGCGAAGTACAACGATAGGCTTTTAGCGTCATCCATCTTATTCTGGTTGAGATATACTATAAGAAAGAGTAGTAGTACTTATACAGGGTGTAACAGGAGGGGTGGATCATCGTAAGTCAATCGATGGGGGACTACAATACCTATCGATATAACCCCCATGTATGTTCAGCGATTTTCAATAGTTCCAAAGTTATTGAGATTTTTGTGAAATTTTTGTTAGAAGCCGGAATTCAGTATAAAAGTCTTCACTGTAGCTTAACTACTGGACCTACTTATATGATTTTTTTTCTAGAAGTAGTTCAATAGTGGGTCTTTATAATTACGATACCGATTTGAGTCGTAACCCTATCATATTGGAGTAAAAAAATAATTATTCACAAAAGTTTTACGAATCGAATTGTGTCTACCAACTTTCAAAGCCTCCAGTGAAAAAAAGTGCCTGTGTTTTTTTTCTAGAACTTATTTTAAAAACTACCTACATTCATGGATAGTATACCCTGAAAATTTCATACCGCTACTGCCAGAGCATCAAATCGAAAAATGAACGCGAATGGCACAGGTGCCATAAATCAATGTTTTTATTTATCATGTAAAACTTTAATTTAAAAAAAAATCGATATGTTTGAGCAAATTTATGCTATGTTAGTAACATTAGTAGCAGTAATTTTACAGAATTGCAAATTGAAGGGGGGAAAATCAAACAAAGAAAATTTACATAATTTTTGTTAATATTTTTTTTTATAGTAAGTGTTCATAATGGGCATTATTGTTGGCTATGCATAGCTTAGACCTTCTTAAAAAGCTTTTTTGGAGGTTGTGGAATGCTTCTTTTTTGTGAAATTTTTGAGGGGTCCAAATTGTGACAAGGCTAAATGTAGTAGTAGCATTTTGCAACATCCGAAAAACCTTTCTAAAAAGGTGTCGTACTCGTTTATGCATAGTCAATAATGAAGCCCATTATGAACACTTGCTGTAAAAAAATAAATAATTAACAAAAATTATGTAAATTTTCTTTGTTTGATTTTCACCCCTTTAATTTGCAATTCTGTAAAATTACTGCTACTAATGTTACTAACATAGCATAAATTTGCTGAAACATATCGATTCATTTGTTAAACTAAAGTTTTTCATGAAAAATAAATCACTGATTTATGGCACCTGTGCCATTCGCGATCAATTTTCGTTTTAATGCTCTGGTAGCAGCGGTATGAAATTTTCAGGGTATACTATCCATGAATGTAGGTAGTTTTTAAAATAAGTTCTAGAAAAAAAACACAGGCACTTTTTTTTTCACTGGAGGCTTTGAAAGTTGCTAGACACAATTCGATTCGTAAAACTTTTTTGAAGAATTATTTTTTTACTCCAATATGATAGGGTTATGACTCAAATCGGTATCGTAATTATAAAGACCAACTATTGAACTATTTCTAGAAAAAAATCATGCAAGCAGGTCCAGTAGTTAAGCTACAGTGAAGACTTTTATACCGAATTCCGGCTTCTTACAAAAATTTCACAAAAATCTCAATAAGTTTAGAACTGTTGAAAATCGCTGAACATACATGGGGGTTATATCGATAGGTATTGAAGTCCCCCATCGATTGACTTACGATGATCCACCGCCCCTGTTACACCCTGTATAAGCAATTAAATTCATTAAAACCAATTTATTTTGCCACATGGTCAGCACAGATTTCGTAAAAGTCTACAGGCGTATCGGCAATTTAGTAAAATTCTAAAACTATTCACCGCAGTTCTTGAATGCTCTTTTCTAAAGTTTTATGTTCCTCTGACTATCTAATGATTTTCTCATAAACTACTTTCCTTTTACAAATGCCATGTGCTTCCACACCTGCGATAGTCTTTTTCAGAGACTTAAAACGCTCCTAAACAATACTGCATCATAAAAATTGGTCTCCTTTTTTTTCAAACTTTTTCCTACTCGGATATTCTTTAACTTCACATTTAGAATAAGGCGCCCGGCTGCCAGCAATTTGATACATTGCCCAATTCGTCTTCTTATCTGGGAAAGAAGAAATGAATGGGATTTTAATTTTTTAGACATTAGCTACTACTTTTACATTTGATTCTGACATCTTTGAAGACGATTATTTCTAATCATTTCATCGGAATCTTTTTAGGTTCGTTCGTGGTTTTTCCATTTTATTAGTTCGCTAAAATACGTAATAAAGTGGTTATTTTTCTAATATACATAGTACTTAGCTACCTCTAAGTACCTCACAATTTAATATGGTGAGTAAGTATTTTCTAAGCTAGCGTTTGCTCTTAACAAGCTTAATTATTTGTTTGTTCATTTTGTCAGACAATTAGTCTTCAAAATAAACTGTTTTGCAAGCAGCGGGGCCATAAATCATATTTTATGGACAGCTTACGAAAGCAGTATTAGACATGATGGATATATACTACATGCTAAATAAAGATTGGCTGGATTAGGGGGTGTTTTGTCGTCATTTTCAATATTATTTATTAGCTGTGTTACCCTTTTTGCGAGTATATTGATTTGGCAGTAAAATGTTTATTGTGCTAATAGGTTTAAATATTTGTTTGCCTTGTCGTGATATACTTGCTTGATAAGAATAAAAATCTTTCTGGTTCTGAAGTAGCAAGTATTAAGCACACTTGAATTGCCCATGTTTTAATGCTTTATAATACAAACAAGATGCTCTGAAAATTTCCTAATTCCTACATAGTTCTATCAACAAATAAAAAGAAAAGTCAATGCACCCATGTCTCATACATACAATAATTAAGTAAAAACATGGTATTAAAGCGCACTTAGAGATCAAACAGGCTGCTTACATCAGCGAGGCACGCAGGAACAAGTGACAAACATAACTAAAGCGCACACAAAAGAGCAGCTCACAATGCAGGCTTAGACAAAAGGGTTCACAGTCACAGTCAGACGGGCATCGTAGATGGCAGCACTGCGCGATAATGGAGTCCTCGACATAACGGAGTTCGCGTCAGTGGAATATGTCCAATCTGAAAACAATATTTTCTTTGTATTACGATAGCTTGTTTAATAGTGTGGATCTTGGCGGGGAATCTATTTGCAATCGTGTACACGCTTTGTAAGTACGCGTTTGTGACGTATACTTTTTGTTTCCAACTTGTAGATGTATGGTTACAAAATCTCTGCTTCGTGATTTTCTGTTGTTTATTTCTGTCATCAGTTACAATGAGATTCATTCAAGGATAATATTATTTTTAAATATTTTTTTAACCTATTAAACTTAAATTATAATGGAAGTAATAATGAACTAACATATTATTATTATCGCAGTTTTTAATGTGATCTGGCAGTTTATTATGCAGCTGTACTTTATCAAACAAAATAGTTTTATTATTTATTATCTCATATGCAGTCTTGCTGTCTCCACATACAGTGTGTCCTGTTTAGCGCTCCTGCTTCCGGGCGGCCGCGGAAACGGCAGCGCCCTGCAGACAACCTTCGTAGACAACCTTCATTTCCCGCCTTTGCCGGGCCCGAGGGCAGGACAGATTCAATCTGTTCCTTCACACTATTGTAGTTAGCGGCGAAGGGACGTAAGGGATTTTTGCGTACGGAATATCATGTACTTATAAGTGTGCTTCCATATTTGTGCGCTGTGTTTATAATAGAGCTGTGATTACTTAGGGGTGAGACGTCCGCTCCCCCGTAAGTCCGCTGATGATGACGAGGATACTCCAAGCCATCATTGTTAGTCAAATAGGAAAAAAAACTGTGATTAGTTTAATGTTAACATTAAATCGCTTGGATGTTACATGTCATTTTGAATTATTACATTAAAATACATGCAAAATTTGCACTATACCTATTTTAAACTTTTAAATCTTAGTTATTGTCTTTTTCAAAATATTTTTTATTTTTACCACAATTGGATACTTAGCACAATATTGTCATTCATTCATATTCTTATCAGAAATTTAAATAATCCCTTAATAAAATTATCAACAAACTCAAGTACTTGTCTAATCGGTCTGTATAGAAGTACCAGTGTTTTATTAATTACTACTATACACCGTGAAATTTTAGTGGTTGTTTTCCCGCAGTAAAATGATTCTATCTTAGTAGTACAAAAAATGTTAGTCCAGTCAAAATAGACAAAAATAAGTGCTAACTTAGACAAAATTCGCATAGAGCTGAAAATTGCCAGAGACGTTAAATACATCATACTAAACGAAATCTCAAAATTCCCCATCAATCCTACTTCTGCAAAAAAAATTATTCAAGGTCAAAAAGTATAAAATTAAGGACTTTTCCATTTTCTCGAAAACAGTAAGTATTATCGTAAAAATAGGTCAAACAAAAGTTGTAGATCATACAATTTTCTACAAAATTGGTCCAGTCACTTTTTCTTTTCCGACTCACCATTCGCGAGATATCGTGGTTTTAATCATTAGAAAATTCATATTTTACATAATATGCATTCATCTGTTGATATCGTTTTTGATCGATATATGACCTGGAATAGGTTCACTAGGGTAACCACGTTAAAAACCGCCCAAGTGTGAGAAAAAAAACATAGGTTTTGTATGAGAACCCACTTTACACGTTGGTTTCATGTTCTTTCTAGTATTAGATATTATAGAGGCAACTGAGATACATCATTCGTTAAAATTTTAACTGTCTAGCACAATCGCATGGGGGCCTGGAAGCGTTTGAAAATACAACTTTTTCAACTTTGTGCATCGCTATATCTCTGAAATGGTGAATCTTAGGAACAAAGTGTTTAGACATTTTTATAGATAATTACGTAATAAGTAATTTTTGTCATACATACTTTTATGATTTAACTTACCGTTTCGCTCAAAAGTGCATAAAACTGATATTTGTAACATTTGACCTTGATTATTTTTTTGCAGACGTGAGATCGATGAGGACTTTTGACAGATTATTTGTAATAGTGTTCCCTACATTCATGCCAATTTTCAGCTCTATGCGAATTTTTCCTAGGTTAAATGTCTATTTTGACTGGACTATGTGTTCAGTTCTTTTTTGGTAAAATCAATAAATGCCGGTTTTACGAAAGGTTTTACCGTAACTCGAAAGCACGTTCGACCCGCTTTATGACTTTTAGGGTGTAGAGCTTCTTTAGCTTTAAGCATCGTTTTTATGCGGCAAGCAGTACCTGAATACGTCACATCTTCAAAAACAACGATAGCTTCTCTCGTTTTCGAGTTGGAAAATTATTATTCTGCAAAATCGAAAAAAAAATGTTTTTTTTCGACGTATAATTTGCATGATTCGATAGTATTACTAAAGGCAAGTCGTTCTGCCACGAGAAAACAACCACTAAAATTTCACGGTGTATACTTTCTAAGAGACAATTCACCAAAGCCCGATTAACCAAATACAGTGGGAAAATATCATTAAACCCGCTCGTTGGAAGCGCCAATAGAACAATAAGCCCGTCCGAAGTGCAAGACTATGGATACCGTCTGTCGCGGGACAGCGAACAGAGCGCGTGACGTCGCGTCGGCTTGTCGCGTTGTGTCGCGTTCTGTCCCGTTCCAGGACTCGGCGAACAATCGACAACAGTTACTGTCAGGGTTACCAGCGCGTTATTTTGCACATTAAATCTTGATACACATTTGGAAACTTTTTTTATTGTTCTGCGTCCAAGCAAGAGTACACGTCTGTCATGTCCTGTCACAATGAATATAATAATGCAACGATACCAAATAAATAAAATATATTTTTTATGCGTTACCTTACTTCAGGATTAAAAAAAAAACATTTGTGAATTATAGAAATAATGAACCAATATGTCCGATGGTCGGCCTCGTGCAGATGAAACCTAATTCTATTGCTATATTTTGTAATTAAAAATATCCTCGTGGCCAGCCCTGAGTGTGAACAATTGGTGTCAAGTAGTAAGATTGCTTTTCTATTTGTGCACTCTGTAAACAACACTTATCCAGGGGATAGTTTTAATTTTTATTAAGCGCCTTGAAGGCACATTTGTAAACATTTATATTAAAGTAATTTCGTTGGCTATAAGCAGGATAAGATTCAACTGGAAATTATAAAAAACCATTGCTTCTAATTAAGTTTTTTTTTTATGTTCTACTAGTAGTGAAGAGAAATGTTTAATTATTTTTCAGAAAAATATTCGTTTTGATAATTCCTGAATTTAAATTGATGTAGTGATATTTTTGTAGTGTACGCGTAGATAATAGTATTGTAGCAACATCAAACTTTATTACCAAAAATACAATATTTCTTAAACTCAAACATAAGTTCTTCTCAGAATTGCAAAATTAATTATTGAACCTTGATATTAAATTATTAAGTACGTCGTTATTACAAAAATAAATTATGTGTTTAATTGGGATTAGGTATTTCTGTCCCGCCGTTTGTCGACAATCTTCAATTAGGGACTCCCGGAGGATCAAACAAAGAATTCGCTAATAACGCTCCCAAATATTGAAAGAATTACGTCGAGTCACGTCGGGCGGCTTATTAAGATTGTTGAAATTACAAGGCAAAGCTCAAAGTAGAGAAATTTTAATACTACAAGTACTGGGTGTACTAAGAGGTGTCTCAATATCTTAAAAATACTTAGAACCTTGCTGTTATTGAAACCTTGCTCTACATTTTAAGTTTTACGATGATAAGGATACGTGTTATTAGTACTTGCGGATATTTAATCATGAAATTATTAAGTGTAAATTTAGGTGTTATTAATTCGATTATTAAGAACACCAAAGACCTAAATCTAAGCTAATCTAATAAATACTATTAGTGCTATAGATCAGCACTTCAGGATAAGTATAAAGTTGTTCACTTTGAGCGCAGTCGGCGAATTCACTTTGAAACGCGTAACTTAGGAACTGGTTTATAGTATTTTCAAAGCAACGACTTACGAAGTGTACAGAGTTCAACCCTTTGTACTTGGTTATTCTCAATTCGGAAGTTTTGTTGGTTTGTCGAATGCAAGTCTTTGCGTAAGCAAGTTATAATAGAGACGATTGAAGTTCATCTAAGATGCATAATTTACTGCGAAAATCATGATATAAGCATTTACGTTATATTATATCAAAAACATGCTTTAAGGCTCGCGATTTTGATAAAAAGCAAGTCCGCCTCCTAGATTCTAAGCTATCTTATCGCCAATTTTCAGACCATGAATAGTGTAACTAACGCGAATTTCTAAAGATAAAGATATACGTAGATACTGAGTAAAATCTGGTCCAGTTTTTAAACCTACATAAGAGACAATATTGACCAATAATACGTTTTTAAAGAAGGACAATCTTGAGTAATTCACAACAGCATCTATAAAAGGGCTATCAGCGGCTAATGGAGCGAAGTCGGTCGGCGAAACGGATCTGAGGTCGACTTATCTTCCGGATATCGGATCCCGACACTGAGCAACTAAGTGTAAAACAATAGTGCTTTGTTGTACGAACAGCTTTGTATAAAATAAATATGATAGTTCCCTGAGATCGGTTTCGAAATTAATATGTACCTACGCAAACATCATGATTTTTTTGCTTACATTTTGTTGAACCGTTGTAATTCTATGAATCACAAATGGATTTTAGGAATGCCAATCAGCCACAAGTTTTAAATTACGGACCAAGTAAAATTTCAAATCATAATAAATTGGGAATAAAGTTCTTGCTCTGGATTTCAAAAAAGTAAAATCTGTTTTTTTTTCAGATAAAAATTGAACCAAGTCATGACAAATACTAAACAAATATAAGTATACGGTGCAACATTACTAACATCCTCCTGTAAATTTGAAGTCGGTTAAAAAACAAAAAAAAAATTCGTAATAAAATTACGTTAGTCTTATTTATTTGAGTACTGCACTTGTTGGGCCATTATTCGAATCTTAGACGATATATCTATTATTAACGTAAACAAGCGGAGCTATTTTAATAGTATGTGGGTGTTTGTCGAGAACCCTTTTCTTCCAAAGTCCCATAATGCCGGCCGCCTGGCCTGAGTATGGCTTTACTACGGAATGAATAAAATATTCCGAGCTCAATAACGAGGCTTAATAGATTTAACGGTGTAAATGGGCTATAAAAACGTAGGTTCGAGGAATTGTTCTAGAGGTTTAAAATTGGTATTGCTGGCAATAAATATCAGTTAAACGGAAATGTTTCTCTCGGAAATCTGGTATTCATAATAACTAGTAATTTAATCATTGAGAATTATTTAATGTTCTCGTATTAAATCTATACAACTTAATAAAATTGAAGTGTCTGTTTGTAATATTAAAATAACGACCTTTTACTAAATGGATGTTTGAATCTGTACCGGGTACTTATAACAAAAAAAAAACAATTAATAAAATGTTTATCTGTGTTTCTGTCTGTTTATTACCGCTTATCTTCGAAACGGCTTGACCAATTTTGACAGGACTTTCACTAATAAATAGCTAATTTTATAAGGTACTACTAGCGACCCGCCCCACGCTTCGCTTCGGTATACCTCTATCTATACTATAATAAAAACGTAGAGGTAAAAATTCTTGTACTTTTTGAAAAACGCAAAAAAAACAAGTCAGGGATATGTTTTGAGAGTAGTAGAACACATCCCCATACTTAAAAAAATTTGCATCTCTGTCTGTTTGTTTGTTTGTTTCGACTGACCTCCTAAACGGCTGAACCAATTTAAATGAAAGTTTACACGAAGGTATTTTAAATTCCGGAAAAATGCATAGGATACTTTAAATCACTGACAGTTAACTGGTTCCCGTGGGATATTCAAAAAACCTAAATTTAATGACTGATCTCTGAAACTATTACACCGATTTGAATGAAATTTTGCATGGTGGTACCATACATCCCCGGTCAAGATCTTAAATACTTTTAGTCACAGAAATTCCTGTAGGATAGTTAAAAATCTAACTTTATTAGATCACGTACAAAAATGGTAAAGTATATCGACAAAAATGAACCTTCTGACTAGGAATATACGGACTAGTTTATTGAGCAAAACCTCATAGTAGGGAGGTAAATAGCTCGATCTGCAGTTACTCATGGAATCGGAATAGAAAGATTACGCTAAATAAGAAAAAAAAAATTATTACACTTTCTTTATAAGTGGGGGACAGCGATTAATACAAGAGGACTACCTGGTGACAAGTTGTTAAAGGAAAAAGTAATTTGACCGTATCAGTTATTCAAAGTGCATGTTAAATAACCCCTAAAAGTGTCATTGTAACGATTTGGAGCACAAAGTTATAATTAATCTTTGTGTCTGTTGAAAAACACGTAATCTTGAGATACTTCAGCGTGTTACATTTTTATGCAGGAGGTTGAAGTTGGTATCAAAGTCCTGCTGTATAATAATCTGTAATTTTTTCTTAACCTGTATCACCTCACTGCTGGGCAAAGTATCCTTCAAACTCATCTACTGCTCTCTGTCCAATGCCAGGACTTGCCAGTTCTTTGATACATGGACCAGATCGTCATACCACCTTTTCTTAGGTCTTCTTCGGCGAAAATCGTCTTCAGGCACGCGATGTGTAACAATTCTGGTCCATCTATTGTTCTTCATCCTCGCACATTTCATATCACATTCCCCGCCCATAGATACATCAGTTTTAACCAACAACAATACCAGTACGGGAGTGGATGGTGGTATATTTTATTTTAACTTAATACCTACGATACTCCGCTTCATAGCTTTTTGTAAAACCTTGAGTTTGGACTTCTGATTTTCGGTGGGGACCAAGATGTGTTAGGATAGACAGTATGAAAACGTCGATGAGTTTGCGGTTCAGTGATATAAGAAGATCACCCTTCATATACCCATTCATGGACCAGAAGCTTTTCCAGGCGTTGTCTGCTCTACGGATTATTTCTTTGTCCTGCCTGTCTTCGAAGGGGACTGCCTAGCTCAAGTATGCTCCTCTACATATTGCTTCACCTGCCTGTTGACTGCAATCCACCAAATCAGTGATGCTGTTGGTCATGACCTTGGTTTTGGATCTATTCATCGTCAGTCTAACGTCAACGCTTTCTGCACTCAGTTGTTCGAGCATTTATTCAATTTCTGTCGATGTATACGTATTTCGACTAGGAAAATGTCATCTGCAAAGCGAAAGTTTATCAGTCGCCTATCCTCTACACCAATTCCTTTTGTTGCCTAAGAACATCATAGTGACCAGAAGATATCGGCTGTCCTTTGTTGGTAAATGATTTGGAGATTTTTTATGTATGCTGGTTCGACGTTTTGCTGAAGAAGAGAAAGCTGATTGGATTTATGTGGGTGATACCGTCAAAGACTTTTGAAATATCCACGAAGACCAGGTACAAAAGTTTATTAAATTCGCTAAACTTCTCTTTTATCTGGTTTTCGGTATGCAGGTGGTCAGTTGTCCTATATTTGCTTGCTGGCTTGCATTGCTGGTTTGTGTTTTTTCCAATTGATAGGCTGTTCGGTATTATCTGAATGTTCATATAGAGGGATATCGCTATTCTAAGCATATAAGGGGGAATTTATAAACATTCACGCAAAAATGTTGGATATTCTAAAATTCCATTTAAAAATCTTACAAGACAGAGTCTGTGTCTGATCAAGACTGCAAAACCCCCGTTGGGCTCCCCAACTATCACGTTTTTAGCTGGCAAGTCATGTCAAATATTGTCAGATTTGATATGAGTGTTTAGTTTTTGGTTAGTTCAAGAGATGTCACTGTGCTTTATTACTTCGCAATATTGCTTCAAATACTTAAAGTAATTAATAAGTTCCATTTTATTAAACTTGCGTTTTAATGTTATTATCTCATTGTTTCATTACGAGTACAATACAATCTACGAGAAATAAAGTAGCAAAGCAAATACTAATATAATTCGTCACATGGCGACACACATCCTTTATAGATACTTTAAGGCAGTGGATCGGTATCGGTGTATTTTTTACCTTTTGAAGTTGTCCTGATATCGAACATCAATTTGTGTACTAACTACATAGGTACAGTATGCTGTTTGCAACCATTGAAACCTGTTTCTGTCAAATAAAATAAATCTTTTACGTGGTTTTATAGTTCTAAAATGCGAAAAATATTTAGTGAGTCCTAGCTACCACTCTCCTCATCTGGCTAGAGCTCTTTTAGTTGGCCGATTTGTAATGAAACATTTAGTATGTTGTTTGCACCTATTAATCAGTAAACAATTTTAGGTTCTTTCCTGGATATTAATCTAATAAATGACTAAGTTTAATTATATTTTCTTTTCTTATAGTTCTTATAATTTATGTGGCTTTATTTATTTTACCTGTAATTACTTTAAAAAATGCTTCCATATAATCAAAATGCTGGCGAAAGTTACTATTCCACGCAGACGAAGTTGCGGGCACAGCTAGTCTCTATATAAAATATTATATTATAATATAATATTTATCATCAGGTACCTACTTATTTACCTAAGAAACGAATTTAAAGCGAATTCAAAATTCCTTCAAGTTAAAATCAAAGTGGCAACCACGCGACTTTTTTCTAATACTTGCATTTTTAAATTCGTGATATCTTCCGAAAGAAATGTCCGAATTGAATAATTCAAAAAGTTATTTAAAGGTACTGAAGCCGTCTTGAATATAAAGAAATTTGTTAAGGATTAATACCAAGGTACAAATAAAGAGCCTTTTCAAGCGGCGGCATATAAATTAAATTTTTAGAATAAAAAACCGCTTACTGTGACATAACTATAATATTTAGACATATGTTGTCACGACACTTTTTGTAGATAATGGAGAGTTCTGCAAAGTCGTAGTAAATGATTTTATTCTATCATCAATAGTTTTCGCAGCGCACGCGACGTAAGTAATTTTTCAGGTCATTTTTTTACAACTTGGGTTACATTATTGGAGTTTTAGTAAGGATCCCTAATTTTAAAAAATATATAATATAGCCTATGTTACTTCTAAATAATGCAGCTTTCTAATGGTGAAAAAATTATTGCAGTAGTTTTTGAGTTTATTTATAACAAACATACAAAAATACAAATCTTTCCTCTTTATAATATTAGTGTAGATACTATAGGCTATTTTAATACATAATTTCTGCCAAAAACACTACCATGCGGACGAAGTCGTGGGCGGCCGCTAGTAATAATTATAATTGGCACTACACTTATAAATTAGTAATGTGAATTTTTGTCTTATGTTTGACATTTCGGGTATTTAAATAAATACACAAATCCTTCTATCTATTAAAAGCATCCGTATCCAAATCCGCTACGTAGTTTTAAAGCTTTAAGCATACGTTGTGATATAGGGACAGAGAAAGCGAAAGATAAACTTTGTTTTATACTATGGAGTGATTACTAAGTAAATTTCTTTAGACAATTTTAGGAACAATAAATAGAAATAAATTAGGTAGGTAAATGAGAAGTATTTCTGAGGTCTCCTTGAGTTAGAAAATTGCGGAAAGTAAATAATCAAAGTCACCCCATTGATAAAGCTTGAGATTGGATTCAAAGACACGATTTTGATCGGAGCCATCGCAGAATATGAAAATATAAAAGTCTTAATACAGATATCAAAAAGTTTTTACCGGGTAGTGCTCACAATCTAAATCGAAAATAAAATCGCTTCAAGTGGACGCTCTTTGACGAATGTTCAAATAAGATGGCTTATCTTGCCTACTTTAGTTTCGTTTAAAATGTTTTCTTATGTCTGTATTTTCAATATCTTTCTTGTATAACGCATTTTTATTTTTCTATCTTATATAACTAAAAACTCTTTAGTTTAAGTTTACAAAAAACAATAGGCAAATAATCGGTGGGCTATATTTTTGTATAATTATTTCACTTGGAAAATCAGCTGGCATGAGAATATCTTCATCTTGGTTTCTTACCCAACCTAAGTATCATACTGCGCACATTACAATATGAGCGCACCAACCCAAAGTGCGCTTGCACTTTTTAAACGTAATACTGTCATTTCTAGACATTATTACTTACATAAAGTGAAATAAACATAATGTTTTTTGTCGTTTTTTGTCATCAAACAAACATTACAGAATTAAAATGGTATATAATTAGTCAAATTGTATTTTACCCTGTATCTTTTTTTCCCAAATGATTTATAAGTAGTGTTCGAACAATATTTGTCGGTTTAATCGTCACTTTTTAATTGGTAAAAGCGCCGATGGTCGAGTGGTTAAGACCGTTGCTTGCCATGCGAGAGGTCGCCAGTTCAAACCCCGCCAGGTACCAATGTGTTTTTAAATTTGAAATTCATATGTATCATCATTCGACGCTTTAACGGTGAAGGAAAACATCGTGAGGTAACCAGCACACCTGAATGATTTTTCAACGGTGTGTGAAACCATGTCAGAGGTCTACGGGCGGTTTAAACTCTCACACCAGGTTGTTATCAACCATACGATAAGAAGAAGAATTGGTACTACTACTTTCTTTGATGGCCGCTGATAGAGCAGGATGACCATTGTTCTTTATTGTAAGCCCTAAAAGTGATTCAAAAGAAGGTTTACGGGTCAGGCCGCTAGTCTCATTCGCATCGTGAGATGTATAGTAGCGTTTACTAGGTTATTCCCTAAGTTCTAGATTTCACACTGGCCAATCGCTACGCTCTATACGATCTCATGTCAACTCCAAATGGAAGTTAATCCTTGTATTTCAACGGGAGCCATTCTCCGCCCGAAGTTGCGCCGTGCGGGCCACTCAACAAAGTTGGCGTCAGTCAGTGAGTTCGACACCCGGCAGGGAGTGGTTATATGGCTGCATTGCCAAACACTGGCGCAATATCGGAGTAATGAAATCGATTGGCTCGCTAAGTTTCTGCTGATGAATAACTTACATTGTCGTTAGGTTGTAAGTAGGTAGTTTGTGTTTACGAACAAATGCAATATAAATAAGTTTTTAATTTTCTGTTAAAAAATAAAGGATTCCTTTTAAGGAAAAACAAACTTGTGTTAGATTATTCTCCGCATTCCAATTACAAAGTGTTTACTTAAACAAGGTATTACATTGGATGCTTCATCACGTAGTACAAACTAATTGTACGATTGTATTTTAGAGATATCGATGTCAAATTTTATGTTAATGAATAACATTATCCGCTATCAATATCGATACCCAAATATTCCCAAGCTAATGAACTGTGAGAATTGGAACACTTCATACTAACCCAAACTAATTACAAAGTATTTACATAGTTTAAGTTCCATGATCCTGATATGGGTAAGCGATCTTTACTGTGACCTTAATTTTGTTCTAGATTAACTCATGTACACTCACAGAGTGTCAAACCCTCTTCAACGACAATGCCTGAGCTAAAAATGTACAAGTAATATGCAAATTGTGGTAATGAATTATCTTTCTTTTGGTAAACTATATGCAAGAAGAACTTTCATATTTGCCATTTCAGTTGAATATATTTTCGTTCATTCATCATTCTTTTTCATTAATGCGTTCTTACTCTGATAAATATTAGAATGGATTAGCACGATAATTATTTTTTAGTGAACGTATAAAGTTTCGGGTTATAGTCCCACACGCTCATTCGACAGGCGATACTACCTGATATGACTGGACTATGAAAGTCATTTGAAGAGATCAAACGCACGAGCAGTGGTTTAACACAACTTCCTGACTCCAGGGAGGTACTGAGTAATTTAAAATAGAAAAGGCAAAACACCTTATTTGGGACAGAGTCGAAACTTCGTCCACTCAGTCTTTACACGCTGTAACTACCAGCCAGATGTATGAGGCACTCATGAATAAAACATACATCCATCAACATAACACTGCTCCAGTTTCGAAAGCGAGTTTATGCGAAACTTCTCTCACGTTGTAAGATGCAATTTATCACACGTTCAAAATCAAAGTGGCGCAACTTATGTATTTTACTGTTCAAAAGTGTTACAAGAAGCGAAATTAATTTTGTGAAGTTCCCACATATTGTCAGCAAGTTGCGAGTGTTGGGACACGAGTTGAGCTCACCGTCGCTAAATGTGCAGCAAGTTACCGAAAGTTCTTTCGCGGCAGTTTGAGAACTGCGCGCAATCATGTCGCTTGAGAGTTGCGAGTTCGACTTTGCAGTTTGTAGTGTTGCCACTCGCTGCTCGAACGGACGAGAGCTTTGTTGCGCTCGAGTGTGTAGCAACACTATGATCGGTATGTGAACAGCAGTCGATAAAAAGTTAACGTTTGTGGTGATTCTTCTGTTCATTGGTTTAGCAACATAAATCAGGATATTATCATACAGTTGTGGAAGGCAAATTATGGAACGAGGAACAAGCTTTACAAAACCAATCGGTTAATGGCTTGGACAAGTATGTACTGTTAATTTATTGGTACATAACTGAAGTTTTATCATGCAAATTTAAACTGAACGAAAAATTAAGATATTGCACTATTTTATCAAAATATCTATCTAATGATATCGGAGAGTATATACGTACAATGAGGGAGCATTAACCAAAACTGGAAATCGGAATTTTGCAAGAGTACCTCTACTCCACAAACAAAATTATCGCATCAAAACTACAGACGACAAAATAATTAGTTAAAAACAGACCGTAGCAGCACAAAGCGACTGGACTTTAAACAAACCTCCTCTTAAGTAGGCTAAAGAAGAATGGTCGAAGTTACAAAGCCGCTTTTTGTCTGAATCGAGTGAGCGTCGACGAGTTGGGCTGCACCGAAACTTCTGCATAAACCGACACTCGAATCGTTAAACTGAAATAAATGCTTTGAGTTTTATTGCTTTAGTTAGTAAGCTACTTTAAAATTGAGCTGGCAGTTTTATTTTGTAACGTTAATGTTTCACTGCCTAAGGTATAGTTGCATTTTTGAGTTACATTCACACGACAAGTGCTTTTGTTATCGGTTTTATGGACCATGTGTTTTTCTTTTTGTTGCACTTTTCTGCTAAATAAGATTGAAGGACATAATATCTCTATTAGGGCCTTTATTTTCTATTTATGGTTACAAAGCGACTTAATGTGTTTCGTACAGAATTTATAAAATTAATGGGAATAAAAGTACATTTCATTTTGTCATTATCGATACATATTTAAATCACGTCATCAGAGTGACCCATTTCAGTAATGAGTTGGCTATACAAAGATCGCATGGCAGATTATTTTCAATCGCGATTATTCCGTCCGCACAGATGTCAGCATAGCATTTTGTTTTATATTATAACCGCAGCATAATTTCGCTAATGAACGACATAGTCATTTAATCTTTTAGCCACTGTCAATAAATTCTGTGAGCCTAGTGCAGAAGTCACTGAAAATGTTAGAATAGGTTTAAATATTTGCCGATAAAGCTTTTTTTAAATATTTATTATTAAGTATAATGTTGCAGATCCTCACGACCCATTTCCGTGACGGTTGAGTGACGTCAGAATTAAATCAGCGGTACAATAAACGAACGCAGCACAAAGTTAATTTATTTGCACCCGCGATTTTCGCTAGATTGGAGCCGGGAGGAGGAGTAATTATACAATTTTGAGGTATTCTGTTACTATTTTTGGCTGCTTCTTTAATTATTTTCAGCTAGGAAGAATTTTCATGAGAGTTATGTAAAATTGTTTGTGTGTAGGTTTATTGTAAAATCATCTCAATGATAGACGCGAAAGAACGAGATTGATAAATTAATAAATTGGCGTGAGTCTAAAAGTATGAAAATATAATAAATAAATAAATATTTCACAACATCACATACATTGATCTGATCTCGTGGTAAGTAGCTTAAGCACTTGTGTTACGGAAATCAGGATCAACAGTGGATACACAAATAAACTTAAATATATTTAATAATACACCCAGACACGGAACAAACACCGATGTTCGTCACACAAATATTTGTCCCGAGTGGGAATCGAACCCACGACTCTTGGAACCGTAGGTTATGAACTTGTGTCAATTACCACTGTTCCACCGAGCCAGTCATAGCCAGTAATTTGGACTTTCTTCAAGGTTTGCCCTATTTAGACATTTGCATATGTAGTCTTTATCATTTATGATAACAGAGACCGTAAACTATAAAAACATTAATATGAACTCTGTTGAAGCTCAGTTAAAGCTAGTTATCTTCTATAACTGTATACTTTGTTTGTTGTTATTTACGTGATGTCGGTTAATCCGTTATTTCATTAACGCAGATGATGCTGGCGTAGTTTATTTTCAATCGCACCCTCAATGTTATAAAGCTACGAGTATCCAGTAATGATATGAGCTGTCATTATCCACTACGAGGGTGCTATGTTAATGATAAATTGGTTTATTCAGAAGAGTTGTTATATTCGTTGCCTATAGGTTTGGTAATGTTTATGTGTTTTAGATAAAATCATAATTATTAGGATACTAAAATAGTTGTCGTGTATTTTATTTGTAAATTTCTTTGAATCACTTTCCGGAGTGCATGCCGTCGTTTTTCATCAGACATTGTGAGATATGGAACATGGAAAAGTTTGTAGTGTTCACGAAAATAGTAGAAAATACTATGGAAAAATCACATCAAAATCTCAAATCGTGACTATGAAAATAAACAACAAACTCTTTTGACTAACGTTGTCCTTGAAACAATGTTTGCTAAATATCAAATAATATTGGTTGATAAAAATATTAAATCCTAACCTAAAAGCAAACAGAATGGCTGCTTCCTTATACAATCATAATAAAAGAACAGAAAATTATGGAAGGAAAAATTCTCACTCCATGAAAGGCTCTATTATTGTAACAGGGTAACAGGTTCGGATTCAGGGTCGTTTTCATATTTCACATATTTATACGTATTTATGATTATAAAAACAAGGAGGTAAGTACCTACACTCATGATTTGGAATTGGATTTCGTTGACACAATTATATCTGCATTTATATTTTTGCGCCATTCGGTGAATAGCCTTATCGCTCCATATGGAATTCCAGAAAATGAAGAATATATCCTTATTTCGGTGCCAACCAATGTAATCACTAGCTTTTAGTTTGGGGTTACTAAAAGAAATGTAAAGGAGAATAACTATTGTTTTATAGTATTATGCGATAGTCATTTCTTTAGGTACCAAAATATCAGCAGCAGTGAAGGGGAACCAATAGAAGTGCCTACGCTAAAAATCCCTGCTGCATGATTTATGAAACATAAGACTCGATCTGTAAATGTGACCAGCACAATATTGAAAGGTTCGACAGCGTTTCGGAGGCTTTCACATTTCGAATACGCGCCTGCAATCGCAATATTATCTGTTCGCGTGTAGGTATAACGCATTAGCAGAATTAATGCCCGCTTTCAACTTTGCCAGTCGACGCAAATCCCAGTTCTTACGCATGGATTGAATGAGCCGATATTCTTTCGGGACGTCCTATTTATTATGGATGGGCGCTTAAGTGATTAATGGGCGAGGCTTTGTGGCGATTTTTTTGGGTATGGGATTGTCAATTTCAATCCTGCAGTTTTAGGGATGTATGAATGCTATCACATTTTTAGTTTTGTTCGTTTATTGGGTTGCAGGACAGTGTTCCGTTGCTCTACTAAATATATTTATCAGCCTTATTAAGCTACTTGGATGGAGATTTACCTACTTAGGTGGACTTGCGAAATAGTGTTAAGAATATAGTAGTCAAATAAAAAAATAATAATGAACACGTTCACAAAGCCAATAATGTTTGCTATAAGAATAAGAATAGGTACATATCATGTGTTTTACTGTTTATGATTTACATAAAGTACACTCTTCTTAAATTAAACCAAATTGAAAGTTCATTTGCTCCACCGCGACTCGTAGATTTTGAATTAGGTTGAAACAATCTTTTATTTAATTAACCCTTTCTTGCAAGTGTTTCATATTAAGTAAACGATACTTTCAGAAATTTAAAATTAATTATTCAACAGTCGATCCAATAAATCAATACTTGTTCCTTGCCACGTGAAGCAATGCATACTTGAACGGCACTACTTTGCGGCAGAAACAATCGCTGAGCACTTAAAATAGCCGCTCAATAGAACCCCGTCTTATTCCGAGGTTCTATTGAAATGGAAACATTTAATTGCAAACCGAGAGTGGACGCAGTCGCATTCAAATCGGCGCATACCGGTTATTACCGGACTAAACCGCTTTCGTGCCGGGGACTGAATGTGGGAATGAATTCGGAATTACTCGGCCCCGCTTTGGTAAATGGCGTTCGGCTACCGAAATAATTACGACCGAACTGCGTGGCCAACAAAGGCAATAATAATTCACCTATGTGCTCCTAGTATACTAGTACCTACCGCCGCGGAAATATTATTATTGGCTGATAATTTTATCGAACAGTTAGTAGTTTGTATCGATAATGCGGTGGAGCTTGCATGAATCAAACAACTCTCCAAATAAGACGAAAAAGAGTCAACACAATCCAGTCGAAATGTCTGGCAGTAAGCAATTATGTACTACCATAGTTACCAAAACTATATAGTTTTCCAAATAATGGAATGCGAAGGTCTCTAATTGTTAATATCGATCCAAATATCAAAAAAGTAGATACCATTATAAATCGGTGGTCTCATCACAGACCACCTGCTGTAAATGTTACATGATTACGCTTAAAAACAGTTTTATTCAAATACAGCGCTGGAGCTAAGAAAAATGTCGGAGGGTTAAATAAGATTGATATGTTAAATCCATCGCTGTCTGTCTGGCATAAAACGCTTTCTATGAAAATTCTAAGTGAAAATAGAAACTCTGAGAAAAAAGGTTTCACTCAGATTTAAAACGCGATATAAATACCAATACTGAACACAATACCGATACGAATCGCTTTAAGTCAAATTCCAATACCACCCGATAAAAAACGATGCATAATGACAAAAAGCTAATCCTATCTTACACATAACGTATGTATCTATAACATACATTCCAAACTCTATATCGAGGGTTTAAACCTACAACTGAGTAGGTATGCGTATGTAAAGTATAAACTCGCAAGCACCCTATACATCGCTAACAAAATTCCACCAAATATCAGTATCAAAAGCGCCATTTATTTCGCTGAATAAAGTTATTGTTGCGCAACAAAGTAACCAACTCCGTAGCGTAATTCGTCATCTATTATATTGGAATCGGAACTTTATTTAAAATCAAAAGTTAAGGCAAAGTTGGTCGAACGCGCGCCGCCCGCCCTGCCTCCAGTAACCAACCGACCTCCGTAGCGGCGACACGCATTCGCTCTCTCTGAACCATGGAGGGAAAACTTTCTCAAGTCGCGACATCGAACTTTTAAAGTCGTTTGTATGGAATAGGGGACTATGAATCGGTTTAGTGGACAGAGTGACATTGCGATGGTGACTGGATTTAGTGTTGGTTTGCGCGAAGTTTGGCGGCGAACGTGAATTATGAAAGGTTTGGATTCCTTTGTTTGTTTGAGTAAGATGTTTGTCAAGTAATTTTAAATGTATTTCACGTTTGTATCATTTTTAAATGAAGAAACTCATAATTATTTGGCTTTTTATAATACCAGTCACCAATATATTGGTAGAGGAATATTTTTTAAAAATTGGTATTTTAGTTTGTGGTGAAGTAATATAATTTTTAACTATAATCGAAGTAAATTTTATCGAAAAATTAATAATTTTTTTGGAATATCGAACATTACCATGGCATGTTAACAATTTCTGAAAACATATAAAAACCATACCTGTTGTTTGCCTACCACTAGCAAAACAAGAGGATAACGCACATTGCACGCCGAAAACTTCAGCTATGTAACTATGATGCAAAGCACTGAAGGCAATCACTTCATTGAGGCTTTGGTAATATAATCTCATTTAAACATAGGAAAACCGCAACAGTTCTGTTAATGCAATTATCTATAACTAGCTTTGCCAGCGACTTCGTCTGCGTTTTCCCCCGTTTTTACACATTTTCAACTGTTCATTTGCTCCTATTGGTCGCAGCGTGATGTTATAGCCTAAAAGCCTTCCTCGATGAATGGTCTATCCAAAACATTTTCAATTCAAACCAGTAGTTCCTGACATAAGCGCGTTCAAACAAACAAACTCTGCAGCTTTATAATATTAGTAAAGTACAGATTATTTATTAATATTAAAACATCGATCGGTAGGGTTAGGTTCTATCTACCATTTTAAACTGTGTGAATATCGGGAGCTCATCAAAACAAAACAACATGGTAAATATCCCGGACACTTTCAGTTTTCTAACAGGTTCTATCTATTATTTCATTCTGCACATTTTTGTCCCTTTGCAAATATTTAATCTCAAAATACCATAATATAAATTTATTGTAAGTAGTAGAATATCATGTAGGTATAGTAGTACCTATATACGTAAAAGTTTTTTTTATTGCATTCAGCAATTCACATAATATTATTTGGCGCTAATTGAAGTAAAGGTTTTGACACCTTCTGAATTTATGAGTCAGTTAATTAATTGGCTTCCGTGCAGATTTCCCTTTGTTTAATATTCAGAGTGCCGGCTCAAATTGTTTATCTTTCGGTATTAAGCAATAAATTTATGTGGCATGATATTATTGTTGCATAAATTTATGTTACGTGCCATTTTAATTAGGTGGATAATAATGCTGGTTCCCTTTCATCCTCATTGTAGGTAAGTCTGTATATGGAGCAAATTAAATTAGTGTTTTCCCTCACATTTCATACTAATACTATCAAACGACAAACGACTTAAATTCATATTTATAGTACATAAATAGAAATAATACTTTCATTAGCAATAAATGCTCTTCTGGATATTGATATATTTGCAATTTTAAATACGCATGCGTTTTAATTATAATGTAAATTAGAAGTTATAAATTATAGTAGTGCACATAACAGTCGTAGATTCAATTATTATTTCATACAAAAGTAAAATAAAAAAAGGTCAATGATCCTATTTTTCAATTTTAATGACTGAATGATGAGTATACCTTTTTATGTAAAGATTAATGGAAAGGTAGCAATCTATTTGAGTCATACAGCCACCCATTTCCGTTGTCTTAATAATCGAAATCAGTAAACACACCATCTTCTAAATATATATAACTCAAAGAAGACTGACTGACATAGTGATCTATCAACGCACAGCACAAACCACTAGACGGATCGGGCTGAAATTTGGCATGCAGGTAGATGTTATGACGTAGACATCCGCTAAGAAAGGATTACCGGAAACGAAGCGAGGACGGGTCACTAGTCAGTAAAAAAATTGTAAACAAAAAAAACCGCCTTCAAAAACTCGACTTACTAAAAATTACAAAATAATATAATACGAACATTAATCTGGGTATGAATTTGATATGTTGTTGAAGGCGGTGCCGTTTATATTTCATGCAGTTTTCCTCAAAAAATTAATTGGCACCGCCATCAACAACATATCAAATTATACCCAGATTAATGTTCGTATTATATTATTTTGTAATTTTTAGTAAGTCGAGTTTTGAAGGCGGTTTTTGTTTACAATTTTTTTCATCCTTTTTAGTGTTACATTTTTTTACACCCTATTAGTTCAGCTCACCTATAATTCTACTGATATTATAACTAGTAGTATCAATATGTACACAGATTTGAAAGAATTATCCCTTTACTCCCAACTATTAAGGAGTTGACCTTCCATCATCAGCTCAGCATCATAACATTATGATTGCCAGAAGCATATGCCAATATTACTTCAGAAAATATGTAAAACGCGGTACATGTGCCTATAAAATTTGAGGGTTGCCATCGATTTCTCCTGGATCCCATCATCAGATCCTAGACTGGTCAACCTAATAGTTTAGCTCACCTGTAATGCTACTGCTATTATAACTAGTAGTCTTAATATGTGTACAGTATTGAAATAATGATTATTTTACTCATAACTATTAAGGAGTTGACCTTCCATCATCAGCTCAGCATCATAAGATTATGATAGCCAGAAGCAAATGCCAATATGACTTCAGATAATATGCAAAACGCGGTACATGTCCCTATAAAATTTGAAGGTTGCCCTCGATTTCTCCAGGATCCCATCATCAGATCCGAGACTGGTGAAAATGGGACCACCTCGGAAGTGAACTCTATCCAACCAAAAAAAAATTTTTGAAATCCGTCTATAATTGACGAAAATATCGGTGAACATACATAAAAAAAAAAAAAAAAAATATTATACATACAGACGAATTGAGAACCTCCTCCTTTTTTTGAAGTCGGTTAATAAATAAATAAATCAACCAACACAATTCCATCAAAGTAACTATTCTAAACTCCAAGTTACTTAGTTTGTTCCTGTTCGTAACAAAACTTACGCGGTTGCGGCAAAAGTGTGCGGTTAATCATTTCTGTCGAAGGAAGTCCAAACAAAACTTCGCGTGTAGGACTGAAAACTAACTGATGCGGTTTCGTTCCGAATTAGAATAACTAGACTTAAACTTTAACTTGAAGTTGAACGAGATAATAGATTAAGCGGAACTTGAATCTGTCCTGTTCGAAACATTATTTTAGAACTATATAGCTCTAGTATTCACAGTCGAGTACCGGTTAGTAAAATTCATTGTTTAAACCTATTTTGAGCGGTCGCAATGGAAAGTTTTGCAAGGCGCCTATGTTCAGCAGTGGACAGTAATAGGCTGTAAAACGATAAACGATAAGTGCATGTAAATTTCCTAAATAAATAAAGACATTTGGATTTTATTTTAATCTTTTGACTTTTATTGTCTGTTTGGGATAGACCAATGGATGTCATTATGAGGTTTATTAATGCAGTATTACCTACATTAAAATTATTCTTAAGTACGCGTAATATCGTAGTTACAAAATCTAGTTTTATTTATGTTTGTTTTATTGTTGTATCAACCCTTAGTTACCTACTTAAAACGTCAGCCTCGAAACTAGACAATTTAATTTTACTTAAAAAGTATAAGTGAATATAAATCCCGTAATTGTTTTATATTTTCCAAATCCCAATTAATTAAGTAAGTAAAATCTTTTGTAAGAATCACGTTGTTGGGTCATCATAATACATATACATCCCCACTGCTGGGGCACGGGCTTACCCTAAACTAGGGAGATCAGGCCTTAGTCAACCACGGTGGCCAAGTGCGGGTTGGTCGACTACACAACCTTAGAATTTCTTCGTAGGTGTGCAGGTTTCCTTACGATGTTTTACTCGCCGTCAAAGGGTAGAACAATCGTACATGTAAATTTAAAATTTAAAAAAAAACAAAGTAGTACGTGGCGTGGTTTGAACCGGCGACCTCTCGCATGGAGTATCTTAGCCACTCGGCAATCGACGTTTTTTTCCCACTTTAACCACGTTGTTAGTTAAGATAACTTACTTAATTAAATAATTAAAATCGCTCGGTTAGTAATTAAATGCAGATGTTTTCATGAAAATATTAACCATAGTTCCCTAGTACCCTCTGTTACGGATTATTTTTCACACGCTTTTCATAACGGTAATTATTCATGGAAATTTAAATTTCATTGTGTATGGAATATCCGTTCAAAAAGCAGCAGTCAGCATTTTTAGTACTTGGGGTGAGTGCGACCCACTCGCCGGTAGTAAATATAGTCTAGGAGATGTATACTGTGCAACACACAATATTAATAAAACTGACTTATTCTGACAACAAGTATTATTTTTTTTGTAATGGCATATCCCATCCTACCATGTTTATTGAGATTAGTGATTCTTATTTGAAATCATAATTCAAAAATGCTTACATTACTCTTATCCATACTTTTACAATACTGTGATACTGTGTGTGATTTTTAATTTAATCAGATTTGGTTGTCTTATGAATTGCATTTTATTTTAGGAAAACTAACTTCTAACCAAGAACATGTGGAATAACAATCAAAACATTTAACTACACATTGCTGTTACGTACTACTCACATACAAACAAACAAATTACGCCCGTCCAGCTTCGTTTAGCTTACCCTGTCACATTAAAAATGGTGCAGTCAGTTTGATTCATGGCCGCTGCACTAGTTGTAAATGCAGTGGCGGGCACCGATAGACGAAGCGTGTGATTTACGGGACCCCCCAACGACACTGCACTAAATCTTAAAAATAACGATTAAACTTCATGTAGGTACGCATTCTGAACGTTTCCACTGAATTTTCAGCTAGGATTTCGGAATGTACGAGTATACGAAACTGCGGAAGATATGAGTTATGTTTATTGGCTACAATGTTGTTGGGTCAGTTGGGATTGCGGTTTGGTAGATTGTAAAAGGTTAATATTTGCGCAAAACTCTACATGTTTGGAGTAAATGTAATGTTACGGATTAAACTCGCGTTTGATTTTTTTTAAACTTAACATAATTATTTAGAGACTCGACGCAGCGACGTGTAGGGCCACAGAAATATGAACCTTTTGGTGAGTAGAGATAATTAATTTTCTTTCAGTCATCAGTATTCGACCTTACATAGTAAAAGCAAGGTTGAATCCATTAGACCATTTTTTTGCCATGAATGACGAGGTACATAAATAACTGAAGCAAAAAAGATTTAAGCTTATACTTAACACTCATAAATTGCATTTAAGGAAACTACTTTTCAGGTGGGTGACATTTTGTCAACCGGTTGCTGTTACCACCGTACAGTTGCGTAAAACCCGCCAAGTGACTCTGACCTCTCTCGGTCAGGTCGCGTTCCGGGATCAGCACTGTACGAACCGGAACCAGGGGTACCATTGCTGCGGCAAGCGCCGGACCAGTGGAGTCTTAGCGGCGGTATCGTGCGGGTGGAGCGGGTCAGCCCGGCGGCCAGGGGGTCCCGTAGAAATGGGAGTGCCTTCCGTTCGGCGGACTGGCCAACTCCGACCCGCACAGCTCAATACCAATGCGAGACTCCACGCCTTGTCTCGTTGTTGCCGCAGCAGTGGTCTCCTCTTTCACGTCCCCCTTTCCCTCTAATATCGATGTTCCGGGGGGGGGGGGGAGGGGTGAAACGGCTTTCAGGGTGAGTGCGACAGGCTCAATATGGTATATTGAACCTGTTGACCTCATATTTGGATCTCACTACCGCTTACCATCAGGTGGAGTGAGGTCATCTTGTTAGCTCATTATAAAAAAAAAACTAGTAAAGATAAAATTATTTGTAGTATTTTGAATAAATTATTGGATCCTTGTAATAAACTTCTATTCAGCGATCAATAGGAAGCCTAGTAACTTTATATGAAGGACTTCTTGACATTGTTTCAGAGTTTAATCTTGAATTCTAGTCAAGAATAGACTTCGTCCGTTAAACTTTAGTCATCATAGCATCTCTTGAGCCTCTTTCATTTGAACTTTAGGGTAATGTCGGATATGATTTCTAATCCATATTCTGTCTTTATTGTGATTATACACCAACATAAAATACATTTTTCAAAAGTAATGGAAAAGTAAATAATTTCAAAGAATTTTAATATAAAATGGTAATAAGAATTTGTAAATAGATAGTCGGAGAAAAATATTACCATCTTAGGAAATTCATATTTGCACTTAGTTTTTACTTTCACTGTATACTAACCGACAAAAACCTAATTTATACAGTTGTACAGTAAAACATCGCTATTGAGAAAGGGGCTACGTTACGTACGTATATAACATCATAGTTCACAATTCGTGCTATAAATTTTTTTGCACGTACGTCGCAGCTCAGAACGCTTTTCAAAGCAGAATTCCATATCTCGTCGGCGTCAGAATTGGCCCCATCGAGAAAGCTCCGCGCGTATAAACCTACATAGAGCTCAACATTTTAAATATTCATCTAATTTCAAACCTTATTCTGAAAGAGTAGGGTTTTAAATAGCCTGGCGTTGTTTACCTGGTTAGGGTTAAACCTGACGCTTACTTTATTATGAGCGAAGCAACGCGGGCTTCGTTTGCGGAACAATGGCGTGTTTTGTTACACTCGACAGCTATGGGACTTTTTAAAGAACACCTGATTATCAAAGTCCTGTAGTGATGAATTTGGTAAGTTGTCTGCGTATTTACAAAATTTGAGAAGTTAAAATAGAGTAAAATCCTATGCTTATTCTCACATGTTTTTAACAATGTTATCAATGAAGAAATATTGGAGTTAAAACATTGACTTTCCCATTGCATTTTATTCTTTTATACACCTAACATGATGGATGTTGGACTTTTAGCAAGTCTCGTAACTGCAACGTAGAAATTGGCTGCCGCAACTTATTGAGAGCCAGAGTAAAGTGATTTGACTTGAAAGAGCTATGCACTACCCTCCTTTGGATTATGCAAGTATCTTCAATTCTTCTATTTATTATACGAATGGTTAATTTTAAGGAGGTAACTTTGAGATTCGATATTAAACCATCGATCGAGGGACAGACCACAGGTTCTGTGGTCCGATGATATTGTCCGGATTTAAGGACCATACCAGACAAACTAACACATTAACATAACAATATTGAGGTATGGCGCAATAAGAAGGCCTTTTCCACATGAGGCATCGGCCTGAAATATTCTGATTTTAATTTTTGTCTGGGGTTCTCTTTGGAACTCTGACTACAGAAAATGTAGTATAACATATTGACAATCGCAAACTGTATGACTTATAATCAGTAAATTTGTTACATGATATACTATTAAAAAGGGAAATTATCATGTTTCTTACCGGAGTCTTCTCGGTACACTCAAAATTTCAAACCATTGAATAAATCGTACCATTGTCGTATTGACTATTATAAGTACATGTGAAATTCCCTTGTGAATGAAGTATTTGATTTAAAAATTGAATAATAATGTAATATTTTAGATTTTCGCGTTCCATTACACTAAATATCTTAATATCGCGTATGTTTTTTTTTCCTAACTGATTTACGATGATGGCTTGGAGTAGCCTTGTCATCATCACCGACTTTGCGGGGGAGCGGATGGCTCTCGCCCCTAAAATATCGCGTGTAGATAAAGACTAATATTTATTGAACGATAATGATGATCATGATTGTTTCATCTACCGCACCTAATCCTAAATCCTCTTCCACAGAACACACGGTAGTTCTATTCGCGCTCGCCGTGGCGCTAGTGGGAGGCACGGGCGATAAACGACCACACTTCACGGTGGAGCCACCGTCGCGGCTGCTGTGGCCCGCCACGCGCGGCGCGCACGCAGCCTGTCGCGCCGCCGGACACCCGCCGCCGGACATCCACTGGGTGACGGCGGAGGGACAGCTGGTCACCACTATACCTGGATTGAGGTATGTATGGAATCAACTAACATAATAATATCTTACTGCTTTTATACTATAGCTATATCAGCTAGTCCCTCCCTCCCCTTTCCACACCCGAACGACGCGTGCTGGGCAGCGCTGCCATCCATAATGCAGGCGCTAGTGGCTCGGTCTAAGAGATTTAGTTCCTCTTTTCTGCCACGGGTCATTAAGGCATGGAATGCCCTTCCAGCTTCATGTTTTCCCTCCCTCCTATGAATCTGGGCTCTTCAGGCGGAGCGTGAAACAGCATTAAGCAGGCTTTCAGGGTGAGTGCAACAGGCTCAATTCGGTCTATTGTGCCTGTCGACCTCATATTTGGATCTCACTACCGCTTACCATCAGGTGAAGTGAAGTCATCTTGTTAGCCTTTTGTAAAAAAAAAATACAAAACCCAACTTGATAGACCGGGAGTTCGATCCCACGACCTCCAGACTATCGCAAGCTACGAGTTACATCAGCCGTGGTCAAGGATCTTTATTCATTCAAACTTACAGGTCTAGCAGTGGTTAACACTGTTAGTCGGTCTGTACAATATAATTACATAAATGCTAACGCTTTGGCGATATCATGTTATCCTCCATTGTATACTGTCATTCTAGATACTTTGTTCTTGAGTATGATATTACATTGAATACATAATTCTAAAAGAAATAAGATAATTTGAAATGATAATGATAAATTACTTTACCTACTTCTCCGTAATTCGTAAAATCCTTTCGCGCAACTAATAAAAAAATGTCATATGAAAACACATTACCTCCTCAGAATAAATTATACCGTACAGCACAATAAATCACAAACAGGAAAAAACAGGAGTGCGGAAAAAAATGCGAGATCTAACGAATACACATTACGAACCGACGCAGTTCCTTGGAGCGTGATCGATCTCCCAGATTAGTTTAGAAATTGGGAGTTAGCGAGCGAACTTAGCAGAAGTCGACGACGGACCATTAAATAAACTACTCCAACTTCACCTATATTTTACTAGGAAGCGATACGACCGCGCCGATATATACCGGATAAGCCACGGTTTGATTGGAATAGACATTGTATGTTGTACTTGCTGGTATAAACCTCTAGTAAAATAGGTATCTTTAGAATAAATAGATAGGTTAAAGGGGCCACAAGTATTGTATTGAGTACTGATTTTTTTATTTAAGTTATATAAGGAGAGTATTCCATATATAATAGAGGAAGATCCCAGAGCTGCCAGACATCACTTATTTTCTAATGGACAAAATATATACGATTGAGTAGTGGTGGGGTGTACTATCATCATATGACTAGTTGCTACCTTGACCAGACGGTCATTTTTCAGATATCAACCAATCAAGGTACATAGAAACACTGCTCACCTCACTTAAATTCTGATGGCTGATTTTAACATATATTTCACACAATATCATTAAATATCAGGTTTCATTACTCCCAGACACATGCGGTCGGCGGTTTTACCTTACAGACGCTTTAAAGCTATGAAAAAATTTATTAAGTTTACTTATTTTCTGATGCTTGATTTTTATATATGTTATTCAAACAACTATTTTAAAACGTTTTGCAAACGGACAGACCGATCCAAGGGGCCAAACATTCACCAGACCCAACTGTTTTAGATTTTTTTTTTAAATTGAATTTAGTTAAGTTTTTCTAATAAAATAGTTTGTAAGGTACAATTCTATAATTATTGCGGTCAGATGAGCACTTTTCAGTTGTTTGAATAACATATATAAAAATCAAGCATCAGAAAATAAGTAAACTTAATAAATTTTTTCATAGCTTTAAAGCGTCTGTAAGGTAAAACCGCCGACCGCATGTGTCTGGGAGTAATGAATCCTGATTTTTAATGATATTGTGTGAAATATATGTAAAAATCAGCCATCAGAATTTAAGTGAGGTGAGCAGTGTTTCTATGTACCTTGATTGGTTGATATCTGAAAAATGGCCGTCTGGTCAAGGTAGCAACTAGTCATATGATGATAGTACACCCCACCACTACTCAATCGTATATATTTTGTCCATTAGAAAATAAGTGATGTCTGGCAGCTCTGGGATCTTGGACCATAACTTAAACTGATTTTTACCTTTTGTTTTCTCTACATTTCAAAACTGTTAACCGTGTAACATTGAGAGGATAGTAGAATTATATACCTACTAGGAAATGAAAAACTGAATGCAGACAATGTTCAAGTTACTGAAAATTTATAAAAGAACTGTGCACATTGTACATTGACCTATCTTTTCACCTCGCTAAGCCAGAGTCTTGGAACGTTCCAGTGAATATGTCCTATAGATCTTTTGAAAGAATAATAAGAGTCTTTTAGTCTTTGCTTGAAATAAAATGTTCTTGCATAAAATAGCAAATTGAATCAAACTTTACACACGGAAAAAAGTTCCATGGGATAAATTATTTTTGCAAATTTTCACTTGGGTATGTGCAAGTGGAAATAAAATCGAATCTTTCTAATGTCACGTGGAGGACCGCTATTAGCGATGACTATTCCAGAAATTTGTCAAGAATCCCAAGGCAGCAAAATACAATGATTTTTATTCATTGTCTTCAAAAAAGCTACTTACAATTCCGGCCCTAAAACATTGTGAGAAATTCACTTCAATTCCATCCGTGCGAGTAAGTACGCGGCGCGCGATTGCTGAAGCCAACTGGAATACCTAATTAACAAAGTTATTAGTGCTCACTTTGGAGTTTACAATGAGTCTGGAGTCAGTAGACTAATTAGAGGGCGTTTTTCAACTTTTCCGCTATTATACTGCTTCTTTGTTCCACGAAAGGGACTTTTTTCAATGCCAGTCACATTGCACCGATAGGTATTCTTTTACTGAATCACATATTAAAAATGTTCGACGTTATCTTTCAAGCCATACAATATTTTTTTATTTGGAAAAAATATAATTTAGGTACTTTTTAGTATGATTTTTTTCTCTATGAAATAAAAAATATAGAATACCCAATCGTCTGATCCAGCTATATAGAAGAACCTGTCATTTAAATTCTCGTATCGATCAATGCCAATTTTCCACTGACAAAACTGATTCATATTGACAGAGAAACCTTATTTTCTGCTTCAGCTACCCCTGATTTCGGAATATTCGTTTGGATGTATTTACTGGAAAAAATAAATTACCATACGTAGGTATGCCTTTTCAAAAAGTTTCTTAGAAGACAGTTCGCGTGAGCCTAAATATTTACTGGTTTTTACTAGTTTATGGAAAATTAATGAAAATATCATGTCATTTAGATATGGTGTGCCTTGAACATATTATCCACAAAGCTCCACGATAACTAGTTACTTGAAGCTTTATGCTTGTAAATTAATTAAGTCAGGAAACTCCGCGACCAAACGTAGTGCAATGGAAATTTGGAAGCGCGCACACAGTATATGTGAACTACGATCCGAACATAAAGCATACAAAACTAGCGAGCTGATAATAAACCTTTAGGCGAGTTTGGGTACAGGAGCGCGGAAGTTTGTCCCCAGCTCAGCTGGCAAGACCAACAGCCCCGATAGGGCTGCCCCACGGGTCAATTTTGAACGGGGTTCTAGCTGAAATCTACTAACAATGGGCAGGCTACCGATCCATCGTTCAAATCAGCGATATCCCTAATACTAACCAAATTATTGGGTTCACTTTTTATAACATTTTAATGTGCGTATAATATGTAATAATATACATTACTACTAATCTAAAGGAAGAAAGCACGATTGAAAAAGTCTAGGCTTTTGACTTTTTGAAATAAGCCATCAATATAGGTAAGTCTTCAATACGGGTTAACTAGCCTAGCCATTTCTAAGAAACAAAGCTAATGCTAAAACATATTTGTAACCAAAAAACCTAAGTCTAACCTAATAACGAATCGTGAAAACTATGACCCATGTTAACCTCTAGATCTAACTTACGTCGATAACCCTATTTTATAGATCACATTAAACAACTTTCTTACACTATCGAAACACCTAAAATCGATCTTATCTGTTGGACTTAAGGTTCCCTGGGAACGTTAGATAGTTGTAAAGAAGTTCCTTAGCTATTTGGCATGCGGAAACTTCGCGGCGTCGGAGAAGTGTCGACGAAACAACGGCTTTGCCTTTGAGGACCAATCTGTATTATCATATTCCTTTGTACGTACGAACGAATACAAAGATTTGGTGTTTTTATGATGGCCATATAAGATCATTCGCGGCGTATCTTGCTCTTTTGATGGTGTTACAGTGTTTGAATTGTGTTTTTATGTTGTTACTGCGTTCGTATAATAATATGATGGTACTCAATACATTGTAATAAGAAGCCATGAAAATAAAACGACATGCTCATGGTTTTTATTTTTAAAAAATTATCCATAATTTATGTTGGGCGAAAATGGTTTTATAATTAACTGTCAAAACTATAATACTAGTTAATCAAATTAGGTATAACATGTCTACAAATCTACCTAGACGACGAAAGCGTTTTTTGAATTAAAAAAAATATAATTAAAAAGATATCTAATGTCTATACAAAACTACCTCTACGACTGGCGGAAGTAGCAAATGGACTATCGTTCTGATAGTCAAATAGACAAGTAGCATTCCAGAGATACGAGCATTCGACATTGAAATCAATAAACCAATGCTACAGCCAAAATATCGGGTCCATTCCACCCATCAAATGGGCAGGGTAATCACCGCGATGGAACGCAGCCTTTGCTATCCGGCCACTATCGCCCCGGACAATACATTCCATTAGCCTCCAAACAATTGGCCCTCGGATAATATTAAACGGACTACGCCTAAAGGTTTTCCTTTTCTTTTCCATTAGCGAACTTTATTCGCCATGAAAGAATACTGTAGCAAAGGAGATAGTTTTGGTCCCAATAAAATAATACGCTCTATTTGATGCCGCTCCGGTCAAGGTTTGTTCTTCGGTGTAATTATTCGAATGCTTATTATTCGCATTCTGGATTATGCTCTAATGGAGTTATGGACACACATGCACTAAAGTACTGAGGAAATATTACCCTAAATCTCAATAATGATTTTGAACTTTAGAAAATGATAGACATATGCGATATGTCTGCAGTTGATCTGCTTCAATCTGTATTACAGGTACCTAATTTTACAAAAAATGGCGGTACGTCATAATATCGTACTTTTTAATAAACGAAAATAATATTGCAATTCGCAATTTACTTGTTGTTACTTTAATTACTATGTTTTTATCCGAAAAATTATTTAAGCAATGAAACGCATCGACTTGTTGAATTTACTAAAAACGATTCGATTAAATTGTCTTTCTCTATTTCACGGGTCCAATCCTTGGCAGTATGCCATAAATTTCCTTTGATTATCACGACACTTGTATTGAGTGTCACGGAGTGTTAAGTGCGTACCATTGGCGGGACCTGAGTCACTCACGATCTAATACATCACACGTCACATAACCGTTTATTTCACGCCCAATTTGCCGTTCTCCTGCCCGCTTTGTATCAATTTGAGGGCCCTCAACGTAAACGTTATGGGGAGATGTTAGAGCGTTTGAATTACGAGTCAAGAGCCTCATTTGTGCGGGTCTTTGTCGGCGTTTACCACAGATTATGCAAATATTACGTTTCCCGTTCGTTTTGAACGCTATTGCGATGGATGTAGCTTGATTGTCTAATTTTCTTTGCAATGGCAAGACAAACGTTTAATTATTTTTCTTAGTATTAAAAAAAGCTCTTATAAACGTTCACTAAGTCCTTAACAAGTACAATACCTATGTATGTACGTATACAGCACCCTATAATAATAGGCTTACTTTTTATAGTTAAATCGAATTTCTTAATTATAATCATATTTCTTAATTAAATAAAAGATTTCTTGTATTTTTTTTGTTATTGGTAGGATTCTTATTATAAATTATATAAAAAATATATATCCAACCCAGTACTACAGTTAATTAGAGTAATGTTTTACACAGCAATCATTTCTAAAACGACAACAGAATATCCCCCCTCCTCAAATTAGGCCAAGTTCAAGGTATCTCTGTAATATAACAAACGCGGGATTCCGCTAATTTCACACTCAAATACCACAACAGATCGGTGGAGTTGCGAACTCTGCGGGTAAAGGGCTCGTTTTCGCCAACTTGCTCTTACGGGGCGAGGATGTATACTGAATGACTCTTCAAATAAGAGCACTTACGAGTTGGAAATGTTACATGACTGTGAATGTGAAAAGGATGAACCTTAGAGGTTTTATAATGAAATTTGTGCAAATATTGATGATCGCATCAATATTCCTTTGTGTGAATTTTGACGGATAAAATATATGAAAATAATTTTATTCAAAAAAGAAACATTATTAGATAAAGACGAAACTTTGTTTATTCAAAAAAGAAACGTTATTGGATAATGACGAAACTTTGTCTTTCTTTATCAGTATCCCCTGAAAATTCCCACCCATAACTCTACAAAAAAATTTCGTATAAATTTATATAAAAAATAAGCAATACTAAAAATAACTTTCCACCAAACAACCGTGTAGCCTTCCAACTAAAATAAAAAATATATTTGCGCCGAAAGAATATAAAGAATCACCTAACCTAAAATTTTTCAAAGTCATTAACGGACACCCAAGTCTTAAATAGAGCCAAGAAAAGTTTCGCTGGCAACTTATAAAATGTCTCTTAGCCAAGTTACTTAAAAAGTTGCGGGCTACTAACACAAGATCCTTTTAAATATACAAAAGTTGTCCACAGCGGCTACAGAGGCTGTTGGTCATTAGAGTGGGAAAGTTTCACGCGTCTTTTGTTTTACACAGTTTATTAAAAAAACTTGTGCTTAATGGACGTGATGCAGACGTTAGGTACTTAAATACTTTTAATAAATATAATCTACATACATACATATGTGTTATAGCAGTAGTAATGGTGACCGGACTTTTAATATTGTTTTTATTTTCGGTTTAATGCAAATCGTGGAGCTTTGTGCATTATTGAATGCGTTGAGGATTATATTTGATGTGTATGTGTAGACATAATGATGTATTATTGTATTATTAAAAGTTAAATATATAATTTCAAACTGTCATGGTTACACACATTACCACCGGTTGATAAGTTCACCCGTGATCATGGCGCTTGCAACAGTGCCGAAATATCGGGAGCTCATAAAAACAAAACAACATGGTAAATATCCCGGACAGTTTCAGTTTTATTAAAAGTTACTTATACCTTGGCCAGGACAACCATGTAACTTGATGCATCAAACTTGAAAATATTTTCCTCATTTTCATGCTTATCTGGAAAGCAAATTGGCCCTCCACAGATTCTTACTTTAATAATATATTCCCCTGAGGTCGTGTTTACGAGGTGTTACCACGGCGTCAAATTACCGGTGTATGGCGAGTTAGGAAATGAAGTTGCCGCGCCATAACTGTTTTATAACTTAACTTCCCCACGGCTGTGCTAGGCTGATATGACGCGGGTACTTTAGGGTTGCGTAAATAGCTATTTGACGGATATTCTTATATAGAGGTAGATAGTAAGTCAAGGGATAAGACCGATATCATTTCAACCTATACTTGCTTGCATGTACACCATTTTCTAACGAGATAGAAAGACTCCGCAACAAAATCCCATCGTTGCCACCCACCCTAAAAGCTATTCTAGAAAAAAAGGTTCAGTCTTATTCAGCCTTTTAATATCAGTTCAGTATTGATGTGGCAAAAAAACCTACTCGGCAATGAACTATACACCGTGAAATTTGAGTGGTTGTTTTCCCGTGGCAGAACGATTTGCCTTTAGTAATACTATCGATTCATACAAATTATTCCTCGAAAAAAAAATTTTTTTTTTTCGATTTTTCAAAATAATAATTTTCCAACTCGAAAACGAGTGAATCTATCGTTGTTTTTTAAGATGTGACGTATTCAGGTACTGCTTGCCGCATGAAATCAATGCTTAAAACTAAAGAAGCTCTATACCCTAAGTCATAAAGCGGTTCGAACGTGCTTTCGAGTTACGGTTAAACCTTTCGTAAACCCGGCATTTATTGATTTTACCAAAAACGAACTGCACACATCTTTTGTACTACTAAGAAAGAAACATTTTACTGCCGGAAAACAACCACTAAAATTTCACGGTGTATATGTAGAAACTTTAGAAAGCGATTAATTTATTTTATCAAGTCATAAACCTCCTTGTATCAATTACTGCGTCACTGGCCGCATAGAAAAACATGTTTTATTTTCGTTCTTCTTTTGTTTATGTTGCAATTTTTCACTCCGCGTTTAAGTTTCAATTTAACTTTCGTCTGTGGAATTTTAACTATAATTTTATAAAGATTATTATGTATTGTGTTTTCGTGCAGTCGAAGTATATTGATCTACCAATTATTTTCGAAAGTTTTTTTTTTGTAATGAAAATATTTGTTGAAGAATTTACATACATGAATTTTGTTTTGAATATATTTTCGTTAATATTTTTTTTCATTGTCTACAGGCACATATTACCAGATGGAAAACTGATCCTTGGAGCAAGGAGATCGCTCATGGATGCCAACTCTGGAGGTGGTGGAGCTACTCTAAGGTGCCGGGCTTCGAATCGGGCCGGCACAGTGTTATCACGACCGGTCCTATTGCAACCTGGTGAGTAAATTTCATAATAAATTAAGAATAACTAGATTAGGTAGCGTCACTTGCAAAATAAATAAATAAATAAAGCGTAAGCTACCTACTTCCGACTTTTATAGGACTCGAGACCTCGTATCCGAGGATGGTGACAGCTGATGGCTTGACTGGTGTGTAGTAACCACAAAGTTGTGTATTCGTACATGTGAATTATTGAAATTATGGAAATGTTTTGTACTTATAATTAAACGTTAATACGTTTCCACTTCTGCCGGCACTCCCGGAGTGCTATTTTTTTCCTACGCATACGAAGTCCCGGGCTCAGCTAGTTACTTACGTTAAATTTTAGTTTATCTGTTTAATTTATTTGTCTCTTTTGTATCGTGTCACGACGGGCACTGTGATTATCATATATCTGTGGCATCTTTATTGCTCTGTGTATTCAACTTCGTTTTAAATTACCTTTTTAAATAATCTTTTTTCTTTATATTAGGCGGGAAAATCGATCCGTAATAAATTAAATATAATACCCAACTAATCTGCCACAAAACTAGATCGTAGGCTACAAAAGCTATATATGTAAAGTTAATAATACTATGTACTAACATAAATTAATTTTGCATTAGGTCTGTTATTTAGTTCTCATATCACTCGCCTGATGAAATGCTGATTCAAGTTCGTGCGAGCCGGCCTGCGGCGTTTGCATGTTGTGCTTGTAATTTAACTTTGTGACATTCGGATTACCATTCTGTTTTGCACTCTAAATGGTTTGTGCGAAAATAAGTAGAAGACAGAAAAAAAAACAGATTAGGTAATTACTTCCCAAATTCCTAAAATAAATTTTAACACACTTTAACACAATTGTGACACACGATGTAAAAGTTTCTGCTGGTTTATTTCAAATATAAAAATTAATATGAGAAAGAAAATGTATTATTAGTTAGTTATATGTAATAATTTTATCCGAATACACATAATACTTAGATCTTTTTTTGAAGTTATCTTTGTGTAGTAATTTGCTTAGATTAATATGAAACATATTTTTGTAGTAAACACAGCTGCAGGATTCACGTAGTAATTATATTGTTTGACAAATTGTTAAATAATCTCCTACAACAAGCCAAACTCGAATTTGATTAGGTAACATAATTACCTTCACCGCTCCAGATCCGTCCCGTATCTCATTCGCGAGATATAATGGATTACAAAAAAAAAACTGTAAACATCCGACTTGCAATAAACAGATGTACCCAGAGCGGGGAAAACAAATTACAACTTCGAGACGAGTTGGACCAATTAACTTTCCGTTACAGCGGGCAAAATATGGAATAAAATGAAAAACAGCCCCACGGCCGACAGAGTTTTTACACGGAAAAACTTTTAATTAAGGGATTAAAAATGACATTAGAGTGAGTTCGCAACAAGGTAACTTTCCCTTTGTCTGGCTCGTCCATAAGGAAAATTCTGATGCGAGCTGGCTTTACGATTATCTAAACGCTGGATGTAGGAATTCACTTTATTAGATCTTGTTAAAAGTTGCCGAGTTTGGACAGTGAATGAAGAGTTCATTTTACAGAGATTGCTTTTAGCTAAACCGCTATATTTTAGAAAATAGGAAAACATGATGTTTCATTCATTTAATCAACAACAAGTTGACACTTTAAGAAAAAATAAGACATTACTCGAACATTTATCTGTTTTTTTAAAATCGATACTATGTGCTACGTGCTAACTGGTATGATTCATGATATAATTATGTTTGGGTCAATCTCACTCCCAAATATAATGGAAGTATTTGAAAAGATGAATATTTACAGTTGAATTACTTTTCCAACAACGGACTCGGAAAGTTTTAATTAAAGTCTCGACGGCATTATGTCCTTTAGATCGGAAAAATGGAGCTTGTTATGTCAGGAATTCGGAATTAAAAATATAATAACAAAAAGGCCTGTCCTGAAGCCATCGGAAAATATGACATCCATGAGCATTAAGTAATTGAAGGAAAAGTTTGATATTATGATCCTAACAGTATTTAAATATATTTTATGAGAGCCGGACAAATGTATTAGAATAGACTTCTGATAAAATTACTCTTCTGTACACAAAGTTAAGTACAAGTACTTTATAGTGTCTACAATTATTGCGTTTATTAGAAAACTAATTGACATAAGAACCTCATAAGAAATATTTCATATAGTTATAGTAAGGTCTAAGGTAATTTAATGGGTTTGTTTCATAAATAGGTACGGAAATGGTCGAATTGAACGAACACCTTTTACAAACTAGAGCTTTAGTCAGAGAGCTTTCTATTTGTAGATTGAACTTAACATATTTTAATATTTTCTTGTATAATGAGACTTTCTACAAAGGAGAATTGAAAAGCAAGAAATAGAGGCCTTTGGTAGCTTATTCTCATTCAAATGAGTTCCGAAGAAAATATTCGACACTTTGATGTTGTAATACGTAGTCTGTGTTTCATTGCATCTCTTATAATTCATATTCGTTTGTTTAAACATCGTTGTTTGATTTTTGTTTTTCATGGGATTCATTATCCGGTTTTTTGTACAAATTTCCTTCAAATTTCGTAATGTTTCGTATTTAAATTCTGTAATTAGGCGCTATCATCATATTTTGGCGTTTGTTTTCGTGCGAAGGTACTATACATATACTTACCAGAATTGTAATAGAATTAGTAGACTTTGATGTGTCCAATTTGGAGATTGTTATTTTTGATTGATTACTTCCTTGTTTGTACGAACGTCATATTTTTTTATGATACACAATAAAGGAACAGAAAGTAACAAGTAAGGCCTAAAATAATAATATATTTTTCAAAGTAGCGTATTGATGTTAGGTCGAAGAAAGCCATGTCAAAGGAAATCATTGTTTATTTATAATCTCCTGTCGTTTTCTTGACTTCAGACAGAAAATAATATTACGAACGTGTTCCATGTATTTGTTCACATTAAGACATGACTATGAAATATTTAATTTGGGACTTATTTAAACATCAATTTTTGATTTTGCCACACAATATTGTTCATGTGGAGCAAAAATGGCTACTTTTACACCCTTAAATATTTTTTGTAAATCCTGCTACCAGGACATGATCTTGCCGTTTTTCATTTTGTTAGCTTAGTAGTTTTCCAATTGGGTGTACTTAATATTAAAATTGCCAACAGTGGAAGACAACGTGCTATCCCACACCGCTCGTCAGCTGATACCAGCGAAGGTGGGCGGGTCGGTCGTGTTGCGCTGCGAGATATCGCCCCAGGTCGGGCTGGTGGACGTCACGTGGCTGCAGGATGGACTGCCTTTGTCTTCTGGCTATCTTGGGCCTGGTGAGCCTTATCTTTTATTATTAAGTTGGTACCAAATATACCCATTGATTACCTTTTGTTTTTTCACAATGAAGGCATTTTCAAAGTTACAAAAAATATTATATCTGAAAATTCACAAGTTCAGTACCTATAGATATTGTATTTTTTATTGAAATGTTTATGCTTTCCAATATTTATCTGCCTACCTCATTAGAATCTGATAATGTGTGTTTTCCAACGTATATTTATCCAGCTTAGAAAATCCTCCAATAATAAGATATGACTCCAAAAGAAATAAGTATTATAGAAGGTGCGTTTTCAGATTCAAGATGGGTTTCTGGGGCCGGAGGGTTATTACTTGGATTGGATTTAACTCAAGCCGATATTCAAGCAGATTACTCGTGCCTAGCCTTAGACGTTCCCAGTCCACCTTTGAAACTTACAACTGATGGTAAGTAAATATTAGTTCAATATCAATTTACGATTACATTGCAAATGGTTTTTATTTTTTGTTTATGTAACTTTTTTTAATATTTATGTTATTTCAACAGATAGCAGTTGGTTAGAAAACATCGAATTGAACTCAATTGAGTCAAGATTTGGAGATACTGTGATATTACCATGCATTCTACGGCATATAAGCAGCCATACGGTCAGGTATGTTCTATGCTAGTGTTAATTTGATATGCTTGAATAGATGCTTAGTATAGCAAATTTAACGTCAGTTGGCAGCGGCAGGATGGTAGCGGTACTTGGACTACGGCGACTACCGAAGGGACCGTCAGAGGAGGAGCTCTGGTACTTCCAAACGCCCGTGAGCATCATACTTCAAGATACGCATGTTCTTCGGGGCCTGAGTCGTCTCAGAGAATGATTGTTCGGGTGGTTGTTTACGAGCCGCTGACTGTGACCGTGTCTCCTAATCCACTAGTAAGTTGGTGTTGATCACTTTTACAGAAGAAAAAGAAGTTATTGCTTACTGGACGCATAGCTTACTGACACACTTTGTTCCTGCTTGCACGCAGTTTACCATTAGTACCTACTTTGTTTTCTTAAAAAAGTTACGGAATTCCATATTAATCTTTGTTGCTATAGATGTTAGGGACGGGAGGGTCTGGTCACCTCAACTGCTCGGTGCACGGAGGCCGCGGCGGAGGAGTCACCCTGAGCTGGCAGCATGAGGGTCGCCCGCTCCACGCACCTCAGTCACGCTTATCCCTTGGACCAGTTAGACCACACCACGCGGGGTTATACCAGTGCACTGCACACGACCACACCGAAACAGCTGTTGCTGGTTCTGAAGTTATTCTAGCTGGTAATATTAAATTTTTAACTCACATACATTCAGTAACAAAACGAGGTTACTTCATCATTACATAAAAAAATACTCAATTTTCATAATCATGATCATGTTAATAAGCCTGAGAATTCATCAATGCGTTTTAGACAGACCGCCAAGATTGGTTTCAACGTTCAGTGAAGCAGTTGCAAGGATCGGACAATCGATAGCGTTGAGATGTGCTGCCACAGGGATACCACCTCCAAGAATTATTTGGACTTTAGATGACCGATCACTGCCTGCTGCACCAGACAAGTAAGTAAATTGTCTGCAACCCTTTTAGACAACCACTACATTTCAGTTTGGCCCCAGTTCCATATTGCCATAGTCTGTGTCTCTATATCATGATAAATCGTCACCTTTTTTAAAATTGAAAACACTTTTTTTAGATATACAGTTAGTACAAGAGCAGAGGCATTGCCTGGTGGTGAAGAAGGTGCTATCGTGTCTACACTAAGTGTAACGATACGTACAGCAGACGAGGGAGGTAGATATGGCTGTAATGCTACCAACTCTCGAGGGTCCCACGCTCATCATGCAAGACTGAATGTTTATGGTAAACAATGTTTTAGTAGAATTTCAAATTATGCCGATATCTGTGACATCAAATAAAATGTACCTTATTTTATTTATTCAGGTCCACCAAACATAAGATATTTACCAGCCATACATGTTAAGACTGATACTGATGTAACATTATACTGCCCTTATTCTGGATATCCAATAAAGTAAGTCGGAGTTAGCAATTTATTCATATTTGCTAAAAAATCGAATCATGTTAAAACGTAATATTCATATTACTCATCTTCCTAATGGTCACATTCATCGCTTTAATTATACAATAATTGCTACTTGATATTTTTAGAGAAGTGGTATGGCGTCGTGAAGATAGTTCCTTAGTAGACGTAGCATTAGAGTCTGGCGATGAACGAGGTATACTCAGGTTGAGTTCTGTAAGAAGCTCTTCCGCGGGCAGTTACACTTGCGAAGTTAGAGCTGAAAGTGGAGAACTAGCAAGAAGAACAGTCAGACTTGAAGTACACAGTGAGTAATGCCTGATAACTCCGAAAATAATAAGGTTTGATAATAATCATGCTAATATACTAACTAACCAATGATGTTTTTAGAGCCGCCTAAAATAGCAGCATTTCACTTTCCTGAAGAACTTGAAGTTGGAGGCAGCACTCAAGCCACGTGTAGTTTAGTTTCTGGAGACAAACCAATACAATTTGTTTGGCACAAAGATAATTTACCTATTCCATCCATTTTGAAGGTGAGATAAAGTAACGTCCACAACAAACGTATTTCGTAAATTGAATTTTGATATCGTTTTTACTAAATCAAATTTTCGTTCTGACCAGGTTGAACAAAAAAATATGGACTTTTTTACACTTCTTATAATTCAAGATCTAACTTCGGCTCACAGTGGGGAATATACTTGCAAAGCCAGTAATGATTTTGGTGCCGTTAGTCACAGCGCGTCATTGAACGTAAAAGGTATTTATGAAGGAAATTAAAATTAAACATGAGTATGGAGTATATTATAAAGAACAGCTTAACAGCATTCTGTAATCCGTTATTGTAGTATACTAAAATGAAATGTTAAAAGTTTAATGATTTATCATGGAATGGAATATGCTTATCTTCAGAAACATTTTGACCAACTGTTACTTGTTGATCCCACAACAGATGATGTTTCTACCATCGTATCCATTTAGGAATCATCTAAGTACAGATAGCCAACTCAGCAAGACATATTGAGGAAATTACATTATCTTTGACTAGTCTTTAACTTCAGAACACTCAGGAGAAACCGTGTGATGTCTTAAAGTCCGGGGCCTGGTCTCATTTACTCAGTAGATAGAACCGTTCACAATTCGACAAATTCTCAAGACGTTAACGCGTAGGAACTTCTTCTGTATACTCCTTACTCATGTAGCACTACAGCCTAAGCATCGAATAGCGTAACATATAAAGCAGTTTCTCCACACAGAGCCGCCGACGTGGGTGTGGCGAGCTCAGAACACGTCGGTGTCGGCCGGCGCCGCCCTCCTCATGCCTTGCTCAGCTAAAGGGCAGCCATCCCCGCGAATCTCTTGGGAATACTCTTCTGGTAAGCGCAAATACTTCCGGTGTAATGTCTCCGCACATTGCAACCTTTTCTTTATTTATCGGAGAACGCACAGCTTTTTCTTTTTGGTTTCGAGGATCATGCAGTTGTATAAACTGCATGTTACTGTTGCAGAATACTGTATAGTATTTTGTGTATAAGTGTTGATTACGGTAGCAAATTAATTTGGTGCGACGCTTCGTTAATTAATTTTTGAATAATAATAACAAATTTAATGAGTGTGAACTTTTATGTTTTCTTTTTCGTAAAAGAAGTATAAGGCTTTAATTTATTTTTACCATCATAGGACACATATCACTTCCAGTTTATATATACGACAATTTTCATTTTTCATCATTTGGTTCTGCTTTTTAACGCTTCATAGCTTCAGAATGTGATTATATTCATACCACCATAAATTTCGTACCAAAACAAATTATCTTGTTTTTGTTCTATCTGTTATTACATTATGTTATTCCTATTATCCATCTTCAAAAACAATAGAATACAACAATATATTGTTTTCACCCCAATAAGAAGTTCGACTAACGAAATTCGTTACCTTATTAGGTATAGAGTAAGCTATTGTTTTTTCGTAGATGGCGAAAACTGGCGTCACGTGTTATGGGGTCAAGCGGAACCTACAGATGCCAGTGGGGGGTCGGTTCTGACAGATGGCACTGTTTGGCTGAGGGCAGCCACTCCTGACCACGAGGGGTGGTATAGGTGCACCGCCCGGGTGCAACATTCCTTCCTTCATCACACTTTCTATCTAGACGTTCGAGGTAAGTTTTCAGCTAAAGTTGATAACATAGTGTATGGCAGGCGGAAATTGTATTCAAGAGTGATTACCAAAGTATGAGTAGGGGAACCTGTTGTACCTTGGACAGTGTTGTACCTAGGACAATTGTAATTTTTCGTAAACTCCCGTGCTTTAGAATAATATTGTATATGGCAGTCGAAGCCTGCTTTGATAAGACTCTCGTCAAGTTAGTTGTGATTCGCCGGCGCCGGGTCAATGCAGTTAAAAAAGGTAATTTATAATTTTTTGCCTTAAAAGTTCGTTTTTTGGAATTTACTCTCTACCTCTTAATTTGTCACGATATGTATTTATAAAATATCTTTTACTTCCGATATAATCTCAGTTTATTAAGGTTTTAGATAGTATAGTTATCAGAACCCAACCTCAATTATAAGTGTGTTTAAACAAGTTGTAACTAAAAATTGTTATGATGTTGTACCTCGGCCCCCCAACTTAGTATGTACCTTGGACATAGATAATACATAGATAATTTTGATATAGATATTATAACCTTATAAAATCATATTTTTTGATTATATTTTTATTCTATTTATGTTAGGCAAAAACTAAATATTTAAATATGTAAACATTTGTTATGTTATTGACACAAAATAAAGAGACAAGAGACTATTAATTAAGGTAACTGTTAATTTGCTATTTACATTAAAGTTTTTGTTGATTATAGTCCAGTCATTTAAGCTTAAATTAGGTAAGAATCTCGGAATTCGAGATACCCAGCTGTAAGTCTGTAAATATTTAGATATTGACACCCTAAAAGTGGTCTCAAAACCTACATATGGTAGGGTGTACGCAACTATTAAATTTTCAATGTCAAATGTCACAAATATCAGTTTTATGAACTTTTGAGCGAAACGGCAAGTTTTATCATAAAAGTGTGTAGGAGAAAATTGCTTATCATCTAATTATCTATAAAAATTGTCTCTACGTTTTATTCCTAAGATTCACCATTTCAGAGATACAGCGATGCAAATAGTTGAAAAAGTTGTATTTTCAAAAGCTTCCAGACCCCCGTGCGATTGTGCTAGACAGTTAAAATTTTCACAACTGATGTATTTCAGTAGCCTCTATAACATCTAATACTAGAAAAAGCTTAAAACCTAAACGTTTAAGTGGGTTCTTATACAAAACTATGGTTTTTTTTTCTCACACTTGGCCGGTTTTTAACGTGGTTACCCCAGTAAACCTATTCCAGACGACACCTTTTATACGTGAAGAACACGTTGTTTATATGGAAGCCTAGTTAAATAATTGTTTTATGTTGTTTTTAGTACTATACATATACGTTTCAGTACATTTAAACTGCTTATTATGGGTCAAAAAGTACGAAATAACCAATTATTAGAATTTCTGTTTGAAGTACTGAAAAAAAATACATTTTAAAAATTTTAACTGTCCATCTAACTCGATTATGAACGTGAAGATCCATATTAACCAAATTTAATTTAATGAAACGCAAAAATCTTAAATCGTCTGAATACTGAAAACAACACAAAACAATTATTTAACTAGGCTTCCTTAAAAACAACGTGTTCTTCATGTATAAAAGGTGTTGTCTGGAATAGGTTTACTGGGGTAACCACGTTAAAAACCAGCCAAGTCTGAGAAAAAAAAACCATAGTTTTTGTATGAGAACCCACTAAAACATTGGTTTTAAGCTTTTTCTAGTATTAGATGTTATAGAGGCTACTAAAATACATCATTCGTGAAAATTTTAACTGTCTAGCACAATCGCACGTGGGCCTGGAAGCTTTTGAAAATACAACTTTTTCAACTATTTGCATCGCTGTATCTCTGAAATGGTGAATCTTAGAAATAAAACGTACAGACAATTTTTATAGATAAATAGAAGATAAGTAATTTTCTCCTACACACTTTTATGATAAAACTTCCCGTTTCGCTCAAAAGTTCATAAAACTGATATTTGTGACATTTGACCTTGAAAATTTAATAGTTGCGTACACCCTACAATATGTAGGTTTTGAGAACACTTTTAGGGTGTCAATATCTAAGTATTTACAGACTTACAGCTGGGTATCTCGAATTCCGAGATTTTTTCCTAATTTGACTGGACTATTACAGGTATAAGCAATATTGTTGTACTTACCTATATTAAAAATAAAACTGCTGCAATTGCTAGTGTTTATCTTCATTCTACCCTGGAATGTCCAAAGTACAACTGGAACGGTCCAAGGTACATCAGGTCTGTTGTACCTTGGACAGTTTTCCCTTTTTTTTTCAAGTTGCTTTTCTTTCCAGCCTTACCGAAAATCCTCATATTTTATGTATTTATTATATAGTTGAGTAACTGATCTTTGCATTATTCCATATTTGACGGATCTTATTCTTACCATTTATTTTTAAAAAATAAAAATATCAAAAACTGGCCTAGGTACAACAGGTTCCCCTATGTAAATAGAATAAACGATTCAGGTAAAGCGCTAAACTTACTGCTCAATCATGTGGATAGAAGTCATGTAATTTAGGGTAAAGTTACCCAATTTATCACGAATGTACACATTTCTGCACACATTATGTAATGACGATTTTTTTATTCTTTAATGGATAGGCGTCGATCAACTTTGTAGAATCAAACCGCATGAGGTTACTAACTAATTCAATAGGGTAGTTTCCTTAGTCAAATTTTACATGCGATTTCACAATTAATAGTAAGATTTAGGTAAATTAATAACGTTAGTCAAATTGAAATTAAAATTTCTGACGGAATGAGACAAAATCAAAAATCAAAATCAAAATGTCTTTATTCATATAGACAATTTGCATGCACTTATAAATCGTCACATTAGTAATAACATGGGGTCTCATCCCATACATTTAAAATGATATTCCCAAAAACTACAACAGATGGCGACACGAGTATTCATTCGTTGATGATGATTGTGCAAATCCCAGAAAACGATAATTCCAACCATTAAAAAATATAAGCTAGTATTTAAAAATATAAATATACATAATCAAATAAATTAAAACCCTTTTAGATAAATATTTTCATAACTTTAAATTTGCAATAAAAATTGTAGTTATCGTGAGTGCTAATTTGGTAGAACGCCATCTAGTTCAAAAAATGACAACAGTCAGTCATCCACTAGATGGCGTTTTTCGCGTATATTTTATATTTAATAAATTATAATTCTAGATTATTTAATTTCTTTTGTTAAAACAAGAAAATATATGACAAGAATATAAGAGTTACTTGACTATCAACTACAAGAATGATTAATCTCTTTCTTATATAAATAAAATAAATATAATACAACATCAATTTCATTGTGTTCATTCCGTGGTAAAATAAATAAATACAAAATAAATAAAAAAAACGTTTATTGCTTCATAAATTGTACACACTAAGTAGTCGTATCACAAATAAACTTAAAAATACGTATATAAATAGCACACTAAACAAGCGCAAACAACGATGTTCGATTAAACAAATATTTGACCCGCGTGGGAATCGAACCCACGAGTCCCACGACTCTTGACGCATGAGACAGGGGCACTATCCAATACGCCATCGAGCTAATCAGCGATCCAGAGAAGAAATATTATATTATAATTTTTACATGATATAGATATTATTTAACCAATAACTAAATTTTTTTCTATCGTGAACTTTTAAGTATCTTCTCGTTTTAAGTACATTCTAGAAAAGGGTATTTGACTATTTTTTTATTTTGATATAGTTGGATGGACCACTCGAACACAAAGACACTGTTGAAAGTATCACTTTGATATCTCAATAGCTCGACGAGATATTACAATTTTAATTGCACATTATTTGGGCGAGCTCAAAAACGCTCCATACAAACCGCCCCTGGCGTGTGACGTCACACGCAAGTTCTTTGTATGCAGCGCCTAGGAAGTTTGTTCGGAAGGTTCATCAAAAGTTGCGTTTATGGATATGTTTACATAATGAAAGATGTTACTAATTCTCTAAATTTGTAAGATGACAAGAAATTTTAAATGATTTTCGCAATTTTGAAATGGACTTGCCCACCCAACTTTAAATGTCTTTTGCTGTCTCATTTCGCCAAAAATTTAAATTTGATTTCATTAATAATATTGATTTGCTTAAATCTTACTGATTATCATAAAAATGGCAATCATAACAACCACTGTCAAATACCCTATTGCTGCATTGTCATAAATCACCATTACATTTTGATTTAAACCAATGGTTCACTACGCATCATAAAATAACAACTTTATTTTAAATACATTTTAACAAAGCCTAAAGTTTCGTCCGCCCAAAGAGAATATAATCACTACGTTTTACGTCCGCCTCTCGCGCGGCACGATGTACTTGCGCGCGATGATAGCCTATTCGACGACCGGGCCGCGCTTGCTCTAAAACTCAAGAGGGCTGCCGCGCGCGTACGGCGCTGCTACACAGATTAAAATATTAAGGGCACGCTCTCTGCTATTTTATTATTGACGTTTTTATTAAATTAAAACGACAATAATAATGACTCATCAATATTGAATTAATAAATATTGTTATGTAAATTAGTAAATTATTATTGTTATGTAATAATTTACATATCAATATTTATTAATTCAATATTTAATAATTAACTTATAATCCAGTCCGCAGGTATTTTTGCTCTGCAAAAGGTGGAGTAGAAAATGTTTTGGCGTTATATTGCTTACGTATGGCAGTTTAATAGAAATCCAAGTTTTCGACCTCGGGGGGCGCATGCGCGAGCCGCCATCTTGAATTAAAGGTGCCGAAATTAGTTTTTTTCTAAATAACGTCTAAACAGTTTACTTTATGACTAAAATGTCTATGAAAAGCATAAAGAAGACAAAATTACTTACATTTCCTTCATACATATTTATTCTGTAAGTCTTATAGGTAAAAACATAAAAGCAGTTGAAAAATAAAAAGTTACAAATAGCATCAATTTAATTAAAATTTTGGTTAAAAATTTTACTAATTATTTTTTAAACCTTTTTGATGGCCCAGGTAGGTGAATGTCGACATCTTCATTAATCTCGCTAGAATTTTCAGATTCAATGTCGCTGTTTCTAAAAAAATGGGATTCCAGCAATGAAATTTCATCGTCATCGTTGTCCTCGTTATTTATCCGAATCTCTACCGCATTTCCGCAGGACTGACCACTACAGAACCCACATACAATAGAGCATTGTAATCCAGCTTTTCTGCAACTACATGCTCTACTGCATCCTTTTTTACAGGGGCAAGAAATTTACTTTTAAAAGCGTCGGGGGTGCAGCTTTCTCAGTTGTTGTTATTGGACTGAGCTCATTGGTGTTATATCTCCAGCCCCAGTCTTTTGGGTTTTTTTTTTATCCCAGACCAAACATGTAGTAACAAATTCATACTAGATTTAAATATTGTTTTCGTTTTTTCGATCGCTTGTAAACTTTTACCTATAAGACTTACAGAATAAATATGTATGAAGGAAATGTAAGTAATTTTGTCTTCTTTATGCTTTTCATAGACACTTTAGTCATAAAGTAAACTGTTTAGACGTTATTTAAAAAAAAACAAATTTCGGCACCTTTAATTCAATATGGCGGCTCGCGCATGCGCCCCCCGAGGTCGAAAACTTGGATTTCTATTAAACTGCCATACGTAAGCAATATAACGCCAAAACATTTTCTACTCCACCTTTTGCAGACCAGAGGCTTTTATATGTCCCCACAGACTGTACTATTAGCTGTCTCAATACAATAATTAAAAATAATAAAATTTGATTAAAATTTTCTAATAAATAATGCACCTAACAATCATTGTTCTATCGAAAAAGGCCCTCACAACTCCTTTTGTACAAGTGACACGCAGCTTCGAAGCAATATCAACTTCACGATCATATTGTTTTGGTACACTTTCGCACTATGTCGCAGTAGACAGTCCTTTGAATTTTGGGCGCGAGACGTTTTCCTTAAAGGAGGCAACCCTGCTCTTGTGTGAGGTTCGGTTACTCGCGCGCGCGTATTGTCGTTCCGCGATCCTATAACATATGACCCTATTTATATATATGTATCTAACCTTATAGTAAAGCTGTTTGGGAGCCTTTACAGCGACATCTTTTGATGTGCTTTTTCGACATGCTTTTACACTGGATGGGAATGGCTCGCTCTCGCTAGCGACATCTGGTGTGCAATCCGGAAAAGAGACATGGCGCGCGAGATGCCCGAGTTATGATGTCTACGTTTTAATGTATGGGATGGGGTATCTGTATAGTTATGTTATCTGTGGTAATAATAAGATTCTACCACCGGTTCGGAAAGCCGTATCTATCGAGAAGACTCCGGCAAGAAACTCGATAGTCGCTCTTTTTAAACATGTTATACATTGTAAATGAGCCAAGTCATACAGTCCGGGTGTGCCATAGTAAAAGGTACCTTATACTTTATTTACTACTATTTAAAATAACTATAATTAAAATCAAAAGAAAGAGAGCCAAGATAACAATGTTCAAAAGACCATAATAAATCCAACCTGCATGACAAAGCTTACATAGGGTAGGTAGAATTTTAATAATTACAGCCATTGCCTAATTAGAAATTAAACTGAATATAATAATAAAAGAACAAAAAGTTCATCAGTAATGTCAAAATTAATAATAAAAAAATTAATAACAATATAATGTCAAGAATTTAATACACAATAATAGACATTTGAAGATGGGTGGGCGTGTCCATTATAAAATCTCAAAAATGATTAATATGAACAATACCATGTTTCAAAGCACAGAATTAATAATAACCTTAGCTATGAAACCATTTTCATAAACGGAATATTTAGTATACTTGCCGAACAAATTTCTGACGCGTTGCATACAAATAACAAAATCGTGACGTCACGCTTCAGTCACTTTTTGTATGGAGCGTTTTGAGCTTGCCTAAATGATGTGCTATTGAAACAATAATACCTCGGCGAGGTTTGAAGTTATGACAATAATTCTTTTTGCATTTTTTTAAATGTTGTGTGGTCCGTCCATCTACATCAAAATAAAAAAATAGGCAACTACCCTATTATGTGCACTTATATACCCTTATTTATTAAGGTTCCTAATAAGGGTCGCGGCCTTTGAAAGAAAAGTCTAACATTGCCGATCTGCTGTTTTGATATCCTGCTGAACTATACATACTGCATCTTAAGCAAAATGTCGATTGCCTCAATAGAACCTCCAAGACTAACTCGGGGCGGCAGCGGGGGAGAGACCAGATGGGTGGTGAGGGGTTCAACCGCCCGGTTGACCTGCGGCGTGCGCGGGGAACCGGAGATCCACCTGCACTGGACGCATGACTCCAGGCCTTTAGCTTTACAGTAAGTGGGCTGAAGCTATTATTCATCATCATCAGCCTTTATACGTCCCCACTGCTGGGGCACGGGCCTACCCTAAACTAGGCCGAGACGCCTTTGTCAACCACCCTGGTCAGTGCGGGATGGTTGACTACACGGCCTAAGAATTTCTTCATATGTGTACAGGTTTCATCAACGTCATGTAATATTGTCTAACTTTGGGTCAAGAAATCCGTTAAGATACTTTTTTGTAATACTTGGATTTGCCCTAAATAATATGGTGTGACTAAACCAGGACTTCTTCTCCCAGTGGTACAGGAGGAGTGGAAACCAGGGACTCGGGCAGTGGGAGCATGGTGTCCGAGGTGACGATAGCGCACGCCGGCCCGGAGCACGCCGGCGAGTACCGGTGCCTTGCTAGGAATCTTTACGGCACTGATGAGCTGCTCTTTCGCCTGTTCGTCAAGGGTATGTGAAAGAAAAAGTTTCGTTTAAGATTTTTAGTTCTTGTTGTCAATGATTGCCTTGCACTGTATTCTTTACAATTTATTGTAGTGACCATTAAAATTTTTGGTTTAGGTAAGTGATTTTATGTGGCATATTTTCATTAATGAAAATTTTCATTGCTTCATAAATCATTAGCTCTTTGACAAATTTCCTTACTTCATTCGTCTTCATTAGCATCGGATAATGTTTCAAAGGTTTACATAATTCAATAAGTACAAAGAAGAGATTAACTACATCAATACCTTACTTCTAACACTTATTTGTGTATTATACTTGTCAATAAGGTCTGTAGGTACTGATTAATGGTTAAAACTCACATGATAGTTATCTCCTGGGTTGTTTCTGTATAATGCAGTTTAGGAGTGAGAGCCATCCGCTCTCCCGCAAGTCCGGTGATGTTGACGCGATTATTCTTAGCCATCATCGTATGTCAGTTAGAAAAAAAACGGGCGAACTGCGGACGGTCTGGTGAGTTTTGAAATAACCGCAAACCGCAACCGGCGCGTAAGCGGGAGAAAAGCGCGCTAGATAGTAATAGATAGATAGTAAGTTGCATAGTAACGATCAATCAACCGTTTCACTAGTTAAAGAACATAGGTTGGTAGTTTATTTATTTATTTATTTATTTATTACACACACTAACAAAGTTACAGTAGGTACATTATGGAACAACATGCTTATATACTGTGTTTAGGCTGTAACTCCACTTTCAAGTGTGAACAGCATGTTTGGCACAATCGATCTAAACATTTAATATTTGGTCACAAAATTAAATAAATAAAAATTAATGTCAATATTAAAAAAATAAATATTAATTACAGGTTTTGGAAAATAAAAAAAATATTACAATTAAAATTAACTAATACGAAAATTAAACAATTCAAAAATACATTTACGTCATTACTTACTAAATACAATAATTCAATTCAATAATAAAAAGTAAAAAAATAAAATATAAAAAAAAATACATTTCATTCAATTGAGTTAATTAAATATATACCTATTATCAATTAAAATTTAAATGACACTTCTCAATTTGTGTTTCCATTTTCCGATTGATGAACCGTAGACGTCAAGCTCGTCTGTCAAACGAGTTACCAAGCAATTGTATTCACGACACATTCTAAATATGGGATTGTGAAAGGGGACATTATTATTACATAAAGGGACTGAGAAAGAGAATTCCCTTCTGGAAGACCTATTAGGCACTCTTATGCAGACCTCCGATAAAAGGGTAGTGGACATTGAGCCACATGTGATTTTTAGTTACTACCTACTCAAATTAGACAAGTGAACAGCCTAACTTTTTTAGAACGCCCCAACATCCCGGAAGAAGTCCGCATATCGGAAGTGTGGTCGCGCCGGGCGCGGGTCACGTGGCGCGTCGCTCGCGGCGCGATGGTCTCCCACTACTCGCTGCAGTACAGGGCGTTGACCCGCGACTTAGCGAATGCACCTCTGGACGCGCCACTGCCAGCCCTCCTGGACACCTGGGACGCGCCAGATGTACTTAATTTGACGTTGGCGAACTCTGATTTGCTTCATGTCGCGTGAGTACCTATTCATTTAGTTAGAACAAACTGTATTTAATGGCTACTGACTGTGTATGTCTATATATGTTACGGCTAATACCCGAAGTGCGGCTACACCTAGGTTTAGCCGGCTAGAACTAGGTGTAGCCACTTACTCTTGGCTAAACCTAGGTAGCCGATTGTTTTCGGCTAAAACTAGGTCTAGCCTTCATCATGCCGGCTACAACTAGGTCCAGCCATTCCATGTCGGCTTATACTAGGTTCAGAGAATCCCTGTTGGATAAAACTTAGATGCGAGTCCCGCCAAGCCTTCCGTCCTCCCCGCGTCACACTCAGGACTCACAGCATCTGCAGCAGCAGCGCGGGGTGGAGGGCGTAGCGAGACACGCGCCTCTGCAGGTTGTGAGCACCAAGTGCTGCTGATCTACTGCAGGTCTACTAGCGAGTGTGACTCATAGCGTCTGTACATAGTTGTAACTGCCTCGTTGGTCTATTGGCAGCAAGCGCTGCGTAAGGACCGAGAGGTCCCTGGTTCGCGTCTGCGGTCGGTGAAAATTTGTGTGAGTTTTTCTGTAATGAAATTACTTAGCCCGGAGTTAGGAAGTTGGCGGTTGAACGCCCGTGCCTCGGAAAGCACGTTAAGCCGGTGGTCCTGCGCCCGATCTCTCATCGGTCATGTCGGATTGCCGACTCACCAAATTATGAGAGTAGGGGAAAAGAGTGCACTTGTGTTTGCGCGCACACTTGTGCACTATAATATGACCTACGCACTTGGCTGATCTTAATTGAGATCGGCTGCCATGGCTGAAATCGGTTGGACGCCTTATCTTACATACTTTGTTATAGCCGGCATGCTTTCGGCAGAGCTTTTTTAGATATTACAAAAACATCCAATAATTAGAAACCAAGGTAGTTTTTCATTCTTTTAAATCAAATTGTATTAAATAACACATATTGTCGGGAGTAAATTGTTAAGTCCAATGGGACCAATCAGGAAAATTTTTTTACCAACAGACAATAGTTGCATATTATAATTTTAAAGAATATAATTATAAATCACAGGTTTATAAAGTAACATAAACTATTTAGAACAATCTATACTTGAGTGACATTTTGAGTTGCACATAATACCAACAGCTTTGCAGAGGCACTTTATGTTGCCACATTTGGTTTTGTAGTTGCATGTTTTCTAATTAATGGATGTTTTTGTAATATCTAAAAAACTCTGCCGATAGCATGCCGGCTATAACTATGTAAGATAAGGCGTCCGACCGATTTCAGCCATGGCAGCCGATCTCAATTGAGATCAGCCAAGTGCGCAGGACATATTATAGTGCACAAGTGTGCGCGCAAACACAAGTGCACTCTCTTTTCCCTACTCTCATAATTTGGTGAGTCGGCAATCCGACATGACCGATGAGAGATCGGGCGCAGGACCACCGGCTTAACGTGCTTTCCGAGGCACGGGCGTTCAACCGCCAACTTCCTAACTCCGGGCTAAGTAATTTCATTACAGAAAAACTCACACAAAATTTCACCGACCGCAGACTCGAACCGGGGACCTCTCGGTCCTTACGCAGCGCTTGCTGCCAATAGACCAACGAGGCAGTTACACCTATGTACAGACGCTATGAGTCACACTCGCTAGAGACCTGCAGTAGATCAGCAGCACTTGGTGCTCACAACCTGCAGAGGCGCGTGTCTCGCTACGCCCTCCACCCCGCGCTGCTGCTGCAGATGCTGTGAGTCCTGAGTGTGACGCGGGGAAGGACGGAAGGCTTGGCGGGACTCGCATCTAAGTTTTATCCAACAGGGATTCTCTGAACCTAGTATTAGCCGACATGGAATGGCTGGACCTAGTTGTAGCCGGCATGATGAAGGCTAGACCTAGTTTTAGCCGAAAACAATCGGCTACACCTAGGTTTAGCCAAGAGTAAGTGGCTACACCTAGTTCTAGCCGGCTAAACCTAGGTGTAGCCGCACTTCGGGTATTAGCCGTAACATATACACTATGAATGTGTAACGCAATATTGATGTTTGAACTTTATATGTAAGGTTATTATTTAAAATCTTAATTTTGGACTCACGATTTCGAGTACCAAAAATCCTAAAATAAAATACAATGCTTTCGATAAATTTCATAACATTTTCATTTCATAGAAAGCCTGTTTAATTTCATAACCGTCATCTTATATCCGAACATAAACAAGAAAAATGTGTATTCTTACAAAAGGCATTAAAATAAGAGAAGAGAACACATAGCTACGAATAAAAATGTGACCGCGCGCCATCTCGGCTCCGGATTATCGCCCCTGATTGGAATTACGCTCTCATTTCCAACGAGATCTTTATTTCTTTACAGAATTTCATTATTGTTCTATTTTCATCTTTCTTTCCTGGCAATAAGGGTATTATTTTGTTTTATTTTCTCGGTAAGAATCTGAGTGGCTTCATGAATTTTAAACAATAAATAGGTGCTCTTCTTTCTTGGTATAGAGATAGTCATATATATTTGGCACGAAGCTCTATAAGTTTGTTTTTTATATAGCTTGTGTTATACAAAAATGTCTCCGATTTTTAAATCAAGTCAAAGAAGACTTTTTCAAAAGGCATAATAAGTTAATTGTTGCTTTAGAACCCAATAGAGAAAAGCAAATAAGGTCGTCTTGCCCTGGTATAAAAATTATCGAATGAAACAAGGCTTCCAGTATATACAATATTTTTCATTATCGTCTCGCGCATTATCCATTGTCAACACGATACTGGCACAATGAGATTCGTCGCTTCTCCACAATATGTCTAAGCTATCTGTTAAAAACCTTTTAGGCAGATTGAAATAATTCGTTCAGGTCGGAAGGGCCAGGGCGGGCTGGGGCGTCCGTGGCGGGTTTGTCCCCGGACACGCGGTACGCACTCAGGCTGGCGGCGCACAATGACGTCGGCGCGTCGCCCTACACTCCGCCCCTGCATTTCACCACCAGAGAGGAAGGTAAATATTGTACTTTGGTTTAGCAGAGCGAGTGTTACATTGCACCGCCATTAGTATCGGGTTTTGTTTAGGTTTGTCTTCTATCTACTTGCACTTGTATTACGTTTCTGTTGGTACTATGATACGAGTTGGCCTAATCCGTGTCATTAGCTTTTATTAATGAGGCGATTTATGTCTATCATGGTAACTCTAAACGTTAAGATAAATCTAGAAATATTAAAAGTACATAATGTCAAATTAATGGAACGGTTTAAATATAAAAATTTAGAGCTAACCAAATTGCAAAATGACTTTGCAGCGTTTGCTCGTTACTTTTTTTATTTGTATTTTTTTTTATTTAGCACCTGGAGGAGCACCAAGAGATATCACGGTCAGAGCGCTAAGAGCTCGTGAACTACACGTAACGTGGCTGGTAAGTCTTTTTACCAATGCCATACTCCTTACTACTTTATCCCATGAGTATGGGAGTCCATACAAACGACTTACTTCAGAAACTTAACTGAAAATACCCGTACATTTATCTGATTCAAATAGCTGCCATCAATCATTTGTAAGTTCCCGGAGTATTTCTGAATCATGCAAATTTTGACAGCCTCCACCAAGAGAATCTTGGCACGGAACCCTGCTAGGTTACACCATCCGCTGGTGGGAGGTCTCCGACGACGCTAAGGGTGTAGCTGAAGGGCCTGGGTCAGAGTCTGGTGCCAGCGCGGATGCGACCAGCACTACCATTAGAGGGCTGAAGGCAGCCACCCGGTACGGGGTCACTGTGCAAGCGTACAACGCGGCCGGGACGGGACCCCCCTCGCCGCCCCACTATCGACATACTTTGGAATCGCGTAAGTTTTTTTCTTTAGTAGTCTTCAAAAAGTTTGCAATTTGAAAAGCGGTTTTTGGGATCAGATTTAGATTTTTTTTATATATATTTTAAATTTGACACTTTTGCGTTCTAAAATATAAATAACTATATAAATACATGCTTCTTTATTAACACGTGTCTCTTTTTTGTTACCGTATTAATTAATCCGATTTAGACATTGTTTTCTTGTGATTGCAAATTTGTTTAACCGAATTGCGGTAGGACGATGAAATGAGAGATGCAGTCCCTTTTCTGGGCACATAAAATCCGATGAAGTGACTTTTTCTGCTTGTTAAATTTAAAATATTGGTAGACAGACATTTGAAGCGATCCCAATTGTAGTATTAAAATAAGCTTACTAATATATAGAGATGGTAATTTTTCGCAAAGACTGAAGCCTCAGTTACTCGGTGTTATAAAAAGAGCGGAACAAGCTAAGCCGCCAAATGTGCCTTTTATCTAACAGTGGAGTGAGATCGGACGTGATGACTACACCTGGATCCAAAACGTCGCAAAATGGCTTCAAAATGGTATAGCCTATACCGAAGTTGGCACAGAGCCACTGTTATCTGTGCACTTTATTAGAATTTAGTTTGAAAAGCACTTTTGGCTTTGTTATTTCTACTTTTAAGAATAGGCCTACTATGATGTAACTCTATACAATAATGTAAAATAATGCTGATAGAATCTCGAATATGGTTAACTTAATGAATCGACTGGAAATGGAAACCAGGATTATATTAAGCAAAAGCGACCCATCCCGATGAAACTAAGGCGGCAGCAAGTTTTGTCACAGTTCCGCGTAAATAAATCCCTCTGCTATCGACGTGAAGCGACGATCGTAAATTTTCCCATCAAAATGCAAAATGGCTTAATTGGACTGTGGCCTTTCCGATCTAGGTCAAACGATTCAGAACAAATTGATAGCACTTTTGTTCACTGCCTTTGTTGCGTTTTTATTGCTCGAAATATTGGTTTTGTAGTTTTCTCCAGTCATTCAAACAAGCTTCTCTGAAGTTAAATCGCTGGCGTGTCCTATATAATCTTTCAGTGGCCTCTCACCACAATCCAAGTCTCATCTCACTTCATGCCCCGCGTGTCCCGACTCCTGAACGCAGACCGAGCTGATGGGCGGGTCAGCAAACGTGGCAGAATTCTTAGCCGTACTTATTTAAAGTGTTCTGCCATCAACACGACAAGAAGGATAACAGTATCTACCTTCTTTGTTTTCTAATGGTCACCCTACTTTCAATTGATACAGTCAACACGTTATCAACAATCTGTAACACACAGGACTGATCCGCTGGGATTTCTACTAATGAACTAATGTATTCTTGGGTAACTTCTGTATTCCAGTGCGTGAACTGTATCTTAAATAGTCCGTCGTATCTTAAATAGGAGGTCACTTACTCTATACAAACGACCACCTCCCCAATGTTTTTGATCAACGACATTTTCATATAAAGCATTTAAAAGTATAAAAGTAATATGTGGTTTCTCACATGCCGAATCGGCTCAACTCTTATGTATACGCTTTATAAAGTACGAGTATGAGCTGAGCAATCAGAGCTCCAATAATTGATAACTGACTTCAGCAAAATAATTTATGTGGCTTTATTAGTAGTATAGTAGTAGTAGTATACCAGGACCGTAGTATATGGCAGGAAGTGATATCTGCCTACTCTCTGGAAAAAAGGCGTGATTCTATGCTTGTATGTATAGTATAGTATCCCTCAAAGGTCCCTAAAAGGGCCTCAAAGGTTGTATATGAAATTTACAACACATTGTAGATTTTAATGTCGGATATTTTGTCACACCTCACTGTTCCCACGCAGCGCCCAGCGCTGGCCCGGACGGCGTGGGCTGTGTGTCCACCGGCTCCTCGTCGGTCAGGGTGTCGTGGCGTGCGCCGCCCGCGGACACGCGCGGCGGACTCATTACGCACTACACGCTGCAGTACACCAGACGAGACTCCGATCCGCTTGTGCCGTCACAGGACGCGTACTTGAGAGTGCAGGTAAGATTGAACTTGGTTTGTTCTTGATTCGACCTCCAACGGGTTCATACTAAGCGGATCTCCCATATAGCTAGTGCTAATGTGTAGTAAACCTTCTTAAAATAAGGTGGAATGTTTATGGTTAAGGTGGGTTTCAAAATGTTCTTACCAGTGTTAAAATGTGGTAGAAACAGTGTCCACAGTCTATGCTAGGATAAAATTGCAAGAGTTCCGATACTATCACTTCAAACACTAAAATATTTGTTGATAATTGTTGATTACAAGGTGCATAATTAAAAATGCATTATACCTTAGAATGACCTCTACTTACTAGTAAACAAGGGTTTAGTGGATGCTCTACAAAATATAGTGTTAAAATGCTTGTAAATACGTTAATGCTTAAGATAATGAACCCCAGATCAAAACGCAAACGCGAAATCATATCAACAAACAAACCCAGCAACCGAGTTTTCGTCATAAAATATTTACTGTCAAAAGAGATCAGCGTAAGGCCACAGTATATTACGAACATATTGATATCCGGTAATATTCGCAGGGCGAAGAAGCGACGGTGTCGAGATTAACGTCGTATGCGGAATACGAAATCAGAGTCCGGGCTCACAACGCGGCGGGGGACGGCCCTTTGTCGCCGCCGCAGCTCTGCAGGACCGACGAAGATGGTTAGTATTGGTATTGGAATTTACATAGTAACTTCAATTTGTCTTTGAATTACATTGATTGGATTAAAGGGTACAGAGTAGGTCTAGATTAGGGCCTCTGTAATGTTCAACACATAAACTATAGAAACATTAAAATACTTGAAGTAGTAAAAACTAGTATAAATTCTAATGAAAGTCCTAGGACTTCCAGTTTAATTAAATGTCTACTCCGAACCATACAGACATGACATCAATTTAGCATGTCCACTCATAATGAGAAAGGATCAACATTGCTCATATTTTTGGTTCAATGAATATGCGGCTGTCACATTATTTCCACCCCGAAGCTTGTTATAGGGGTAATCCTATTCAAACATAATTTGATTAACGTGATTTTGCCCGTGTGAATCAGACCAGACAAAGTTTAGGATTTGTTAAATGTGGCCTGATAAATAAATCAGTTTGCGCGTTTCGCATCTCACTCGTTCGGCGAATTGTCATTGTTTATGAGATCTAATCCATCGAACTATTTGCAACTCGTTTATGGAAGTTCTGAACTGGAAAGCGCAACTAAATTTTATTATTTTTCCTTTATACCCTTAGAACTATTATATTAATGTTTTATTATTTTTATATTTTACTATACGTCAAAATTTTTTACACATTATTCAGTTAATTTGTAAAAATGCTGCTCAAAATTTTTCATGCAACGTAGAGGAAAAATTCGCAAGGAAAAGTCAGCGTATCTATCGTCTATTGCTTGCCCCGAGTTCGATAGTATGACGTTAAACACATAACACACTCGCATCTCTCATAAAACACACAAACATTCAGGCGTCACACACTTTTCCTTAAGTTTGTTCTCTCTTTGACACGTTACTTTGCTTTTAGTCCCTAGCGCTCCAGGTGGGCTCAAATTGATCGCTCTCAGCGAACGGTCATTACGGGCGTCGTGGCTGCCTCCGCCCGAGCCTAATGGGAAATTAACGCATTACACTCTTTACGTCAAAGATTTATCGGGGTAAGTGGGCTGTTCTTATTAGTAATCATTACAGATTATCTTTTTTTTTAGTTTTTTTAGAAATCAATTATCATGTTTTGATTTGTACAATCTTAGATGTTGCTTATTTTTTAAATTCATGTAGATTCATACTTGATCGACTTTTATGTTTTTTTAGTTATATTATGATTATAATTAAAGTGGTATTTTATTCAAATTTTATGAATGTTCATTCTTTATGATAATAAATTATATCTATGAAAAATACAAATAAATTAAAATTTATTCATATTATGACTGCAGACTTTTTAGTTTTCTTAACAAGCTATCATTATAGAAAAATTGATCGATAACTCACCAACTGAAACTCCTACCTTATTTTTGTATATTATTATGTTTACAGTATCATTTAGTACCTCATTTAAATTTTCTATTTATAACTTCTAACAAAGTGTAATTAGCCAACTCTGAAAAGGAACATTGTACTCTTCATACAAAATTATTAAATTCCCTAGCATCAGATTTGTTTTGTTAAGCCAAATAATGTTCTTTCATCTGAAACTACCATTTACAATCCTAGAGCAAATCTTGTTAAAGTAATGAATTGAATAGCATCGTTAAAAATTTCAGAGCTCTTATTTGAAGTTAAGTAAAATTAGATTTATTCCGAGATTTCAAAACTTTTTAATATTTCGAGATGTTTTTTTTTGTTCAATCAAGAAAAAAGTCATGGATAAAGTTTGTTAAGTACTAAAGGGACGAAAATATTGCTTGCGTGTGTCTGATGTTGGATCAAGTATAATACAAGTGATCCAGAATTAGTCGATTCAGAAATATGCAGGTAAATCTGATTTTTTTAAAATAGTGGTGAAGAAATTGAAAATGGTATTGAAAATTTAAAAAAGAGAATTTAATATTCGTACAGTGTTAAATATGTGACTACTGAGTAACAAGGTATGAAGACCCTTTAAAATCTTAATGAAACAGCTGAAAGTCTCAAAGTATTTCGTTCTTAGGTCACAAGAGCCCAACGCGACAAGGGTAAACGCATGTACGGAGAGTGAGGGCAACTCTGTGGAGTGCATGAGGTCGTTAAGAGGCCTCCGAGCCGGGAGGACCTACGAGGCGTGGGTCAAAGCATCCACTATAGCGGGGGAGGGACCTCCCTCAGTCGCCGTTGCTTGTCAGACGAGTTCCTTAGGTAAGTTAGTAGATGGTTACCGTAATATCCTCTTTTTATATTCGACGCTCTTACGGTACACCTGCACACCTGGGATGAAATTTGAGGAGTGTGAAGTCGATTTACCCGCATAAGGCCAGCGTGTTTGACTAAGGCCTGATCGCTTTAATTTAGAGTAACCATGTGTGCCCCCACAGTGAGCTGACCATGATATCGTCATTAAGTGTCTGTGTGTTTACTGGTACCTACTGTCAAATATAAACTAAAATCATCTTCCAAATCTTGCTTCCCACACTTATGTTGTTTTTGGTAATTGTACAAACAAAACACGAGAACTTTTGACTTCGCGTAGGTAGAATATTAATTTGTATAAATTATCAAGTAGGTGGGTAGTACTTTTAAAATAATAACTTAATACCGTTTTAATAATACACTAATCGATTTCAATTAAAATTGCTTTAAAACCAAGAAAGCTTTACTATCCAATAAAGATTTCATATTATTGTTTCTCCTTTTGTCAGAAATCACATTTTGATTTTGCGATTAACTTATCAAAATCTCGTAAGTCAGGTTGGCTTGGAGCCAAAGTAATTTTTTATAGGTACTATATTCTTTTTATTTTAGCGCATAAGATTCAATACTTTATATTAACTGGTACAAATATTTTTATTCCGCTTTTAAGACAACATGGTTGATTGATTTGTTTGCAACCTTTAGAACTTAGGCCTTTCTGTGCAACTAATTTGTCTGCGAATTGTGTCAACTAATCTTTCCCACGACTATGAATAAAGTTTTCGAGACGGCACATAATCAATTCAGTCTTATGTGCTTCAAAATTAACGAAGACACTTAGTTGGATAGTCGTCATAAAATCCACAGTGAACTTAATTGAAGCAGGAATTCATTTGAAAAATTAAATTTTATTTATTTTAGCACCGGCGCGGATTTCTTCTTTCGGGGGGTTGATCGTGGGTTCCGCGGGGGGGTCTTTGTCCTTACGGTGCGTGGTTGGGGGGTCCCCGCCGCCGGCGAAGCGCTGGCTGAGAGGGGGGAGCCCATTACACCCGCGGCCACCGTTCCACTTAGACGGGGATGCATTGCTGATACGAAGTAAGTTTTTTTGCTATGTGCTCTTTGGGAATAAATCTCCTTAGCAAGAATACACATCCTAGCATATACAAATGCTTTAACTTGTTTAGACAAATAAAATTGGTTATTGCCAGTCTATAATTTAGACCGCTGCTGCACAAAGCCTCTCCAAGTAATTCAATTTGAACGAAAACCGTGATTTGTTATGTGAATATTAATTTTGGCAAATAGATTGTTTCTGTTATTTAAATTTTCATACAATGTGAGATATTTGTAACATCAATAGATATAACTATAGCGGGTAATGGGTAAACATTTAAACTATTTGTAGGTTTGGACTTAACCCACGCGGATAACTACACATGTGTGGCAGAGAACCCTCATGGGTCGGACTCAGTGACGTGGCGGGTGGTCGTGCTGCGACCCCCCACACCCCCCTCCCTGGCGCTCATAGAAGCCCGCCCGAGAGAACTAGAGTTAGAACTTAGGCCTGCACCCAGGGCCCAAGGCCATGCATTGCCTAAGGCCTTTACGTTGCATTGGAGGCTAGCCACACCGGAGGTAAGTACCTTTTATTTTTTGAGTTACGGTAAAAGTGTAAACTCTTTAAAGGATGTATGAAGCTGTTAATGATTATGGTAGATGCTTTTCTCATGAGGATTTTTAGTGTTAATACGCACTTTAGACTCAACAGTTAAATGAAATATGTAGTTCTTTCTTCTTACCTTTTTTGCGAAGCCAAAGCAGTAAATTTGAATCCATGAGTAAATTGCATACATTAAAAAGTGTAGAAAGAAGCCCATTCCGTAGAAAATCTTCAACCAGTCGTTTTTCAGGGGGAATGGCGAATACAAGCCGCAAACCCAGGCCCAGTGACCTTGTCAGGCCTCCGCTGCGGGTCTTCCTACAAGGCCTACGGCGCCGCCGGCGGGCCTCCTGGCTCCGAACTAGCAGTAAGAACCTCTGGAGGGCCCCCGTCGGCGCCCCCGGACTCTAGATGGATCAGGACCAATGCCACCCACGCGAGGTTCGATACCAGCTCGTGGAGCGATGGCGGCTGTGCGCCTGTGACCTTGAAGTTGGAGTGGGCTGGGTCTGGAGTGGCTGGCGCGAGAGATGTGCCTGTTGGAGGGGAGGTCATTTTAGGGGGTGAGTTGATAATGTTATCACTATGTGTTTTTCTGTATAATCTTTAAATTCCTAAATCTTATTTTTAATAGGCCATATTATCAAAACATTGTTAACTTAAGGACACAGCAAAGGAAAACACAATAACCTTATGATTAATTTAAGTATATTTTCAGTGGCTTGCATATCAAATATTACATCTAATTAGGTAACAAGGCCTTGCAGAGAAAATTTGTCAATAAAAACCTTAAAAAAAACCTTAGTAATGATCAATTAAAAAATTATATTATTCCACATTCGTTTCTGATAACAATAGGCGAGTCGACTAAAAAAATATAATTAGTCCGTAATTTAGATAATTTAAAAATAATGTACTCGCATTTTTTATTTTGTTTTTTGACAAACAAGAAATTATGAAGATATAGCGCTTAGAAGTTTCGTATGACGTCACGTTATGGTACAATTTTTAACTAGCCGTGACGTCACAAGCCCCCACTCGAGAAGTTTGATAAGCTATAATCTTATCATTTTTCAATCAATTAAAAAACAAAAAAATATGTGTCCCATATTTTTGTATAAACTAACTTACGGGCTAAATATAATAATAAGATTTTGACCCAGTCGTCACGCCTATTCTAAGGTAGTTACTCCATACCTACTATACAGATATAGGTTCAATAACAGAAGGACTCATAAATTAAGCATTGATGAATTCAAATTGATATTATCGCTTCGAATGGTCCAATACTTGACTAAGTTCTAATCTCCAACTCGCTAAATTGAAATTGCAATGGAAATTGGTGAAATGTATTAAGTGACTATTCGAACGGCGCCATGCAAATTGTTAAACTCGGTTTCGGTCGATTGCGGCGTCGCTTAGAACGAATCAACTGGCAATTAGTCACGTTTCCAAACCAAAGCCCAATCATATTTTCTGTCGATGTCCCAAATGAGTGCGCAATAGGTAACCGCCATTCTGATTGAGGGTGATATATTATAACGAGCGTTGCGTGCGAGCGAAATTCAAAATTAGGCCAATTTCTTTTCCAAAGTATTTGTCTCAACAAAACAAATATGTACTTAATAGTTACGTTTGTTGATTTTGTTTTATAATAAATAATTATACCTGATAGTTTTTAGAATAAAGTAAGCTGATTTAAGGTATCTATTTAAATGTGCGTGCTGGACTGTTCTTAACAAACCAGTCATGACATCATGCGGTAGTTCATGACATATTGAATCAAGTAAACACGTTCAAGAGTATTAAACTTATTTTACGTGATTCCTAATAGGAATATGCAGATATAGACGCACCACATACCGCCTAGCTTAGCTTATAGCTTTACCTGCCGCATAAGATCGGAAATACGTCTACGCAATTTTATTGCTGACCCATTCAGTCAAAAATATCCGTCTAATTGTCAGTTTATAACTATTATTTGCCTAGGTCTAACCCCCGGTTCGAGATACCGCGTCGCAGCACGAGCGACAAACGAAGCAGGTCTCACTCGCGAAGTGTATGAGTTCACCACGACTCCAGCAGAGGGCGGTTTTGCGGAAGAAGTGGATGCGCCCTTCCCGGCCACTGCGGGGGAGTTAGCGTTGTTATTAGCCCTTTGTGCGGCCCTGTCGTTGGCTGCGCTGACGATCTTCGCCATTTTGTTACGACGGAAGAGGTAAGGAATTCTGACTGACTAGTCTTCTTCTATGGTTGATGAACAACCTGACGTCAGAGTTTTTAACCGCCCGTAGGCCTCTGGCATTGCTTCACACACCGTCGAAATTTTTTCTCAGGTGTGCTGGTTTCCTCACGATGTTTTCCTTCACCGTTAAAGCGTCGAATGATGGTACATATGAATTTCAAATTTGAAAACACATTGAAATTTTTGTACCATCATTCGACGACTGACTAGTGTAGGTGGTAAACTTAGGTAACTTGCAAATCGGAATCCTTAGATTCGTGAATTGTGACGCTCACTTGGTGAAACTATGATATTAAGAAAATAAAATTGTCTAGAAGCGGGACTTTATAATTTACAAGTAAAATAAGTCCAGAAATAGGTAAATAATATCCAGCTGACGATTCTAATTCATTTACCTAGTCAAATATCGTCACTAAACATTTTGCTAATGATCATCATAAATGGATGTCTTGTACTAACGAAAAAGCAAGTAGTTGGAAAGAAGAAAGTAAGATTGCAATGTAAAAAACGAAAGGAAGTTCTCCATCCGTTTTTAACATCGCGCTAGTCACAGCTACAACAGAACAGCAGTGACATGTGCTGACGAGGCAAGTACGCACTCTGCGGACCCTCATCACTCAGCCCGATATTGACAATCCAAGACACGCATTGACTATCAATACGTACGGTTTATTTATTTGCCAAATCATGAAATAAATCAAAGCTAGTCACAACAATAAAACCCAATAAAGGTCTCGTTAGCGGCGCGGGCAGGAGCTGGAGGCGACAGGGCTGACGCGGGCGTCCATCGACCCTCATCATAGCTCGCTTTAACGCGTGTCTGAACCACACTGACACTTCAAAAAATTGCTCCCCTCTTCAAATAACACCAACACCATGTACTCATTTCATAAGGAAGGAATTCACACTGCTGACCTATCGTAGGTGCTAGCGTTTGACCAACCCTCGTCAATGACAACTTACTAAAACATGCCTCTTCACGTAAACTTTCTCTCGCATTATTTATTAACACATGACATTTCCTCCGAAAGGGTTGAAGCTCGATAAATACGTTTAGCGATCAATACACTTAACATGCAAATAAACGGTCTCAAGTATCAAAGTATTTGAATGGCGGGCATTTTCAAACTTCGCAAGGTCCAATCAGTTGCGTTATTAACGATCACTTTCTGAAATAATAACGGCGATAACAATGAATAATCGTAAGCTCAACACAAACTCGGCTAATAATTGAGTTTTGAGAGCAGAACAAACAAAGTGACTTTTGATCGGCGTGAGGGTTGAGATGTTTGGGCGGTTTGTTTGTGTAGGAGCGACGGCGGCGCGGCGCGGGTGTCCACGAGCGCGGAGAAGCCCACGTGTGGGACGTACCGCGCGTCCCCTCACCAGACGCCCAAACTGCCGCCGGACCCGCCAGGTATTTAAAAAGTGTAAAAGTACTTTGTCTGGCTCGGTGGACTACCTACGGTTCCAAGAGTCGTGGGTTCGATGCCTCGTTGGCCGTAACATGCTTAACCTACTTACCACGGGATCAGATTAATGTATGTGATGTTCTGAATTTTTTATTTATTTATTTAGTATGTGGTGCCACAATTGTTATGGAAGACTGGGTTGTTGTGGAATGATATGGGAACCATATCATTTAATGCAGTCCAGTCGGAGTCTGGGAAATATCAATGCTTTTGTATTTCACATAAATGTTAGTTATTATATCAATATGAAATGAAAATCTAGTACGAAATTACAACAACAAGCTTATAAAATATAATTAACTACATAATATATTGGTTGCATTTTTGTTGATATAATGTTCTGTAAAAAGCACAGAGAATAAAAACATTTATGATATATGATTATTCGAATAACTTTAAGAAACAATCAATTCGCGTATTCTTTTGTTCGACACATTAATAATACCTATTGCATAAATCATATCTACATCCAATGCGTCCGCTTTGTATCTGAATAAACCATTAATACCGGCACAGACCGCTCAAGGCACAATAATATCTGCTCTGCATAACGCGTTGGATGCACATTAGTGCAGCGCACGCAATCTAATCGCCGGACGGGACACTGCATAATGCGGCCTCCGATAGGCTTGTGGGTCGCATGTGCAATGTGCAATGTGCATCAATTGGCGGCTTTGTCTCACTGGGCATGTGGTGCCCAGTCAATGGTCCTTTGTTAAGTGGCGTGACGGAAATCCTTTCATTGGTAATTGAATATGATAATAGCGCAAATATGTGTCTTAAATATATGTACTGAGAAGTTCCTACAAGGCATTAAATACATTAACTAATTTACTTTTGAAAAAATGTGGAGCCGATGTTATCACTATCACAAAATTTATAATTAATCATTTATAATTTTCATATGACGTCTCTATAAAGAACAATTTCGAAGAAGTGTTTAGAAAGACATCACAGGCCTCCATTTCCGAAGTTTTATGAGCTATAACTTCGTCAATTCTTAATCAATTGAAAAATCAAAATATACGTGTCGTATATTTCTATTAATACCAACTTACGGACTAAATACAGATATAATTTTGACTCAGTCGTCATCTCTATTTAACTTAGCCCCAATTAAATACAAGTCACGCTATTTATGTATAACAGATGTGTACGAGATAAGCCCATACGCAACGTTCGCGGGCGGGCCGGGCGCGGTGTCGGGCGGCTCGCGCGCGTACACGCTGCAGCTGCGCGCGCTGGCGCGGCACGACGACGACGCCGCGCCGCCCGCGCACCCGCCCTGCTGCGACGGTGGGTACACCTAAAAACACGAGGGCTTGCATCCACCAGTCGGTGAATGTAAGCCCACGTGTAATGTAATACGTAGTAATGTAAAGGCAATGTAATGTGTAGGCAGTCGCCTAGTAATGTATGACAGATGTGTTCGAGATCAATCCGCACGCAAGTCCGTTCGCGGGCGGGCAAGGCGCGGTGTCGGGCATCCGCCCTGCTGCGACGGTGAGTACACCAACACTGACATGGGCATGCATCCACCGACTGCCTAGTTATGTATGACAGGTGTATACGAGATAAGTCCATACGCAACGTTCGCGGGCGGCCCGCGGCTCGCGCGCGTACACGCTGCAGCTGCGACGGTGGGTGTACAACATATAGGGGTACCTAGATACCTATGGTAGAGTCTTTAACCTCGATCCTAGTGGATAGTTCTAGCGTGAGATGACGATGACGCCGCGCCGCCTGCGCACCCGCCCTGCTGTGACGGTGGATAAACCTCGATAAAGACTCTTTATTATGTAGAAGTCTTTAACCTCGAACTTAGTGGATAGTTCTAGTGTGAGTCGCGGCACCACTCGACAAAAAAATAAAGCTGCACGCGCTGGTAAGACACGCCCTGTGCGCCCTGCTGCGACCGTGAGTACGTCGAGTCATAGTAATGTGTCTTTAAGTGACTACCAACAAAGCTGAGAGCAGATGAAGACATAAAACACACGTCACAGGCATCGATCAGATCTTCGCAATGGAGGCAAACGGTCAAGCAAAACGTTTTACCTAAAATCTAGAGTATGCGAAATTAGACCTGGTAAAGTAAAGCGCATTGATCAAAAATCGGCTCTACATGAAAAATCATAACTTTCTTACAGGGTAAGCTAAGTGGACTCGTGACACTGACGCCTAAAACCATAAAAATCTCCGTTTTGCATCTTTGTCATTGTACAATTTGAAACAGTTTAGATTAACATACTCAAAAATTAATTAGTTAATTATTGTTTTAGAAGAAACGTGTGTGGACGCGTGTGACGCGCAGCGGCGGCGCAGGCGCCGTCGACACTACTGCCCTGATCATGGTAACTTTTATAATATTATTGACATAAAAACTAAACGAATACCTATATCTAAAAGAAATCGCTTTATACATTTCTTTTCAAAAATACTATGTAAAATTAGTATCACATACCGAATCAAAATTATTATGACTATAAAATTTGAATTCTAATAAAAACTTTGTTTTTCCACAGGTTGTTCACAAGACTCTGGGAGTTGAGAAACGAAACTGCCAAATTGTTTAGAAAAAAATATCTAGTCAGTGTAATTAGCAAATTCGGTTATACATATTAATATGTATACAAAAATTTATACAATAATATTGTCTATTTATATTATGAAGTTTTTTGTCACAAACCAACCCCCCCTTATTCCTTTTTTACGCTAAACTTTATCTCCTTTTCAAATACAAATAGAAATGAAATAATCAACTGAAGGCAATGTAAAAGTTCATAACAATAATAAGTACATAGAGAGATGTAACATTTTAATAGAGAAGGCATATCTGTGAAAACGTAAATTAAGCAAATCATAAGAACTACTTCGATATAATTGGCCGACAATACGTCTCTAGGATGTGAATGTATTGGTTCTACTATTGAAAAAATAAGATTGCACATTTTGTATTATACATTATAATAAATTCTTTACAAATTCCTGTTTTTCTTGTGGTTCCTTACAATTTTGCATTATTCCAATACAAATTAACGTACAACCTAATCTCTTATACACTCACAAAGGAATGGAAAACAAAACAGGAGATGAAAAGGAAATGAGGGCTTTCCGGAAAAACATATCCGTTGGACAGCTTTGAGTAAACAAAGAGGAGTCAACTAGGCTTTGGTCGAGTTTGAGGTCACTGAGAGACAAAACAAAATATAAAACACTAAGTAAGTTCTAATCGCCGCAGGAAAAACGGCAGGCGGTACAAACGGTAAGGCAGTTCATAGCATTCTGTGTTCCAAGGAATAACAATGATGTTATTTTCCAAATTCAGACTCATATACGTCCCCACTTCTGGGACACGGGCCTACCTTAATCTAGGGTGATAGGATAAGGTCCTATACACGGCCCACCACCCTGGTCAAGTGCGGGTTGGTAAACTACACAACCTTAGAATTTCTTCGAAGGTTTCCTCACGATGTTTTCCTTCACCGTTAAAGCGTCAAATATCTTACATATCAATTTCAAATTTGAAAAACACAGTGGTACGTGGCGGTGTTTGAACTGGCGACCTCTCGCATGGCACGTAACGACCTTAACCAATAAAATGCACAAATTTAGGGGTGATAGCCATCCGCTCCCCCGCACCTCCCGTGACGATCATAAGGTTACTCCAAGTCATCATAGTCGTCAAGAAAAAAAAAATAACAAGTATTCTTCCTTGTTCCTTCTAACAATGAATAAATAAAGTAAAATGAATAAAAAAAAGTTTGTTTGACTGCCACCCACATCCATCACGCTATAGAGTTCTACCACAGGAATAATTTGATCATAATACTCGTAACTAAGTTAAATACCTTACTTCATAAGAAATCTGTACAGGCACGTTTGTCCGTTTATTGGAGGAAAAACTATAATTAAAAACCTAAATGCAATCAAGGTAAATACACTTTACCCTCGTCGTGATTGCTCCCAAAGATTCGCTCCCCCATAATCGAGTTACGGCACCAGCACTAAATAGGCGAAAAAGTGCGCCCAGACAGGACATTAGGGTAAGTAATTTGCTTAAAATCCAATTGCTTGGGCAGGATTTTAAGAGAAGTACATTATAACGCGGTTATGGAGGTAAGCTGTAAGCAAATTATAGAAAAATACTCAGTAAGCCGGGTAAGGTAAAGTATTATGTCATTGGAACAAAACTCAATATCGAACTCGAATTTTAACTAAACAGTAAAGTGAACATGTTTACATTAGGTCAGTTTCTTAAGGGAATATATCGTTTAAGTCTGTTAGACCTCATAGTCTCTAAATACATGTCGCAACTCCTTTACGTGACATCGTCTATAAAATAATAAAGGCACATTCTGAAACACTGTTTGAAAGGAAAATTAGAAAAGAGGACAATAAAAGTTATACATAACAGAAGGTCGATAATATACCTACATATAATCGTGAACAGTAAAATCTGAGGGAAAAAAAATAATAATTTTGTGGCTCATGTCAATTACACTAAAACGATGCAACGCTTATGACGTTTACGGCTAGAAAAAAGGGATTACCTTATTACATTATGCAACTATTCATAGACCTTAGGCATACGGCGATTGCTGACCGCTATAATGCATAACTGCCTATTGGCAGCGCTCAGTAAACCTGAGATCATGAATGCTAAGATGCCTACCTCTGTTGGGGGCAAGCGCCGTAAACACCAACAGGTCCGGGGTTCAAATCCTAACTCGGGCCAAAATTGTGTAAGTACAATTAAATAAATTAATCAAAGAATGAGTGTATTCAATCAAATTCAAAGTATTTTCGCATAAGGTTCGAAAACACTTTGTATTATTATTAGCCCATTGGCTGACGCTCAGGTATTTCCAGGCAATGTCAATTAGCCACCAATCTTATTACCTACGCTTCCTACGAGGTTATTTCACAGCTTGGACTTTGATGCATCACACGCCTGGAAAAGGAATATCGTGGGTACATGAATTTCCCTCAGGATATTATGTTATTCATGTCTACAGCTCTTAATGTAATCGATGGCATAAACACATTTGCATATCGGATATTATACCTACCCCAGTAACCAAGGAAAACAAAATTCGTAAATAAAATATATTATCGTCTTTAGGAAAAAATATACTGTCAAGAATAACACAATACTTATCCCATAAATAAAACAAAATATCAGGGTGTTTTTGTGTCTCCGAACTGCAGTACATTTTGAAACGATCTATTTATTTAATAAAAATTACTTATTCCTGAACTTTGTATTAAGGAAACGTCGATGGCCGGGTGGTTAAGGCGTGAGATGTGAGAGGTGCCCGCCCAGTGCAAACTCCGCCACGTACCACAGTATTTTTAAATTTTAAATTCATATGTACGATAAATCGATGCTTTAAAGGGTAAGGAAAACATCGTGAGGAAGCCTGCACTTGCCTTATGGCCCTATTTAGGGTAGGCCCGTGCCCCAGCAGTGAGGACGTATATGGGCTGATGTTCATGTTTTTGATCGCCAAATAGACTTTGAATTTTTTGAAAATAATCCGTAATCAACATTCGAATAACATTAAAATACCTTCATTTAGTGTACCGAAGCACGTATACTCTGTAGATATCTCCAGCAAAGCTTTCCACTCGAAACTCAATTACCCAAAGTAAGTTGTACCGTGAAAATAATTTCCCTCAGATCGGGCCCGCAATCCGCAAGGGTCCAGCCATAACAATTAAGTGCGCAATATCACGCATGTGCCGGGCCTGGCCGCAAAAATGTACGCAAATCGGCCACTTGGCCGACGCTTTGCGAATATTGAGCTCGTATGTAGATTGCCCGCACGCCCTGGCCTGATAAAGAAAATAATAAGCGGAGTAATACCGCGCGGGAATGGTGGCAGCAACGATTTTATAATACGAGCGTTGGCGGTGTATATCCACTTCGTAAGTTGTTTCTACGGGCTTTTTATTTTAAATTGTACTTGTAAATTTATTATGAGGAAGTTTGTATGACTTGTGTTTGAGAGGTTCTTTATACTTTTGTGTGATAAGAGTAATAAATATACTTGAGAAACTTTCATCGTTGAACATAATTATAGTTTACGTCAGCTTATGAAGTATCAACAGTATAATTTGCAATTTCATTCATGAGTTTAAATTAAATTATTAATACACGTACATTCGTCAGTAGTTCCTCATATACTCGCATTACTCAAACAAACGTTAACGCCAACGATTTTATCATTACAACTAAAAATAAATGTTTATTGCCCCCAAAGGCGACCTAGCCGGCTTTGCTGTAGTTCCGCACCGAATTCCGGTGTATTACCGTATATAACACGTTTGTATGCAAATGTTATTCCCAAAATCCGTCCTGATGGAGGCTGCCCCGCCGAGCATTATCGGCGCACGCAGCCGAAGTTTTGGGTCGACTTGATAACATATCCCTAAATACGCGCGCCCATTACCTTATCGCATATAGACAAAATGATTACAATTTACATTTTAGTAAGCGAAATTATCATTTTTTATTCACTCGGGACCGTAAGTAGCTCCCCAGTATTTGTATATGGCTCGATTGGGGATTCGGCGGGGATTTCAGGGCATTCGAAAACAATCAGCTTGAGTGGAAATTAAAGTATAGGGAATCGTTTGCATAAATCACTTTATATTGTTTTGGGTGCGGGTGGAAAAGTTGGTTACTGTTATTGCGTCTCGATTGTTTTAACGTATGCGACTTCATTATGCTATTGAACGAAACAAAACTTTAATGAACGCAACGGTTCGTTCTTTAAAATATTTTATAGGTGTAATAATGGTGCAGTTGTTTGATGCAGACCTAGTCTGCCTATGTTATTTAGTAAATAGTTGACTTTTTCAATCTGAAATAGCTCATTAAACTAATGTTACTAATTACGAGTTTAACAATTAATTAAACTTTGGTGATTCAGCAACTTTTTTAAGGATAGATACAGATTGTAATGATAAAGACAATAGTCGCGATGCTTCTTCAATAAGCAACAAACATTAAACCAAATAACAATTTATTAAATTTAATAAAAAAATGGTACTCGTTATAATATTTCATATAATTAAAAGTAAGATCGTTAGTAGACGAAACGTAATCCTGTAAACTCCTGTTACTAAAATTAAATAAGACAACAGTGTTTGTTTGCGTCTAGAAGGATTACCCGGCACTCAAGTAAGTCGCAACTTAGCCCAAGTTTATAGTCTAGCATTATGAAGTAAGTCACCCTGACGACTAATGGGAGATTACCTCCTCCGAGTCGTATTAATCAAGAGTTGGTGAACTCACAACCTCTTTAGTGAGCATGCGACTTGGCTACGTTTCGTGTAGAGTTTCGAGGCTAAGTACTTGTTCTTATGCTCATTACACGTACCTATGTACTTCTATCGAGCTCGGAAAGCATGGAAAAGGTCAGCTTTATGCAGTTACAGTGATTAGATCAAAATACTTAGCTCATACGTATGCTTTTTAAAGCAGATTTATAAATCTTCAGAAAAAGCAACCCAATGTAGTATGATACCACCAGTTAAGGTTGCCTTATTCTGCAGAGACTACTTCGACAACAAACTTGAAGGCTACTTTTTTGACCCCAACTTTTTGACAGTAACTAGCATAAATTAAGATTAATTTGCGTCGAGCAAATATTGTATTTGGATTTTTGGTTTAGGTATATTTTGTACTTGTCTCTATATTCTCAGTATTATTAATGTATCATTCATATAACAGGTACTTATCTACGTATAACAATCTTATCCGTCGAAAAAATGTACTTGCGCACCTTTTTTCGACTCTTCAAAAGCTAATTTCACGCTTATTATACCCGTATCATATCTACCAGGTATACATAAAATAATGAAGATCACATTTATTCGACGAACTATGTAAAGCAGCCAGGGTGATTTCCATCGTTAATGACGTCACACTCATCTTGTTTATCTGAAATATCGTACCTTTGTCATACTAAGCGCGAACATATGCCCCTAATTAATTACATTGCGTGATAAATTAATTTGAAAGTCACAAAGGTAACAGGCTGAATGCCGACCGAAATCTAAATCCCGAGGGAGCGAAATTAATTGCCTTGTTTTATTACTGGCCCAGTCTTGTCACAGAATATATTGCTACGTATTTTTTGCGATTATTTTTAATGAGTTTGAGACATGAAATATGATTTTGATAAAAATATGATAGATCTTTAGGCTTAGCATCGACTGAAACTTTCACCTTTGGAGCATGATAAGGTAGATTAATTTTGCTTCAATAGTCTTATTTGGAAAACATCTTCACGTGTTGGAACCTCATTAACTCCTTCAAGTAAATTAAACCAGCTGTTTTTTGTTTTTCAGCAGTTCCCTATTCGTTGGTCTATAACAGCCTAGTGCTCGATGTAAAAAAAAAACCTGTCTATAGATAACTTTTTTTATAAAGAATTATTTCGTCCTGTTTGCTAATCACACTCATTTTATTAGATTACTAACGCAACAAGTAGGTAATCATGCGAAATAAGTGATCTAAAGATTAAAATGTTTCCAACATCTCAACCCAAATCAAGCTGAATTGGGGTTTATAAATTCAGTACAAACAAATTAGCATAAAATTAAGTCCGCGATGTTTTGGTCTTTATTGATTAAGTCACAGTAGAGATGGGTTAGGGACATTGAGTTAACCCATATCACCGTGTTTTATGTTACAAAGTAGGTACTGGTTCATAATTAGTTGACTCAAGCGATACATTTTACGTACATTTCTAGTCATCATCATCATCTTGGCGGTTTCCCGGTTGCATCCTTGCGGAGCCCGGGGTCCGCTTTCCTACTCCTAACTCTCCACTTTTCCATTTCTAGTACATAGTTTAAATAAGATATATAAATACATCTTCGTTTTTAAAAGTTCTATTGCATCTGTGTATATTACATCCACAGAGGAGAAACATAGAGGTACCTACATTTTGAGAAGGACCCGCAGACGTAACTGTTAAAAGTCCAAAAAATGTGTAATGTCTCAAAACTTAGCTAATTGAGTCGGATTATTACAAATACATCGATCGAAGCTTCACTTATTGAGTTAACTCACAAAAAATCTCTGTATTAGCCATCTCTTAGTCCCAGGGATGAAGATTGATTGTACAATAGCGGCTATCTTAATTGTTTAGGCCGCCATACTTAATGATGTTCTGTCGACACCCTCATCCAAATGGATCGAAATTAACTTTTTAATAAGCCGAGATCAAAACAGATTCATTAATCATTTAATAAAATTCAGGGATATTCTTCATTATGAACTAACATTATAATCTTGATTGAAACAGTTTTTGGAAGTATTCGTTCAGCATTTACGAATAAATATTTTATGATGAGTTATTAATAATCTCTTATCAAACAGATTTTGGTAGTACCTATTCGCAGGACTGAATAAACGACAACTTTTTTGAAAATTGAATATTAATTAATAAATGGAATAATAAGTCTTATTATTTTTAAAATAGTTATTTTTAATTTATTAGTTCATATCCAATTTCCTGTCAGTAATGTTTTGTTCCCAATAAAGGTTATTATTCGTTTTTAACGGCGGCTTTGGACGGCGAAAACATCAATATAATCTGAATATTATTATTGAAAAAAAAGGCGATGACGGGCGAGTTAGACTCTCGCCCTGAGGGTTCCGGTTACACAATTATGTGAATTTTCATGCACACATATAAGAAAGAGAGAAAAAAAAAACTGTTACTTTAATACTACTTATTATGCTAACAATCGTATTGTAAGTTTTAGGGTGAGCGCTGTTGCCTGAGATACAGGTTACTAGTAACCTAGTTCAGGCGCAGATGTACTACTGTCTGATTACCTTTAATATTAATGTAATAATGTAACATATGTGCACATAGATATATAATTATGTTTTACTCACACCAGCGTCCTAACAAAAACGACCTTAAACGACAAAGAAACAGGCACACAGACACATTGTGATTCCCGGATAGGCTTTCATTTAAGAAAAAAGATACCTAAACGAAAGAAAAACAGTATAATTATATTTATTGACTTGTAAGAATTACATTTTATTCTTATATTAGATACTGAAAATAAAATTTAAAAACTTCAATCTACACCAATAAATTGCTATTTTTAAAGGCATTAGCATACATGACATTTTCATGTAAAATGTATTTCTCTGATGTAGCCTGCCGAAGCCGAAGCGCAGAGCTTTTAGTTCGGAAAGCTTTAATATATGAGAATCGAACCAGAAAGCGCCATTCACTGGTACCTTTATGATTTACATGAAATGGCGTGTATTGAACTTCTGTATCGAGCTTTATATTAGTGAATATATAGTTTATTTAAATGTATATAGCACTTAGATTGTACCTTTTAGTTATCGTGCCTTCTCTTAACGTTAGATGGTTTACGTTGTGCTTGCCTCACATAATCAATTTGTACTTATATCATACCATAAATACTATTTTAGTGAAACTTCAGTCGTAACTACAGTCCAGTTATCAACATAACATCAGCAGACCAAAAAACCTTACAATAGAGTGTACAGTACCGAATAAGTACTAACATAATGTGATCGGAAGCGCACAGAAAGATTAATTACTGCATCGACAGTTTTAATTAGTTCCGTAATTAGCCGCCGGATGGCGTGCCTTCCGGAAATCCGGAACAGAAACAAATTAAGTTTTAATATAACCTCTCCTGTGGGCTGGCGTTGGATTTATGTCTTTAGTGGAATATTAGCAAACTTCCAATCAGAAGTGTTGCTCAAATACAATTAATTTACAAAACAAAATAGGAACATCATTTTTTAAATTTTTTTTTAGTGCTTTGTAGAGCTTTATTAATGTAAATTTAAAATTGAAATAAAAAAAATGGAAATTGGCCCGTGGCTTATGGGTAAAGAGATGGAGAAATACTCGTTGATGACGCAACGCCTGGATAGTTTAATAGGTAGAACGTGTGGCGCGACAACTATAATGGGTTTGAGTCCCCGTCCTATTCTATTCCCGTCGTTCTATTTCCTATTTTAAACTAACAATACATCTCGTAATTTTGAGTTCTTTTTTTTAATTATTATTATCTACTTAATCTCTTTTACATTTAATGATAAATATCGCTGAAAGATTATTCCTTAATTGAGTCAGTTTTCCCGTCTAAAACAGACTGAAACTTTATTTTGACGTTACTTAAATAACCTTCACTTACCTTATAGTAAAATTAAGTATAAATATTTATTACACGACAACATTACGTAGTTGCTTTACATAATCAAAGCGCCATTATGAGCTATAAGTTCCGTTAAGGAATAAGCCAATTCTCATTATTGGATCAAACTTATCTTGTTTCATAATTAATTAAATATCTCAACCGTACTTTAAATCAGCGCTCAGGCAGTGATCAAATCGATACTCATTAGTCCGAAAATAGTACAGCGTTATGCTTATCTTTCCGCAAATTAAATTGAAAATACAATTTACATTTACTACACACGTCATTATCCGCTTTACTGATGCATATTCTGTTAATTAATTAGAAGCTCTGCTGTAAAATTAACTGTGAGACTATTATACATTCAGCATTTATTGTGTATTAAGTTACGTGTGACCGATTTCAGTTCATACTCCAGTGAATCAAATACGTACATATTTATTTTTTTGTACACACACACTAAATTCAGAAAGAACATGATGCCAACGACTTGCCTTGGAGAACCCTTTGGTTTCACAGTATAAAATAAATGTTTGCATACACTGAAAAGATTTTGTTCTTAGATGATTGTTTGTTCAGTTACTTGCTAGAAATTTGGTTGTTGTAAAAATTATCTTGTTGAATGAAAAAATGAGCTTCAGAAGTTCGAAAGGTAGTTTTTGCATCTAATGATATACTATGTAGCTCTGTATAAATTGCAGCTAATTAGACTCAAGCGTGGAGATATTTTTAATTACATTCTCATCCAACCCGCTTTCTATCAAAGGAGGTCCCCTCCAATATTCCGCTCTCGAGAATTCTTCAGAAGAACCTTTAAGTTCTATTTCATTTAATCAAAAAAGAATGCGCCACATTGTTCTGAGCGTAATTCGTCACAATCGGAATTGTGACAATTCCCTCGGGAAGGCTTTGAGAAAAATTGTCGCTAACGAGCTTGTTCCCTCCCCCCTACTTTTAATCCAGACCCTCCCCCCGTCCTCCCGTTATCCGTAGCACTTTAAAACCCTTTTGCGATTTTCCGCACGGAGGAATTATCAAGAAAAAGTGAAGGGAGCATTTATTCATTGTCTACCTTTTTTAATTGTACGCTATTAATTTCCAGCTCAAATTGCTATTAGAGAAGTCGGCGAAAAATCTTTGTTATTAAATTATAAGATAATAAACGTCGGCGAAGGCTTGATGAGATACGCGCGGAACAGATGCCAGTGCAATCATTTAGCCGACTGTATGTAGGTATAAGAGCATATAAATAATGGTTCCTTTCTATATTTGGACAGAAATACTAATAATAGTGTTTATTTATAATGCACTGTTGTTCTTCAGTATGGATCTTGCTTAGGTAATCGAAATCATATAAAGTTTTGGTATACTTTCGGTAATAAGTACAGACAGTAGGATGAAATACCGTTCTGTAAGAACAATACTTACTGTTACAATATTCCGGAGCCTACAGGAAAACCTTCCAAAAACTTTTTCCGAGAATGATGGATTGATACTTTAGTCTTTGCTTGCGTATAGACTTTTCAGATGAAAATTATAAGAACAAAAATGCTTAGTGACTTTGAAGGAGGCAAATTTGCTCTGAAAGTATGCTCTCATTAGCGATTTTCCGCCCGACCGGGCTTAAAAACGTTGGAATCACTTATTCTTATAATAAATACCGGGGAATGTGAAGTTACGGAACAGTCATTTTAGATCGTTCTCTTGGAAAATATAGCCGTTGGATGGAAACGAACTGGACAACATTCCTATTATAGTTGTCTTTTCAAAACATCCATTAACTGACATACATGTACGAGTATATTTGCGTCTCTAAAGTATTATTTTTTGTTTCCAATGAATTTTACGGTATAGACACACTTGTATGCGTTAAAGAGAAAGCGCATACTCGCTACCTTGTCTAGATGGCTCATTCACAGGTAACAGGTAGAAAAGGTAGACAAATATCTAACGTACTTTTGTTAAATTTTCGCATCCGTCGGGCGGTCTAGACAAGGTTGCGACTATGCGCATTCTTCTTGAACGCATAAAAGAGAGTCCATCCCATAAAACTACAAACATAAGGAATAAGGAAGGTCTGGCGGTCCTGGGTACTTAGTTAGACTATAGGTACTCGTATTCTTTAACAAAAATATAATATCTCAGTGGTTTGTCTATGAACAATGTTATAATCACAAAATATCGCGAATTTTTTTTTAAATGCCCTAAATAGAATTGTCAATTGTGATGATGAGGGTTATCTATTACAAACCGAGAGGAGATCAAGTAGCTTTTCTCAAACCAATGTTTCAGACGATTATGAAACTTGTGACGTTGATCGATTTCAATTATTCCTTTGTCCACCAATACGTCAAGTTTAGATGCATGGGAGCTTTGTGAAGTTAGATATCCTTCGCTTTGTAACATCCGTAAAGCTGAGTTTTGCATGCCCTAAATTTCACAGTAGCTCAGTAATCCTCTATGTGCGACCAAGATAACGGATTATACGAATTATTACTTTGAATGAATAGTAACATCAATTTAAATATCATTAGATTTTCAAAAGAACCTGAACTACCTACTTGATTTATAGAATGAAAAATTTGATATTTTTATTAAATAAAATGAAAAGAATTACTTATAAATGAAAAGTTATTTTAATGTTTTTTCTTATAAAAATCGCAATTCTTTTTGAGGAGGCAATGTGACTGAAAAGTTTAATAGCGTGATGCACGGTTAGGTACTTGGTCTGCTGCTAATATGGAGGTTGTCTGAAAGCGCCATCTCTTGGTAGCGGTTGGAACTTGCACAAGCAGGAATCATTCAAACCACGTTGTTGAACTGCAGCGCCACCACAGTGTAGGTAGTGATGAAGGACACGCAGGTTGGCACCAGGGTCATGTCAGCACGGATGGAGCCGAACGCGCGGGTCCGGATCGGCCTCGCCGACATCATGCGCAGAAGGTCTCTGGTCGCCTTGTGGCATTCAGGGTCTGGAAGCCAAGTCAAATATGAGGTAAGAAATTATTGAACAAAGAAAATTTAAAAATTGAGACTAACGTAAACTACATAGGTTAAGTTAGTAATATAGTCCCTGTTCGACGCTTTAACGGTGAAGGAAAACATCGTGAGGAAACCTGCACACCTACGAAGAAATTCTCGTTGTGTAGTCAACCAACCCGCACTTGGCCAGAGTAGTTAACTAAGGCCCTATCGCCCTAGTTTATGGAAGGTCCGTGCCACAGCAGTGTGGACTTATATCTGCCCATGTTCAGGAAGGCTTCTTTCATTCTAGAACCCAATACATTGCTACTTAAAAACAAGCGCTAGTAAAGATATTACTGGATAAGGATAGAAAAGACAAAGAATCATAAAATTGTTGGCGGCTAGTATACGCCATGTTCCTAAGAGGCCATAACAGTCATCAAATATAATAAATTAAATGTCACAAATTGTTGAATTATGATTCCTCTTTCATTCTTCCTTACGCTTTTTCCTGTACTTAGGGGGTAAGGGCACAGTAATTACAATTTCGCTCTTCTGAGAATATAATTTTAGACTGTTTGTTTTCTTGTCAACAATGTAAAAATTTAAATGGAGTCCTTTGCAAGCTGTTTTTATTTGACAATACATATTATAAAACAAAGTCCCTTTCTCTGTCCCTATTTCCCCATGTACGTTTTAATCTTTAAAACAACGCATCGGAGTTTGATAGATAGAGGGATTCAAGAAGAAGGTTTTTATTTAAAACTAGCTGACCCGGCGAACTTCGTACCGCCTTAACGTAGCTTTGATGCACTACTTTATTTTGTTAACCGATTTCAAATAAGGATGGAGTCTCTCAATTATACGTATATATGCTTTAAAGCTGAAAGTTGTCCCATCTTAGGTATGAGTAAGTAGCTTTTAAATTTGAACAGGAATCTATAATATCCTCCATATTAAATTTAATCCTTACTTCCCTGGTCTCGTCATAACTGAGAAGAACTTTACTTATCTCATATTTTTTACTCATGTCCAGCAATTCAATAATTGCTTTCAAATGACATCATTTCATCATCATCATCAGCCCATTCCTATCCACTGCTGGACATAGGCCTCCTCAAATACCAAATGACATCATTTGGCCCAACAAAATTTATTCGAGATAGTTTTTTGCCTACTTTCAAGGTAAATAAGGATAATGGCAAATACTTCGCATAGCTTATTTAGTAATTTGTGGCAATTCAACCGCGCTAACAATAATTTAATAATGCTTGATATTTTTGGTAGCTTTTCTACCCAATATTACAATAGGCTTTTTTTTTATATAGCTGGATGAGGAAGGTATACTGTTAAAAGAATGGTTTGATATTTGGAAAACTCCCCGAGATAGTAATGTTTCAATAACAAATCATTTGGGTGAGCTCAAATCGCTTCATACAAATGTCGCAGCACACTATGACGTCACAACGTGTATAAATAAATACTGTATGCATATCGTAAGAACTTTGTTCAGTAGCTATATCAAATGTTGCGTTTACGAATATATTTTCATAGTGAAAGTTACTATTAATTTTGTATTTTATACGATGGCATAGCATTTTTGAAGAATTTTCGCACTTTTGAAATGGACTTTCCCACCAAACTTCAAATGTCTATTATTGTCTCATTTCGTCAGAAATTCAATTTCGATTTGACTAATGTTATTAATTGACCTATATCTTACTATGAATTGTGAAATCGCATGTAAAGTTTGACTTTGGAAACTACCCTATTGTGTCGATGGAAAAATGTGAAGTTGTTCCATAATATATAGAATAGAATAGAAATCGTTTATTGACCACATAACATAAACAAATAGGTATACAACAAATTATATCAATACAAAACACAAAACTCAAGCAAAAACACACACATAATGACAGACAAAAGGAGTACAAAGAATTAACACGAACAGATAAGGACAGGATGTGTATATCTTCACCAAATTGTTGTACACAACGCTGATCAATACTGATTCTTATGCTGAATTTGAACTGCCTCGGTGGTATATTGATATCAAGCGCTGCGTTAGGACCGAGAGGTCCCCGGTTCAAATCCGGGGTCGGGCAAAATTTGTGTGAGTTTTTCTGTAATGAAATTACTCAGCCCGGAGTTAGGAAGTTGGCGGTTGAACGCCCGTGTCTCGGAAAGCACGTTAAGCCGGTGGTCCTGCGCCTGATCTCTCATCGGTCATGTCGGATTGCCGTCTCACCGAATTATGAGAGTAAGGGAATAGAGAGTGCACTTGTGTTTGCGCGCACACCTGTGCACTATAATATTATGTCCTGCGCACTTGGCTGATCTCAATTGAGATCGGCCGCCACTTATGCTGAATTGCCCATAAAATATATTTGCAAAAATTTCTTGTGTAGAGATTTAATATCTATCTTCTCCAGTTTGATGCAGGTATGAACCGTATTTATTGTCGTGCGATCAGCCCGTATTTCTTCTGAACTAAACACATGATGATTGAAAATTTTTGACAACCAAGCTTCTTTGGTCACTATAGATATCGAAATGTTTGTCAATAAACAAACATGTCAATTATATAGATGTTACACTATTTTCTCTAAATGAAAATCTCTGAAATAGACAATAATCTGAATAATATAGATGAATTTTGTCGATTCAACACTCTTAATAACACCAATAAAATAAATAATTTTCGGATATTAAAATCAAATAAATAATTTACACAAATTAATGTCTGAAACTTTTGAGACATTTTACAAAAAACGAATTTCTGAACGCACACGTGAATAGTGACTGACGTTTAATGTCAAGTCCCACGGGAACGCTCTGGAACGGGATAAAAAGTATCCTATGTCCTTCTCCTGGCTCTAAGCTACCTCCCTACCAATTTTTAGCCAAATCTGTTCTGCCGATCTCGAGTTATAAGTGGTGTAACTAACACGACTTCCTTTTATATATATAGATTCACCTGTAGCGAAGCGAGAGCGGGTCACTAGATCTTATAGTTCTTAATAAAGTAAGTAATAAGTTGATAGCAATTAAATAAAGATTTCTATAAACCCGCCATTTTACTGAATCCACACATGACAAGGCTCTTAGTAGCGTTGAAAAATCGAACCAAAGTATGGAATATTAGAAAACTGAAAGTGTCCGGGATAAGAGAAATAGAGAGATACCCGTGTTCACCCGTGATCATGGCGCTTGCAACAGTGCCGAAATATCGGGAGCTCATTAAAACAAAAAACATGGAAAATATCCCGGACACTTTCAGTTTTCTAATGTGTGTAACCATGACAGTTAAAATTATACAAAGTATGGAACTTACTTGAGAGAGACAATATGAGAAGCTTGCAGACTCTCCGGTGGAGGCGGTCAGCGCTGTTCTCCAGCACCTGAGCTGCATGAGACAGTATCCCAAGCATGGACACCTTCAGCAGCAGACCAAATGCGTACATTATCATCTCCATTGGTGTGAAAGTGCCCTGAGAATATATATTTTTGCATTTTGCTTATACACATTAGGTTATAGATACAGTTTAAAAGCTAGGAGCTAATTCACTTACAATCTATGCCTACTGTATGTGTATGTAATTTTTTATCTTAACAATATTACAGACAATACATATTTCAATTACGACATCATGTAACGCTCATTTGACTATTATGAAGACTTATTTAATCCCCACCACATCAATCGCCGCGAAAGTCAACAAAAAAAACTAAACTCGAATTAGATAAACATTTTAATTGACTTGGTAATTCTTACCTCCACACCTTTGGAAGTCATCGTGTACAGGAAAACCACGTAGTATATCATAGTCGTAGTTATCATCGTCGTCAGCTAAAATGAAAAACGAACCATAGTCAGCACTCAGCAGTATTGATCGTTGAAAATACCGAAGACTGTGATAGTGACCACAAAACTTAGTCTTTTCTTACATAATATTTAGTTAAACTCGTTAGTTAAAAGTCCTGAAGGTATAGTATTTTAGTCACTTACCTGCTCCCCAAATATTTGATTGTATAACTTAGAACTTTCTCTAACATTCCTATAAACAGCTGTCCATTTATCAACTTCTGATATAAGAGGTTCATCATGGGACCGAGTATATAAATTGTTTGCGTCAATCGATTGGATGACTGATTGTAACGTTTCGGACATCACTTGCTGGATACAGTATAAAACGAGAAATTCGAATATATATCGAAAGTCGCACACAAGTAAATTAATTTGGAAAAAGCAGCGCCATACTAAGGGCAACTCAAGAGGCGATGTAAATGATAAGTCAGTGCAGGTGAAAATTAAAATTTCCGCTATATTTAGTAGGAACAAAATAGCGACTACGGAAAAAGTTCTTATTTGAATACTTATAACATGATCTGTTTTGACGAATTTGCTGCTACATTTCATATGGTCAATCAGACTACTGTATTTATCTGTATAGTAACAGCCTAAAATCATCGCGATGATAGAATTAAAAATAGATAAGTAAAAGTATATTACATCACCGGCGTTCAAGAAATGTTCGTAATGTAAGTAATGGTAGGATCGGATCAGTAAATGAATCACTATCAACAGAAGTTCAGCTGTTAATCTGGTCACGATAAGGGTTTGTTTGGATTTCTTACAAGAACAATAATTTCTATAAATACAAAAGGAATTCTCCACATATCTGACGAATTTTAAAATATTAAAAGCCATTTAGATAATACACATGCCACGTTTTGAAGTAGGTTTGTTGTATATGACAAGCCCGTATGTGTATTCGTTAATTAATTCCATGGAGTTTCTAATGTAATTAAACATAGATATGTCTACAAAGGTCTACAAACGGTGACAACATCAACATTTGTCATTATTAATGAGTCAACCAATTGAATTAGGTATAAGAAGGGCAACTAATACCATTAGAATGAAAAGTCGTTTTTTATCCATAACACTTTTTATATATTGATGGCGTGGAAATAATTTTAACTTCCATAGTAACAGCGAATGTTGTAACCTTTTTACATCATTTATCAAACATCCAAATAGAATAAAAAATCGAATCATTAAGTGCCAGTACAGATACAATAAAGGTCTATTTTACATAGCGCTTAATTGATCGAACACGGCACCAACGACATGAAATGTTTTTGTTTCATATTGTTAAAGCTTCAATTATCAGGATCGGTGCCTAGAGGCAAAAATCATGTTTTTAACAAAACGGATTGAAAATCTGTGTTCTTAATAAAAAAAAAACACGCTCATATTTTGTAAATCGTAATCCGACATAAAAATGTTTTAATCCGTTTTAATATTGAAAGTTTACATTTATTTTTCGAATATGTAGGATTATATTTTAGACGGTATTGTGTTAAAAGGTTTGTTAATTTAGGTCAACACGCCATTGAAATTCTCAGTTCATTTGATATTCCGTGTGTTACGATAGTCTGGGAGCCGACTAAGCCCTTGCCGTCATGAAGCCGAACTTTCCACTCAGTAGCCCCTAATTGTAATCGACCACTTTCCTTCCATTAGGACCCGAGTTGTAGTATCACAACACAAGGGCTCCGCCGTAGTAACACTACTAGTTACTAAAGGCAATCAATTGACATGATAATATATAATTACTCTATTATGTAGAGCATTGAACATTTTACCTGAATTGGAAAATAGGTATAGGTATCAAGACAAAAATATTTGCGTCTTCATTCTAACAGGTTCATTCTTACATTAAAATTCTTACGTATATTTTTCAATATTAAATTAACAATAAGAAAAGCCTGTGGACCTAGGCCTGATCTGCCAACAGAAGTGTCGGTTAGCCATCTCCCCGAATTACTCTCGAGTAAGGGAACAGAGAGTGCACTTCTGTTTTTGCGCACACTTGTGCCTTAAAATGTCTTGCGCATTCATTTAAATGCGCCATCATGGCCGAAATCAGTCGCAGACAAAGTATATTCATAAAATATTAACTACTACATACATACAACGTAAATTCGTCATTTTCCCTTTACAAGCTAACGAAGGTGCATTATCGCATGGACCAGCGATGCATACTGCGTGTGCAGGCCACAACAACGCGGCGCTTTGCGTTGAAATTTCACTAATTTTCACGTTATAACTTTAGCTACTTACACATTACTTTAGTCATAACTAACTAGGAGTTGCTTTTAAGTAGTTAGTTACACGATCAGGCTTATAACTTTGCATTGTAGTTAGGTTACGTCAACTGAAGTGATACACAGGAAGTAGTTGTGAAGGTATGTACTTTACAGCATCTTAAATATCGTTAAGTCTAAGTACACTTCTAAGAATATTCCTATGTTAAAAGCTAAGCTGTTGAGAATACATAGCTTTTCCGTTGTGTGTGTGTTGAAACTAATGGTACCTAACGTGTTAGGTAGGTAATCAGTTATTCACTCCCCACAGTTGCAATACTAACGCTGACAAAATAGTATTTTTGATCGCCTATCAATAAATAATTTTAATTACGGATTTTAACACTTACGTAATTTCTGTTATATGATCTATGACCCTTAATTTAATCGGTTTATTTTATAAATATGAACAAATGTATACTGAGACCTAATAAAAAGGACGAGGATATTTTAATTGTAAGATCTTACAAATACGTTTACTATATAACAAAACATTGTCCATTCTTTACTTAATTTGGATAAAAAAGGAATTATTTTAAAAAATCTTAATCATCTAAGTTATTTTATGATAACTACTTTATTTTCAACTCAAAATTGTAGGCACACAATACAATTACTTACACGCTATATTACCAGATGAAATGAAGTATTTGAATCCGATAAAAGGAGCCTAACTTACAACGACCCATTATTTTAGGACTTCATCAGGACTCCCACTAAGGTTTCAGAACCTATTTTCTTTCTTCAGATAATATTAGTAAATTGCAATAGCACGACAGTATAAGTAGTGGTAAAGGCGATCACTGTGGGCACTAGAGTCATGTCGAGGCGCAGCGCGCCAAACGCGCGCACGCCCACAGGGCGCGCGGCCATCTTGCGCAGGAGGCCTCTGCACGGTTTTTGGCAAGAGCTTTCTGTAAAAAAAAAAAACAACATCAAGGGTGAATTCTTATAAGCCGCCGTAGCCGCAGCGCTGCTGTCACGCATGTTAACACGGCGACTTAATCGAATGCGCTCTAATTCTAACCTCTAAATCTCTCTTTCACACGATTTTATATGGTAGGTTTCACTTTCAATGTAACAAATTTGCATAATCATCATCATCATCATCAGCCCATTCCTGTCCTCTGCTGGACATAGGCCTCTCCAAATGCCCGCCTCTTCTCTCTATCCTCAGCCACTCGCATCCAGCTCCTACCAGCCGTCCTGCGCAGATCGTCACACCACCTGGCCTTAAATATGCATATGCAATTTGGATAATTTTTACAGCTAAATAGGCAAAAGCTACATTATTTATTATTACCAACTTTGCTAACCGTATTTAAGGCAAATAAAGAATATTATTATATTAGGTATATTATGATGCGCGTCTATATTACGTTTGTCAAGAGCATTTCTGTATCTGTCAATTATTTTTCTAGAAGTCGGTTAAAACCAAATAAATATTACACAAAAAATACGTCACATACATTAGTTAATATCAACTGTGCTTAATTGCTTTAGTACCTTTGTTAAGGATACCAGAGTGAGTGGATAATCCGTGTGGGAATCATCCTAGACTAGAGATAATACAGGGGCACTTTTTTCCTGACTGGCATACGATTATGTCTTGGAGTAGCCCCGTATTATCACCGGACTTGCAGGGGAGCGGATGGCTAACAGGGTCACTAATGCGTCTTCGTACTAATTGAATAATTTAGATATTATTTTTTAAGGTTTGCTACATGACAATTAAGGAGAATAATCAAACAACTCAACAGACGATCACTACAGAGGTAAATCTGTGTAGCACTGAAATCACAATTTAAAAAAAAAACTACTGAGGTACTTACTTGGGTCTATGAATAAAAGCATTTTGCAAACCCGTCGCCTCAGCCGATCCGAGTGGGTGTTCACAACTTGCGCAGTTTGAGACAGGAAACCGATCATACTGAACATTTCAATTAAGCCACTACAGTACATACATAGAACAACCATTTTGAGGTTTCCCTGCACAAACAATGATGTAGACAATCATTATGTTCTATTTATTACATTCTACTCGAGAAAGAGGGCTAATAAAATGGAATACAGTTCAGTTGCTTACCTTATACAACAACAACGTTCACATTTTTAATTTTTACCCATTCCATTACTCTTTATATATGTTACGGCTAATACCCGAAGTGCGGCTACACCTAGGTTTAGCCGGCTAGAACTAGGTGTAGCCACTTACTCTTGGCTAAACCTAGGTGTAGCCGATTGTTTTCGGCTAAAACTAGGTCTAGCCTTCATCATGCCGGCTACAACTAGGTCCAGCCATTCCATGTCGGCTAATACTAGGTTCAGAGAATCCCTGTTGGATAAAACTTAGATGCGAGTCCCGCCAAGCCTTCCGTCCTTCCCCGCGTCACACTCAGGACTCACAGCATCTGCAGCAGCAGCGCGGGGTGGAGGGCGTAGCGAGACACGCGCCTCTGCAGGTTGTGAGCACCAAGTGCTGCTGATCTACTGCAGGTCTACTAGCGAGTGTGACTAATAGCGTCTGTACATAGTTGTAACTGCCTCGTTGGTCTATTGGCAGCAAGCGCTGCGTAAGGACCGAGAGACCGATTTCAGCCATGGCAGCCGATCTCAATTGAGATCAGCCAAGTGCGATATAATATGTCCTATATTATAGTGCACAAGTGTGCGCGCAAACACAAGTGCACTCTCTTTTCCCCTACTCTCATAATTTGGTGAGTCGGCAATCCGACATGACCGATGAGAGATCGGGCGCTGGACCACCGGCTTAACGTGCTTTCCGAGGCACGGGCGTTCAACCGCCAACTTCCTAACTCCGGGCTAAGTAATTTCATTACAGAAAAACTCACACAAATTTTCACCGACCGCAGACTTGAACCGGGGACCTCTCGGTCCTTACGCAGCGCTTGCTGCCAATAGACCAACGAGGCAGTTACAACTATGTACAGACGCTATGAGTCACACTCGCTAGTAGACCTGCAGTAGATCAGCAGCACTTGGTGCTCACAACCTGCAGAGGCGCGTGTCTCGCTACGCCCTCCACCCCGCGCTGCTGCTGCAGATGCTGTGAGTCCTGAGTGTGACGCGGGGAAGGACGGAAGGCTTGGCGGGACTCGCATCTAAGTTTTATCCAACAGGGATTCTCTGAACCTAGTATTAGCCGACATGGAATGGCTGGACCTAGTTGTAGCCGGCATGATGAAGGCTAGACCTAGTTTTAGCCGAAAACAATCGCCTACACCTAGGTTTAGCCAAGAGTAAGTGGCTACACTTGGTTCTAGCCGGCTAAACCTAGGTGTAGCCGCACTTCGGGTATTAGCCGTAACATATATATTAGTGGGTCTACATGCGATATTAGGAGTAGCAAAGCAAATACGTAGCTACTTACTGCCCGACGTTTCGACTGGGTTACACCAATCATGGTCGCGAGAGAAATGTTAAACCGTCGGGCGGTAAGTAGCTATTTATTTGATACTCCTAATATATAATTTATAATATAAGTTTTGTAAAAGAGGTAAAATTGAATTTTTTACAAAAGGAAATGATCACGTGCAATATCATCATAAAATGCGTGTTCATTACTTACACTGACAGTCATTTGAATGAAACTATATACGAAAATCAAAATGTAAATCATTAGGTAAAGTGGATACCATACATGTAATCTGAAAAAGAAATAGTCCATTATATTATTAGTCCATATTAGTTAATAGTTTTGTACAATGAATACTTAAAAATAACATATTCGTCTGTATGTACATATTCTTCAAACCATACCAACCTGAAATCCAAATATTTCATTGAATAAATTACAACTCTGTGCGATGTTATTATACATCTTAGACCATACTTCAAATTGACGGTATGCTGGCTCATTTTGGGTCTTAATACTGTCAAATATGGAACTCTCCACTGAAGTGTTAATGTATCTTAACTGGTCAGATATAACATGGAGGATATTGATGCAAACGAAAAATTGAAAGGTAAACCGACAGACGCACAAGTCTATGTGCAGATCGAAAACTATTTGCCACAGCATAGACAGGATGGGAGCTAAATAAGGACGCCAGATAGTCGTATATTCTACTACAGTCCTTTGCACGAAGTTCAATAAGTATACAATTCCAATAATCAATATTTTCTTGACAGGTCTGTTTTTTAAACACAAAGGGTCTATTAACTTATCGGTTGACTTCAAATGAAACAAAAGCCGTCTGTATTTAAGGGTGTGATAACATCCACAAACAATTATAATCATTGAATTAATATTCAAAGAATAGAAATAAATTATTTTTATATAAGAAGATCCTTTATATTTAATATCTATGTAGGCATGAAACACGCAATTCATTATACTGATAAGCAAATCCGTAAACATTATGACCAATATTATAATTTGAGTGACCCTTTTGAAGAAACAATAATTTCTATATACTCCCAATACATTTTCAGCATATTTGACAAATTTGATGAGGGAAGTTGACATGTTGCTTAGACACTAACACTAAAGTGGTACCTACATAAAGTTCAAGAAATAATTGATAGACAAAAATAAATTTCACAAGCAATTTATTACTCAAGTATTATTAATGAATTATGGTGTCCTAGATATTATTATTAATAGAGCTTAGCTTTGGATCTAATTTTTACCTAAAATATTTTTTTTATCAATTAACTAAGTACTGGATATTATTACATAAAATAAAATTAACATGAATAAAAAGAATCGATATATCAGTCTGCTTCAAAACACCAATCGTCAATTGTAGTAAAAAAAAATGTATTTATTCCCTGTACAGAAAATACATTGTATGTAAAAAAATGTTGCCAAGAGGAGTCTACATGCTTACCCTGAAAATTTAAGATCGCGTTTAAATAAAACACCCAATACACCTTAAAAATAACACATATATATTTTTCTATTAAGATAAAGCCTTCGCTTTATCTTTAAAAGATCGAAAATATTAAAAATCTGAAATAAAAACGTCTCGGATCACGTCTGAGGAGAAAAAGACTTTACACCTTTATCAAAAACTATTGGCCAGATCTCATATAAGCGAAGATTCAAATCTATGCGCACGTACTTTACCAGTCCTTTTTTGGTTCCGGTTAAAATCCTACGTGGATTCCAAATTGTTCGGAGGGCTAAAAGGGTATATCAGACTCCTGACTAAACACCTGGGATATTCATTCTCGTCCCATATAGGAGTTTTTTCTGGGAACGCACCGCCAACCAACGAACACCTCCCTCAGCGTTTGCGTCGTAAGCTTGGCACAAATTATCGCCACCTAACTTGGACACCTCGGGACACGAAGTATCCACGACACCGAACAACTATAGTGTGAATGATGGACCTCCGATGAGGCAGCTCGACGCGTAAATCTTTCTACCCTCTGGCTGGCAGCCATATTGGCTTTTCTTTACTAATATTATGTAAGGGTTTTTATTACCTGTCTTAGCTTAAAGTTTATATTGGTGCATGCCAAATTTCAAGCGTCCAACTTAGGCTTAACTAAAGTTAAGCGGTTTAGATTTTTCATTAAAAACGATTTTCCCGTTAATTCCCGTTTTTTAATTTATCATCAATTTATATTAACCTAACACTCACGTGATTCCTGTTATCTGATGATCTGTGGTGGTGAACCGATTACATTCAAACTATTTTTGCACTGTACTAATTTCAAAAGGAAAAAGATTTTTAACTACTTATGAGTTGCGTAGGTATGTGAAATTATTTTTTATAGTGTGCTACAACAAATCATTGCCAATTTATTTATTCGGATAGGAAATAAATTATTAAAAAGAAAAATATGACTTCTAAAGATCATAACTTTATTTTTATGTTGTTGAAAATTGTAGATACATAACAAAAACAGTTTGTTACATGATGAAATGAAGCATTTGAATCCGAGACCCGATGATAGGAGTCTTAGTTAGGGCGACCCTGTATGTCAGGACTCCAGTAGCGCTACCATGAGTTTAAAAGTGACAGACTTGATAACGCCTATGTGAAAAATGTCTTTGAAAACATTTACAGCGCCCCTAGTAACGTTAAGAACTAAAATCGGTAGTACGAGTTAACAATTTCATAGGTTTTTAACCTTGTCAGTTTTCAATTGCTAACTCATGGTAGCGCTTCAGAAGTACAGCAAAGCTGGGCCATCCATCTTCTCTTTCTTCAAATAATATTAGTAAACTGTAATAGTACGACGGTATAAGTGGTGGTAAAGGCGATCACTGTGGGCACTAGAGTCATGTCGACGCGCAGCGCGCCGTACGCGCGCACGCCCACAGGGCGCGCGGCCATCTTGCGCAGGAGGCCTCTGCACGCTTTATGACAAGAGCTTTCTGTAAAAAAAATATTAGTCAATCTACAAAAATCGTCAAACATTTAATTAAACCTAATTTTTGCAAGACCGCGCTGTGGGATCTTAAGTCTTACGCTTTTTGATCGTAGATGTCTGTGTAAGTTGTTAGTGATACATGAACAAAATATTTACACAACTAGACATCTAAACATTTGCTAAGGGATTTGTTAAATATCATTGTACATAATATTTAACAAATCCCTTAGCACTGGGCAGTTCCCTAGCTTTTGGAAAGTTGCTAAAGTTGTCCCAATATACAAAGATGGTGATAAAAGTAATGTCGGTAATTACAGGCCCATCTCAATTCTTTCTGTCATTCCCAAAGTTTTTGAGGCACTCATATATCCATACTTGTATGCTCAAATAAAACATGTAATTACAGAAAAACAGCACGGATTCCTGAAAGGGAGATCCACCGCTACAAATCTTGTTACATTTACTGATATTATTGCCAACAGTATAGACTCTCAGCTACAAACAGATGCAATATACACTGACTTTTCTAAAGCGTTTGACAAAATTAGCCACCATATTCTAATACGCAAGCTTTCTAGATACGGATTTGGAGGTCCATTATTGGAATGGTTGCAGTCATATCTGCTTAATGGTTATCTATTGTTTGCCCGAAAGATATATGCCATAATATTCATATGCCCGAATTTCATTTGCCATAATTTCATTTGCCCGAATGTTATGTTTGCCATAAAATACAAATGACATAATTTTAATTGCCCGAACTTCAGATTCCATAATGATTCGAATGCCATACGTATTGATATCTATATTTTTAATTTGTCTTTCATGTTTCTAACCTAACCTAACCAATTTTTTTATCATTCTTTTAACCTATTTTACAAGCTTTTTCGGTGGGAAATGATGTAATGGCACGGAAACAAAGTTTTTAACACGTAACTAATATAGTAAACAATGAGCATAATATTATTGCACTTAAAATATGGATAACAATACGTATGGCATTCGAATCATTATGGAATCTGATGTTCGGGCAATTAAAATTATGTCATTTGTATTTTATGGCAAACATAACATTCGGGCAAATGAAATTATGGCAAATGAAATTCGGGCAAATTAATATTATGGCAAATAAAATTCGGGCAAAATGAAATTATGGCAAGTGGGGGTATACCCTGCTTAATCGCTCTCAATTTGTGGTAGTGAAGGACTATCGATCCACTCCTTATTTAACTAAGTCAGGAATACCTCAGGGTTCTCATGTTGGGCCTTTGCTTTTCGACATTTTTATTAATGATATTGTAGATAATATTCAACATAGTAATGTTTTCTTATACGCAGATGACCTAAAGTTAACTAAAGTCATACATAGTGCTGATGATGCAAGACTTCTTCAAGAGGATCTTGATAATTTGGTAGAATGGTGCAAAATTAATAAGATGTCGCTAAACATTAAAAAATGCTACCACATAAAACTGTCACGAAAAGCAAGACCTCTAGAAACACATTACATAATTAATAACACTATCTTAGAGGAGGTTAGCACTATTCGAGATCTTGGTGTAATTATAGATTCCAAATTAACATTTATTGCACATATTGACAACATAATTGCCAGGGCCTCTAAATCTCTCGGATTCATAATTAGAAACGCCAAGGTACTCAAAAACCTCTCCACTAAGATATTAATTTACAATAGTTATGTCAGAAGTATTTTGGAGTACTGCTCCGTGGTGTGGTCTCCTCAGTACCATGTTCATCAGCTACGGATCGAACGCATACAAAGACGCTTCACAAGGCACCTTTCATATTATCATAATGGTCTAGGTAAAAAAATTGAAAGCTACTGTGATCGACTCCATCACTTTAAAATGGACAGTCTCCTTACTAGGCGAAAGCTTTTAGATCTGATGTTTATATTCAAGATATTTCGAAATGTAATAGATTGTCCGCAGTTTCTTAGTAAATTAAGCATAAGAGTCCCTCGCAAACTACCACGCAACCCGGTCCCACTCTTTAGCAAACCATTCGCACGCTCTAACGTCCAGACCCACTCTGCTGCGTACCGCCTGACTGATGCTTATAACAAGCTGAGCGACAGTGTAGATATTTTCAAAGACTCACTCCAGCAGTTCAAATCGAAAGTCAATGAGTTGTTAAGAGAAGAGTAGTATATCTCAAGTAGTATGTGTTTGTGTAATCTAATACTTGTATTTTTTTTTTTTGTTTTCTCTTTTTTCCAAATTAATTATTTAAAGTATTTATCTTTATTGAAATATATTATACATATATACATATCTGTTATAGGAGTTAGCGAATTTAATTTAGTTATATTTTGTGAATGTTTACTTAATCCGTCCGTACTAATTTTCTGAGCATGATGTGGCTGCCTTAAATAGATTTTTACGTTTTTATATGTGTCACTATTGTATGTTAATTTTATGTTTTCTCTAATGTAAATGTCTCTGGCTGTCCAATTAAATAAATAAATAAATACACATAAGGAATAACTTCTAAGAACATTCTGGGAACTAATATTAATTAGTTCCCAGAATGTTCTTAGTTAGAGAGAGAGAGTATTTATTCTAAAGTCTTGGAAAAACTAAAATAAAAATGAATATATCTATGACCCTATTCACAGAATAATATTTATTATTCAATACTCTTTTCAAAGGCGACCTATTATAATAATAAGGATATTTTTCCTTTTATTTTATTTTATTTATTAAGGACAACCAACAAATCTTACACTAAACAAATACAGATACATGACATAGAACAAGACTGGCTCGGTGGAACAGTGGTTAGTGACTCAGGTTCAAAACCTACGGTTCCAAGTAGGCTTGCCAGACCGCCGGGAAATCCGGGATTGACCCGGACTCTTGGAACTTCCAAGAGTCGTGGGTTCGATTCCCACTCGGGACAAATATTTGTGTGACGAACATCGGTGTTTGTTCCGTGTCTGGGTGTATTTTTTTTACTGCCCATTTTATTCGTTTTTATAAACTTAGATCGGGGCAGGTGCCATAGTCCTCCTTCCCATAGTGCCAGTCACCCAGCCACCCACCCACCAGCACCTGAACCCGATAGCCCAAATTCTTTGTTTTTCCACTCCACTCCATAGTCCTGCACTGAAAGGGGGTTGTCCTTGGCTGTTTTTTATAGAGTATACAGGCATAATCGTCGGCTGGTGCCACATTACATGTTAAGATCATCGAAGAGCCTCTATTTTTTGTCTTCGGCCCCACGCACGGCTCCCAAAAATCGGGGACTCTGTAGTCCCGTGCCATTGGAAATGACTGATAATAATAATAATAATGAATTCTTTATTTTTAATTTAAAACATTCAATAAATTAACCTTGTACATACTACGTCTGTAAATTTACAATATGGGTGAGTAACTAAATATAGGTTAACGTTAGCAATCAAACATCTCAACTGACGATCACTAGTTACTTACTTGGGTCTGTGAATAAGAGCATTTTGCAAACCCGTCGCCTCAGACGATCCGAGTGGGTGTTCACAACTTGCGCAGTTTGAGACAGGAAACCAATCATACTGAACATTTCAACTATGCCGGTGCAGTATAAACATAGAACTACCATTTGGAGATTCCCCTGCACAAATAATGTACATTATAAATAGTAGTAATATTAATCAGTTGGTACATTCTATTGATTATTACAGTCTGGTGCCTAGACGAAAAACATTTAGTATTTCCCGCACCCGGACGGAGTCGCGGGCGGAAAGCTTGTTACAAATAATTGGTACTTAAATGGTAAATTAAAAAAAAATACTTTAACAGATTATTATGTATTATAATATTAAAAAAAACGAATACTTTTGTTGATCGTCGCTAATATACATATTCATATTAGATCTTATCAGTATAACGTTAATATTTTTAAATTTATAGATATTGCTCACATTTATGAAAGCCATGGAAAAAGTTTTGAAAAACAGTTAAATTTAAAATTGAAATATAAAAGGAAAGAATAATGTACAAAAGCTTTAAATACTTACACTGACAGCCATTCTAATCAAGCTATATACGAACATCAAAATATAAATCATTAAAGTGGATACCATAAATGTAGTCTGAAAATAAATAGATATTACCAGTTCATTTTAGTAAATACCTAGTTTAATACACATAAAAATTAAAAATAACATAATCGTCTGTATGTACTTAAACCATACCTACCTGAAATCCAAATATTTCATTGAATAAAATACAACTCTGTGCAATGTTTTGATACATATTAGACCATACTTCAAATTGACGGTATGCTGGTTCATTCTGGGTCTCAATACTGTCAAATAAAGTACTCTCCATTGAAGTGTTAATGTATCTTAACTGGTCGGATATAACGTGGAGGAAATTGATTAAAACGAAGAACTGAAAGCTAAATCGACAATCGCTCAAGTTTAAGTGGACATCGAAAACTCTTTGCCAAAACCCAGATAGGATGGGCGCTAAATAGGGACGCCAGATTGTCGTATATTCCGCTATAGATCTTTCCAAGAAATTCAATAAGTACACGATTCCAATAATCCATATTTTCTTTACAGGTCTGTTTTTTAAAGTCAAAGGATCAATTGACTTGTCGGTAGATTTCAAATGAAAAAGAAGGCGCCTGTATTTTAGGGTGTGGTAACATCCACAAACAATTATAAGAATGGAATTCATATTCAAAGAATAGAAATAAATTATTTTTATAAATGTAGATCTCTTATACTTAATGTCTACATAAGCATGAAACACGCAATTCATGACACCAGTAAGCAGGTCCGTGAACATTCTGATCAATATCAATATCTGTGCAACTCTTTTGAAGAAACAATAATTTCTATAAACTCCTAATATATTTTCTACATATTTGACAAATTTGATAAGGAAAGTAGACATGTTGCTAACACAAACACGGACAGAATGGTACATAAAGTTCACGAACTAAATTGATGGAGCATAATCAATATCACGTAACGTTCTTAATGAATTATGGTGTCAAAAATATAATATTAATAGAGGCTTTTGATCTATTTAGTATCATATGGAGGATATTCAGAGTTTATTATTTTTTACTTTAATAAACTGGATTTGTAACATACTGGAACTCATTTAAAATTATTTGACGATATTAATGTTGAGTTAGTTTCGTTGCTTTTAGATTTTGAGCTCTTATAAACATGATAAATAACTTTATGGTTCAGTTATTTCGTCTAAGTTTCGTAACTATTAAAAAACAACAAGACAAATCGATAGGTACCTTGAATCTCAAATGGCGTAACCGCCAATTTGGTCAAAATTACTTTTTAATTCAGTTTTATTTAGTTTCTTTTTCTCTATTGACCCGTATATTTAAAATCCTGAAATTCGTTTTAAAAAAGGGTCATACGACCCAATGGTTTTTATAGATTTGAATACTTGTATTGAGGTAAACTGGTCGTAAAAGGCTTAGCCCACTTTACTTGGCGTTTACCCTAGAAATTAATGTGACGTGAAAAAAAATCATTACAAAAGGGGGTAAGGGACATAATTTGTCGGCGTAACTCGTAAGACACGCTATTATTCAAAATTACAATACATAGAAAGGCGTTTACTCCCAAAATCGCTGAACAACATGAGTGTCATTATTATTGATAGAATTGATGCGCGGGGGATCAAGTTTGCGGAGACATTGGCTATTTATTGTTTTTCCTCGTTTCGGCATTTTTAATTAAAGTCCAAACACAAAGCAGAATCAACGTCCACTAACACGCCAAAGTCAACGTAACGGTCACAAAAATAATAAATACACGGAGGATCGTAATCTATGCGCACAAGTACGAAAATGGCAGAATACATAGATAAATGTATGGTGAATACACAGCAGCGGGGATTACGAATGACAAAATAAATCGAATTAGTTACGTAAAAATTTAAGTGAAGTTTCCCATATTCAAAAATTCTTCATCAAATTCTAAAAATTACGCGGTGAGTCACTATGAAAACATGTCAAACGGCGTAACTTTGTAAAAGCGTAATACAGAGTGGACATTTTATGTTTTCTTTTATTATTTAATTTTTATTAAAGCACATAAAACAATTATTCATGGGAGATAGGACCTTCACCTCTTAAAAATCGTGTTTGTTATGGGGCGTAAATGCCTTTTTGTAATAAAGTTTCATTGTATTAAACTTGATAAATTTATATAAAAAAGATTTTATATTTCTACTGAAAAGTTGTGTTTTGGTAGTTACGCCATTTGAGATTTAAGGTATCGAAATATCACCCGCAGGAAACCGAATGAAACAAACATTTTGCGTATAATTTAAATAAGAACGGGAATATTGGCGGCTAAATGTACGTTACCTGAGTTTACAAAACCAAAAAACATCAGAGATAAGTAATTAGCATAAAAAATAAAAAACCATTACGTATGCAATCAAAAAATTAGATATTTTATTTTCACAAAAGATCGGCTGAGTACATTTCGATTGTTTCTAGATGATATGAGCAAATTGCAACAAGACGATAGTGTAAGTGGTGGTGAAGGCGACGACGGTGGGCACGAGCGTCATGTCAACTTGCAGCGCGCCGTACGCGCGCACGCGCAGCGGCCGCGCCGCCATCATGCGCAGGAGGCAACGGGTCGCCGCGTAACACTCGTCTTCTGAAACCAATATTTATTTATTTATTTTATTGACACGAAACAGATAACAGTCCAGAATGTTATACCAAGCATACTTATGATATAACTTAAGAGCTAAACTATTACCTAAAACCATGGACTTCATAAAACATATGTCCCTGACATGACAAGATAAAGTAAAAAAAAAGTCGGTTTAACGAGACGAGAAAGGTGCCTGGTGAAGGGCTGTAGGTAAAAAATATTTTTGATCTAACCGGCCTTACTTTACCAGGCCTAACTTCACATAGGTACTCTACATTTAAGGCAAATCGTGTTGATTGGCCGTTTTGGTTTTTATCTAACGTTCGCATTAGTCAAACAAAGTGATGAAGTTAAAAAAACGAACGTTTCGAGAAAAGGTAGGTAGAGTTGTTGCGTTTCGCTTGGCTCGTCTCTGCGGTGACACTGCCGCGCCCACAGATACTATTCAAATTCGAAGAAAATACACATTTATGTGTAAAGATAATAGAAAAGTGTCATCTCAACCGCACACTAATGTGCACACGAATGTGTTTTATCCACTTTAAAATTTGTATTAAACTATAAAAATAATACCCAAATAATATACAGGGTGTCCCAAAAAGTAGTGTCAAGCGGAAGTCCTGAGATAGAACACCCCGTGGGGCATCCGAAACACCCCATGTATGTTCCGCAATTTTTATAGTTTTCGAGTTATGATTATTTTTCTAAAATTTTGAGAACAACTGACCTAACTGACTAAAAATATTGTAGAGAAAAAAGTATTTCACTTTTTTGAGTAATTCTTTTGCAAATCAATTTTCATGAGTTTTTCTTGTAATGCCTAAAATATTTCTCTCCATAACTTATATGGAAAAAATCAAAATAAATGGTACAAACTGGAAAGTTACGTTCTGTAAATAACGTCCTACAATTTCAACGTTACATTTAAAATATAAGGAGGTGGTTGCATGGCTCTAAGTAACTTTAAAAACTGAGCTAGACTCTCAGCTTTTATAATCATTAATAAAAACTGGTACTTAATGGGCTACTTTTACTGAAATCGGACTTCAAAGACAGAGAGGTGGAAAAATCATAAAATTAGCCATTTCATCATCATCATCATCAGCCCATATACGTCCCCACTGCTGGGGCACATTTTATTATTCCGAAAGTTAGTCAGTTTGTGAACAAACCTAATTTTAATACTGAGGAGCACTCAGATGCAAACATTTGGATGCTTTTTTTTTGTTTAATTTAAGTTTCATTGCGCTAACACTGTTTTCACATGCAATACCTTTGTTACGACGAACTTGACGAACTTTGCTTTCTTTACGGACTTTTATAAACGTTTACTTATAAACGTTTTACAATAAATAATCAAATTCGAAAACTTTTTTTTTCAATAAAGTTCCCATTTTTAAACTAAATTAATTTTTTAAGTATCACAAATTAAACTTTCAAGTGGTTATTTCTTAGCATTTCTTTTATAATTCTGATTGTTCACAATCTTATTAACTTTCGGAATAATAAAATGTCCAAATAGTACTTCGTATTCAAATGGCAAATTTTGTGATTTTGCCACCTCTCTGTCATTGAAGTCCGATTTCAGCAAAAGTAGCCCATTAAGTACCAGTTTTTATTAATGATTATGAAAGCTGAGAGTGTAGCTCAGTTTTTAAAGTTACTTAGGAGCCATGCAGCTACCTCCTAATATTTTAAATTTAACGTTAAAATTGTAAGAAATTATTTACAGAACGTATTTTTTCAGTTTGTACCATAATTTTGATATTTTTCATATAAGTTATGGAGACAAATATTTTAAGCATTACAGAAAAACTCATGAAAATTGAATTGCAAAAAGAATTACTCAAAAAAGTCAAATACTTTTTTCTCTACATAGTTTTTAGTCGGTTAGGTCAGTTATTCTCAAAATTTAAAAAAAATAATCATAACTCGAAAACTATAAAAAATCGCGGAACATACATGGGGGTGTTTCGGATGCCCCACGGGATGTTCTATCTCAGGACTTCCGCTTGACACTACTTTTTGGGACACCCTGTATACTAACATAACCTACTTGACCTTCAGTAAAAATAATAAGATAAGTGTGATACTACATTTAAAATTAAATTGGCTAAAGTGTCTAAAGTGGCTTTTTTATTGGGTTATACAAGCGTCGGGAAGTAAGCGGTTTTTTAGCTCTGTATTTCTACTTTTTCTAGTGAACAAACGTACTACACTTAGCAATCATTATATTCATAGATAAGTAAATGTACAAGTGTCATCGTTGAAATTGTCAACTGTTCCTCACAGGACAGGCTAAGCCTAGTGTTAGGACCGGTAAAACTATTTGTTATTATTATTATGGAAATAAATAGGGGAGACTGGGGACACTTGATCCCTGGGGAGACTTGATCACCCAGTGACAAATCAAAAACAAAACGCCTTTTCTAGTTTTTATATTGGCAACATTAATCTTTGTTGTCTATGGTGAACAAACAACGTCATTTTGACATCTTTATGTAGGCAACTTCAGAGCAGTGCAATCATTTTTATTTTCCTGTGCCAGAATTTCTTTTGGAAAGTTTTTATTTGTGTTTTATAAATAACTGAATGAATAATAATCTGAGCATGTGTCAAAATTGAATTAAAGCAGGTTATTAAAATTTGCATTATTTTACATGTATTTTATTTAATAACCGTTTTCTCTTGACTTTAAAAATCATTTTTTTATAGGAGCACTCCCGGGTACACTTGATCCCGGCAAGATAATATACCAATTTTATTTTTTCTTTTGTTTTAAATTAATTATAAAATATAAAAGAAAAAAGAGGGTGCAAAACCGCGTATTGAGGGTAACACGATCAAAGGTACTGCCAAAGAGTATCGACTAGCTTCAATAAACATAATATTACCTGTTTCTTTGAAAATTTACTAATCTATTGGTTAAGCATCATTTTGGAGCGCAAGCTATCTGGAATATTGACGAGACGGGGCTGTCCTGTACATAAACCTAAGAAAATCCCCTATGATCAAGTCTACCCGTTACTGGGATCAAGTCTCCCTGAATATGTTAACTTCTTCCTTTTGGAAAGCTTTCAGAAAATGCAATAAAAATAAATGTAGCACTCAGAAATATAATAATCAAATAATGGGGAACAATAATAAACAATATTTACTAACTATGTATGTATGTATTATTTTCATAGAACTAAATTTGATAAAAATATAAGCATGAAACCAAAATGGGGATCAAGTGTCCCCAGTTTCCCTTACATTATTATTACTTATTACTGTTGTCTCCGTTGGGATGATCACGGGACTTTCCCGGCCCTTTTGGAAGGCTTGCGTGGGGGCACAGGCCCAACACGTAGAGGCCCCTTGAGACGTTTAATATAAGTTTGGGATGGATATGCTAACCGGATATCACTCCTAAACGCATAAAATGATGCACTCAGCAGTAATACCCGGTGAGCATAAAATACTATTGCGTAAAAATGGAATCTAAATATTTGGGTCTATGGTGAAATGTCAAGTGAACTGTATATCTGGGCTATGGGATGAGATATCGTCACCTGCCATTCCAATATCTCATAAATTGTTTAAAGTTGGCAGGCAGTGTCTCGCCAACCACTAGGTGGGCCCCCAAAATAAGCCACCATGTAGGCAGCAAGGGCGGCAACACTGGCGGGGTCAGTTAAGGGTGCCGAGAGGTGTGCACCGGTTTCTGGATCGCGGTGTTCCGGTCAGCCGTTCCCCGCTATTACGCAGATTGAGCACTTCCACCCTTTCAAGCATATAGCTCTTGCGCTCGACTCTGGCCGGCCAATGAAGGCAAGCCAGAGGTGGGGGAGGAGATGGTAGGTTCCCCCGGGAGGTCTCGGGTCCGTGGTGTCGCCGCGCACCAGCAGCTCGCCACTGGCTGCCCTGCGGAGACTGACTGCACTGGTAGGAGTTGTTGCCTCTCTTGGTGCAAGACTCACCAACTCTCACCAGCGGGCGATGGGGTCGTCACATCCCTACGCCTTTACTTATTATATTCATTATTTATGTCTAATATTTGAACTCTTTATCAGCACTTACTTGGTTCTGAGAACAATAGCAACTTGCACATCCGTCGCTTCAGGTGATCCGAGTTGGTATTCACAACTTGTGCCTCTTGGGACAAGCAGCCGATCATACTCAACGTCTCCATTATACCAGCGCAGTATAAACCTATCATTGTCAAACTATAGTGGCCCTGCACAAACAAAAAGCGTACTATTAAACTGTCTAATGGTAATATTTTATTTAAATGTTATCTGACAATCTATGAAAAGAAAAGGAAAATTACTTTGATTCTTACTTACACTGACACCCAGTGTGATCAGACTATAAACGTAAATCAACAGATATATCATTAAGGTGGACACCATAACTGTAATCTGAAAAGAAAACCATAAGTCAATGAACTTCGGAATAAAACTAAACATACTTATAAAAATCACAAGCATCGTTACCAACCTGTAAGTCGAATATTTCATTGAATAACTGACAACTTTGTGAAATGTTTTTATATATCCTGGACCATTTTTTCAATTGACGAAACGATTCTATTTTACTTTTACTTATACTACAACTGTCAATGGACGCGTTAATGAATCTCAACTGTTCAGCCATGACATGAAGTATGCAGATCAAAGCGAAAAATTCAAAACTAAACCGGCAGTCACACAAATTTAGGTGCAGATCGAAAACTCTTTGCCAATATAAAGAGAGGACCGGCGCTAAGTAAGGACGCCAGATGGTCGTGTAGTCCACTACAACTCTTTCCAAAAAATGAGTCAAGTAAAAAAATCCAAAGGACCACAATTTTTTAACAGACCTTTTCACTAAAGTAAAATCAATTGATTTGTCCGCTGATTTTAAGTGGTAAAGAAGACGTTTGAACTTTGCGGTATGGTAACAACTAAGAATAAGTATAACAATTGAATTATTATTTAACAAATAAAAATACAGCATCTTTGGAAATGTTGATTTGCTGTATTTTAAAAATATAAAGGTATATAATGTAACGTTAACTACAATAGTAAGTAAATCCAAAAATATTCTGATCATAATAAAAATTTGTGCAATTTTTTTGAACAAACAAAAATTTCTATATATGCAAAATACATTTTCAGTGTATTTGACAAACTTTAGAAGTTTTCCAGACATGGTGTTCACGCAAACGTTGATAAAATGAAGCTTCGATATAAAGCCATCACCACGCTTATCGTTATAGTAATGATTGATAATAATGTGCCACTTCTTTATAGAAATTTAAAACAATAAAAATTATACATATTACTTATCATCAATTTACATCGCCCACCCACATAAACGTATACAAATTAATGAAGTGGAAAACATGAATATCAATATTTGTTATTTGGATCGTTTAACTATTTTAGGAATATGAAAAAATTAAGCATAATAAAATTATAATTAGATACTTTGAAAAATTATAAACAAATATTTGATAAAGGGGAACCATCAAAGACAGTTTCAATCAAGACGTAAGGTAAGTGAATGTCACTTACGTACCGACTTATTTTTGCATTTTAGAATGTAGTATGTGATAACCCAGCACTTTCCAGCGTATTTGACTAAAGCCTAATCGCCCTAGCTTAGGGCAGGCCCGTACGTACACCAACAGTGGGGACGTCTATATGGGCTGATGATGAATATCTAACAAAATAAAGATGTTTGGAGATAGTACAAGTGAAGTCACTGCAAGGGCAACAGGGATTTCTATGGGAAAGCGTGTACTTTAAGGAAACTACCTAGTTGAAATAAGATGATTATTTTAAAATAACTGTCAAAGATACTAAGTGAGTACAGTACAGGTAAAAAAAACAGCATCCAAGAAGATCGTCATTGGTGAATCTTGGAAAAGTTTAATAGTTGTAAATTAGTTAGTCCTTTCAGCTATTTCATACCACTCATTTTTTATGAAATCGAGTCAAAACTGAGTGCCTCTTTCGTATTCTTAGTATTTTAAAGGAAATTCACGAATGAACGAAATGAGTGCATTCTCGCCTCCTGTTATGATGTGCATTAGGTTAACCGTTGCTGCAATTTGCACTTATGAGCGCAGTAAATTTGTAACTTTGGCTGTTTTAATTACGTAAATAGGAATAAACAAGTCACACATGCTGCACTGGCTTGCTAAGAAAGTGGTGCTTTTTGAAGCTTTGAAATATTTTTGTTTGTTATCTTGAAGGACGAAACTTAAACTATTTTGTATCGATAACATAAACACGGATTTTGAAAACCGCGTCCAAACTGTTTCCGACAAACTAAAAAAAATATTAACAAAAATACATACATCATCATCATCATCATCAGCCCATATAAGTCCCACTGCTAGGGCTCGGGCCTACCCTAAACTATCAGGCTTAGTCAACCACGCTGGCCAAATGCGGGTTGACACACAATTTTAGAATTTTTTCATAGTGTGCAGTTTTCCTCACCATATTTTCCACCATCGTTGTAGCAAAACTAAAAGAAATGTGGATTAAAATACATGGATGCAGGTCAAACTGAGAACCTTCTTTTTTGAAGGCAGATTTTTCCATTTTCATGTGGAAGATGCAAGTAAATAAAATACTCGAATAACAAACAACTCTTCATTCTTTATTCCTCGCGATGCTTTGTACCGCCGAACGTTTGCGAGAGAGGAACGAATCATCTAATTAGACATTACGTCTGTAACGTTTCTGAAAATCCTTTGTATTGCACAATTTTATGCGTTCCCTGTTCCTACGTCCTTTTCAAAGTATCCTCGTTGTAATTTAAACTTTAACCTGTGATAGTTAGAGTTCATTTTGTTCGCACGGTAATTGTAAATATTGAGCTTGTGACAATCGGTGCGGCGCACAGTGAGAAGACCACGCTAACGAGACTCCCCCCCCCCCCCTCATTTTCATTTTATCGCTATCTCACCCCTTGGTTACTACTTAGTATTTCTTTTTAGAGACATCACGAGCGTTTCGTTTTCCTGTGAAATTGGGATACCTATAAATTACAGACATTCCAACTTATAGACGAACATACATGAATCCTAGGTACTCTATTTGTCATACATAATGCACATGTAGTATTTGTGTCAATAAGTAATAAATAGGTTACAACTTCACTGTCCAAGTGTCCACGCCTACATAATATGGGCTGGGGGCAATGGATGCATCTACTTCACAAACAGCCCTTGCCGCCCAGACTTTATTAGAAATTTACTAGGTTTACAAGTTTAGCAAAATGTATTTGAAATGAAACTAAGTTTATTTGTAGTGTTCGCGAAAAGAATAGACGATCCTTTTATCCCTAACTGACATACGATGATAGCTTGGAGTGGCCTCGTCATCATCACCGTACTTGCGGGAGAGCGAATGACTCTCACCCCTTAGAATAAATATACTATTAGTTAAGTGTATTAAGTATCTAACTAACTAACGTCTCCTTGTACCAAAAAAAAAATAAGTAGAAAAGTTACATTAGCTACTGCCATCGCACAAAAAACACATTTGGTGTGCGCACAGGAAGTTATTCAAATATTCAATGTAGAAAGCACCTCGCGTATAACATTGTCATTTTCTAAGAACCGGGGATAATCGTAGCTATCGATTCAGAAAATATGGGTGGAAAAATAATAGGAGCGTGAGTGCTGACTCGGAGAGAAGGCGCCCGTATTTGCCGAGAGAGCCCAAATGCGGATTTGGCAGCCACGGTGGTCTGTTGACACTTTTTCGTTTTCCACAGCTGAAGTTGGAGTGGAGACTGATCTATATTTAAAGGGCCAACGGTTGAGTGAAGCGGAATTTCCTTTTCTGTCACATTACGAATATTAGAAGTTAGCAATTAAAATTTACTGTTTTTGAAACTGTGCATATAATAAAAAAAAATTCAGATGAAACTAATTTTACTGATTAATTTTGCGTTTTATTTAATTCTTAACATAATTACTTAGAGACCAGACGTTTCGAGCTGTTACAGGGTTTGACGTCATGTTAAGACTTCACTCTTAAAATTAGATTTATTTTAAAACTTACGGGTGAGCGGATGGTTCTCGCCCCTAAATCATTATGAGAATAAAATGAACAGATTTTAGGGTGTTTACTTGCATAAAATACAATAAACCGTTATTTATTCACAAGCCAAACCAAATCCCATATGTAAGTATTTTTAGTTTTAAATAATTGTCTGGATACAATTGTAAAAAAAATCGATTTGTTGTTTATTGTTTTAACGCTTTAAAGTATTTTTATGGATTTAAAGCTCTCATGTAAATTATAATTTTAATTTTTTTTTTTCAAATTTTATTTAAAAAATTGTCTGCTAACAAAACTTATATGATATTAGTAAATTGTAGAGAAACAACGTAGTAAGTGGTGATAAAAGAGAATAGGGCGGGCAGCAGCGTCATGTCGACTTGCAGCGCGCCGAACGCGCGCACGCGCAGCGGCCGCGCCGCCATCATGCGCAGGAGGCCGCGCGTCGCCGCGTGACTACCACTGCCTGGAACAATGGGTATTTATTAGAAATAAACCCAATCAGAAAACGTATTTACTATACCGGAGCCGCTCTTAGATGACTGATTTGACACATGCCAGACTGACTACACTAGTGAGGAGAATTCGAAAGTACTCAACTGAAAGAGATAGCTCTTTCAGTTGAGTACTTTTTCGAATCTTTTGTTTAATTATGTCATCTTAGTGTCAAAAAATGGCACGGCACTGATTTAAAACGCAAATTACTATGAAGGAAACATTTAAATAGTTGTAATTCAAGATTATTGCATAAAGCTTCTAAGTAATAAAATGGTTTCATCGTTGATTTATCACTATTTTATTTTGTCCAGTTAATAAGTTCTATTTTATGATTAATCAAACATTGGTTGCAGGTACAATAAGTAGCTTGGATATCAGGTTCTATAGAAATATGTATGAATAAAAACTAAAAAAAATGCTTACTTGTTGTTGAGTTTATGAGCATTTTGCAAAGTCTTCGTCTGAGGTGCCTCGCGCTATTCTCCATCGCTTGAGCCGCTCGTGATATTAAGCCCGTCAAAATCGACATAGTAGCGAACCCATATACATACAAAAACATTGTTATGTATGTAGAAGTTCCCTGCGGAAAAAAATATTGCTAAATAAAAAATAAACAATTACGAGTATATTCCGATGCTTCCAATGCAGGTGTTACAAACAAACCTCCAGTACGTTATTATAAAAACGATATTATGCCTCTATAAAAATGTAACTCTCAACTTACTTCAACACTTCTTTTTGTAATAACATATAAGAAAGATACGTAGAATGCCATTGTGGTAGTTATCATAACTCCTAGCTGAAAAAGAAAATGATTTGGATCCATCAAACCTGTTAAGAACTTTAAAAATAACTGATATAACACCGAGAATACTTACCTGTAGTCCGAATATAATATTGTAAAGCTTACAACATTCTTCGATATTATTATAAATTTCACACCATTTTTCTAAGTGAAACAATTTTACCTCGTCGCTCTCAAATATTTGGTTGTCAATCGATCGGTTAATAAATTTTAATTGTTCCACTATGACATATAGAACGCAAAATAACACGAAAAATTCAAAAATGAACCGGTAATAACAAAAATATAAGATAATTTTGAAAAACACTTTCCCGAATTCTGATAGAAAATATAAAAAATGATGCTTTCCACTAGAAAAAGATGCTAATAGGTTCAATACTAAATGAAATATGTATAGTAGGCCGACGGGCCAAAATTTTCGTATTCGTATCTGAATAAAATAAACATTATCGAAGCATTTCTGCGTCGATTTCAAAAGGAGAAGCAGGCGTTTATATTGACCGGAGTGGTAGCATCCCGAAGTAATTAAAACTATTGAGTTCAAATTCAGTAGATAGAAATATAACATATCTGTGACAATCGAATGTTTTTTTATATCTATGTATGCATGCAACCCACAATAAACGACAAGTACTATTAGTTCGCCAATTATTCTAAATAATATTAATGCTTGTGACGATTTTTTGAAAAACTGAAAATTTCTATAAACACACAAAAAATTCTCCACATAATTAGTGAATTTCAAAAGATTTATAGACATTTTATTGTATACAAGTGTTTACTAGAGTTATAAAATTAGAATGGTTTTTATTTATTGCAGACTGTCTTGTCATTAACTAATCATTTGATACAAACCTGTCTTGTGTAATGAAATGAAAACATGTTCTATGGTATCGATTTAATTATCTAAGTGTTAACAGAGTCTAATTGTCATTCCTCCATTTGATAATGGAATAGAAATAAAACAATATTCAATTACTATAGGTATAGTTGTGTTATCTGTGCTATATGTATAGTCCAGTCAAATTAGGTAAAAATCTCGGAATTCGAGATACCCAGCTGTAAGTCTGTAAATACTTGTATATTGACGTCCTATAAGTTGTCTCAAAACCTACATATTGCAGGGTGTACGCAACTATAAAATTTTCAAGGTCAAATGTCACAAATATCAGTTTTATGAACTTTTGAGCGAAACGGGAAGTTTTATTATAAAAAGTGTGTAGGAGAAAATAACTTATCTTCTATTTATCTATAAAAATTGTCTGTACGTTTTATTCCTAAGATCCACCATTTCAGAAATACAGCGATGCGAATAGTTGAAAAAATAGCTTCCAGGCTCACGTGCGATTGTGCTAGACAGTTAAAATTTTCACGAATGATGTATTTTAGTAGCCTCTATAATATCTAATACTAGAAAAGCTTAAAACCAATGTTTAAGTGGCTTCTCATATAAAAACTATGGTTTTTTTTTTCTCACACTTGGCCGGTTTTTAACGTGGTTACCTATTCCAGACGACACATTTTATACATGAAGAACACGTTGTTTATAAGGAAGCCTGGTTAAATAATTGTTTTCAGTATTCAGAAGATTCAAGATTTCTGCGTTTCATTAAATTAAATTTGGTTAATATGGATCTTCACGTTCATAATAGAGTTAGATGGACAGTTAACATTTTTAAAATGTATTTTTTTTTCAGTTATACTTCAAACAGAAATTCTAATAATTGGGTATTTCGTACTTTTTGACCCATAATAAGCAGTTTAAATTTACTGAAACGTATATGTACAGTACTAAAAACAACATAAAACAATTATTTAACTAGGCTTCTATATAAACAACGTGTTCTTCACGTATAAAAGGTGTCGTCTGGAATAGGTTTACTGGGGTAACCACGTTAAAAACCGGCCAAGTGTGAGAAAAAAACTATAGTTTTTGTATCAGAACCCGGTTACACATTGGTTTTAAGATTTTTCTAATATAGAGGTTACTAAAATACATCAGTTGTGAAAATTTTAACTGTCTTGCACAATTGCACGGGGTCTGGAAGCTTTTGAAAATACAACTTTTTCAACTATTTGCATCGCTGTATCTCTGAAATGGTGAATCTTAGGAATAAAACGTACAGACAATTTTTATAGATAATGAGATGATAAGCAATTTTCTCCTACACACTTTTATGACAAAACTTCCCGTTTCGCCCAAAAGTCCATAATACTGATATTTGTGACATGTGACCTTGAAAATTTAATAGTTGCGTACACCCTTCCATATGCAGGTTTTGAGACCACTTTTAGGATGTCAATATCTAAGTATTTACAGACTTACAGCTGGGTATCTCGAATTCCGAGATTCTTACCTAATTAAAGCTTAAATGACTGGACTAGTATCCCTGTCCCTTAACCTTGTTTTCACGCGAATATTACAAAATAGTTCTACCATTTGGTGGATGTTTAGTTAAAATGTCATTTAAAATATGAGAACATTAAAATAACGTATTTGTTTGTGTAGTCTACAAATCGTATAGAAATGTTACGCTCGCACACCGTGAAATATTAGTGGTTGTTTTCCTGAAACAGATCGATTAACCTTTCGCAGTGCTTTCGAAATATACTAGTTATTTCTTGAAAACAATAAACAAACATTTTCAATTTTTCAAAGAATTTATCATCTAACTCGAAAGCGTGAGAAACCATAGTTCTTTAACGAGATGTAAGGTAATCAGGTACTGCTTGCCAAAAAAAATCGATGATTAAAGCAAAAGAAGTTCTACGCCTTAAGTAATTAGTGGTTCGAGCTTGCTTTCGAGTTTCGCCTATCAGTTTTGTAAAACACAAATTTATTGATTGAATAAAATAAAATGCACAATTCTACTAAACAACTAAGATAGAAACCTTTATACTGCGGAAAAACAACCACTAAAATATCACTGTGTATATTTTGCCACAAATTATAATTTTATCTTATTGAATGTCATTTTGAATCAATTTATCTAATCTTAATTTTTTTTATTTTATTCAATCTTTTTATGTGTATATTCAATAATTTACTAGGCATATTGATTATTGTTTCACTGGCTATTAAAATTTACAAAGTTTTGATTCAAGTAAAAATACTGAATAAGAAAATCGAATAAGCATTTATTAACCTTAGTTAAACATTTAAATCTCCAGAATTAATATGAAAAGGAATAAATAAGAAAATTGTACCTTCAATATGAATTTTGTTCTTTTATTCGCAATGAGGGCAATCGTTTTTGAGTTCACTAAGCGGTGCCACTATAAAAGTGAGGTCCTAAAAACGGGTTTAAATACTTTTTCCGGGAGCCAAAACGGAAATGTACATTTAAATTATATTTAGTACCTACATTAAAATTAATCCTTTTAGCAACTTATATAACAAGCATACAAGCAACATAGCATAGCAATTATTTCGCATTAAACAACGTGTTTTTCAGTACCATTATCACAAAAAAGGGAGGCATAAGTATTTTTCTCCTCAGCTTTGCTTTTAAAACACTCATATTAATTAATCATTCATCGTAATATCGACTCTTATAATGTTAAAATACTAATCTTTATAGGAACATCGTGATGCACCCAAAAATCTTAGGTTGTGTAGATAACCAACCCGCACTCGGTCAGCGTGGTTGGCTAAGGCCTTATCGCCCTTATTTAGGGTAGGCTCAGCAGTGGGACGTATATGGATGGGCTGATGATGATGATGAAAGTTTCTAAGTAGGTACTTACTCGAGGGTAAGAATAAGAGCAATTTGCAAAGTCTAAATTTACTTGCATGAAATACAATAAAAATGCAATTGAACGTTATTTATTCACAAGCGAAACCGAATTCATATAACACATAGGTATTTTTAAGTATAGATATTTGTCTGCATACAATTGTAAAAAAAAAGACAATTTTTTATTTGTTGTTTTAAAGTTATTTAAAGATCTAATGTAAATTAAAATTAAAAAAAAATTGCGCAATGCGAATGCAATTTTTTTTTTTCAAATTTTATTTAAAAAATTGTCTGCTAAGAAAACTTATATGATATTAGTGAATTGTAGAGACACAACGAAGTAAGTGGTGATAAAAGAGAATAGGGCGGGCAGCAGCGTCATGTCGACTTGCAGCGCGCCGAACGCGCGCACGCGCAGCGGCCGCGCCGCCATCATGCGCAGGAGGCCGCGCGTCGCCGCGTGACTACCACTAGCTGGAACAATAGGTATACATTAGGAAAAAACAATAGGAAAAATCTTAGTCGGCAGGTAACTAAATAGAATTGAGGTGTCTGTTTGTATTATTAAAATAACGACATTTCACTGAATGGGTATAAATCTATATCAGGTATGCACCGTGAAATTTGAGTGGTTGTTTTCCCGTGGCAGAACGATTATAGCCTTTAGTAACACTATCGAAACATGCAAATTATACCGTGAATAATTTTTATTTTCTATTTTTCAAAATAATAATTTTCAAACTCGAAAACGAGATAAGCTATCGTTGTTTTTTAAGATGTGACGTAATCAGGTACTGCTTGTCGCATGAGATCGATGCTTAAAGCTAAAGAAGCTCTACGCCCTAAGTAATAAAGTCGTTCGGACGTACTTTAAAGTTTCGGTTATACCTTTCGTAAAACCGGCATTTATTGATTTAAAAAAAAATAACTGCACAAATTTATTGTGCTACGAGGGTAGAATCATTTTGCTGCGGGAAAACAACCACTAAAATTTGAGAAATAGAAATAAAAATCAACAAAATATTAAAAATAAATGATGAGTACTTTACTTGTTGGTGAGTTTATGAGCATTTTGCAAAGTCTTCGTCTGAGGTGCCTCGCGCTATTCTCCACCGCTTGAGCCGCTCGTGATATTAAGCCCGTCAAAATCGACATAGTAGCGATCCCATATACATACAAAAATATTATTAAATATGAAGAAGTTCCCTGCGGAAAAAAATTGCTAAATAAAAAAACAACGATAAAAAAACATTTACGTTCAACAGTTTTATTTTATTTGCAGCGAAAACTAGAAATAAAACCGGCCAAGTGCGAGTCGGGCTCGCGCACAAAGGGTTCCGTAGCAGCAAATATAATAAAAATCAACCTATCTCAAAAACTATAAGAGATACTTTGATCAAACCAAAAATCGTTGAAAGAGTTAATTAGCATGCATCACCTCTATTTTTTTTAGAATTTTATACCCCGTAGTTATAAAAATAGAGGGGGGGGGGGGGACATACTTTTTACGACTTTGAGAGCTGATATCTCAAAAACCGTTCACTTTAAGAAAAATGTTTTTTAGAAAACTTTATATCATTTTAAAAGAACTTTCCATTGATACCCCACACGGGTATGTACATCTCAAAAAAATTTCATCCCTCAGTTACATGTATGGGGGCCCCACCCCAATTCTTTTTTACTATTTAGTGTCATATTTTTGTAGCGGTTCATACAACACATATTCCCATCAAATTTCATCACTGTAGTACTTATAGTTTCCGAGTAAATCGGCTGTGACAGACGGACAGACGGACAGACGGACAGACGGACAGACGGACATGACGAAACTATAAGGGTTCCGTTTTTGCCATTTTGGCTACGGAACCCTAAAAACGTGGGACCCCTCTGAAAACCTACCTATGATCATGAGCTCGGGGTTCACTCAAAAAGCTTATAGCAAAATCCACACACTTAGTACTGCAAAAAATAATACAGGAATAGTTAATGGACCCCACGTTTTTATTTTAGTCTGACCTACCACTACCGTCAGAGATAATAATGATCGGGACCATCTACGTAGGTTGATTGGTAAGTTGTAACTATTTATTTATTTTCTTGTTTTAAGTGCAAATTAAATAAAACTGTTTAATTTAAAATAGTATATTCTATTAAGTGCATGAATCATTTTGCAACAGTGTCCATCTTGAATTTGAAATTTTGACATAATATCAGTATTCTTATAGTGGAGCCCTTTCACTTAATACCCAAATTGGGGGGTTTTAGAAAATATGTACCTAGGCCGACATTTTGGAAAGGCGGCTATCTTGGAAATTGAATTTTGATATAATCATCGTTTTCTACTTGTTGAGCCCTTTCCTTGGATACCCATATTTTTGCCATTGGTGAAACCGAGGTTATCCGCCATTTTGTAGCGGTGGTCACCTGGGATTTAAATTTTGTATAGTACATTGTATTCTACTTGTTAAGCCTTTTCATTTAAGACCCATATTGATGGGATTAAAGTTATCCGCCATTTTGTAATGGCGGCCATCTTGGATTTACAATATTTTGTATTCTCACCAAAATTAAAAGTAATGACCAAATTTCAGATCAATCTGACAACAGGAAGGTGGTTAAATTTCAATTTCTAATTTTGACCCAAAAACATACCCACTGTACTGGTCGAGCTAAATAAAACCGTTTAAAAATTATGAGTATATTCAAATACTTTCAACACCCACTGTGGGTGGTGTTTAATTTTTTTCATTCAATATTTTAAAAAACCGTATATTGCTTTGTGATACAAAATTATAACTCTCAACTTACTTCCACGCTTCTTTTTGTCATAACATATAAGAAAATTATGTAGTAAGCCATTGTGGTAGTTATCATAACTCCTAGCTGAAAGAAAAATAGATTGATTTGGATACATGATACCTGTGACTTACGCATGCATGCAATCCGTACTTGTTGCGATAAGAACTTTAAAAAAACCTGATATGACACCCAGTATACTTACCTGTAGTCCGAATATAATATTGTAAAGCTTACAACATTCTTCGATATTATTATAAATTTTAGACCATTTTTGTAAGTGTAACAATTTTACTTCGTCGTTCACAAATGTTTGGTTGTCAATCGACCGGTTGATAAATTTTAACTGTTCTACTATGACATGTAGATGGCAAAATAACACGAAAAATTCAAAAATGAATCGATAATAACAAAAATATATAACAATTTCGAAAAACACTTTGCAGAATTCCAAAAGTAAATTCAAATAAAGTTGCCTTCCACTCGAAATAGATACTAATAGATTTAATACTACATGAAATATGTATAGTAGGCCGACGGGCCAAAATTGTTGTATGCGTATCTGAATAAAATAAACATTATCGAAGCATTTCTGCTTTGATTTCAAAAGAAGAAGCAGGCGTTTGAATTGCCCGGAGTGGTAGCATCCCGAAGTAATCATAAGTATCGAGTTAAAATTCAGTAGATAGAAATATATCATGTCTGTGGGATTCGATTGTTGTGTTAAATCTTTGTATACATGCGACCCACAATGAATGACAAGTATTAATAGTTCACCTATTATTCTTATTAATATTAAGGTTTGTGATGATTTTTTGAAAAACTGAAAATTTCTATAAACACACAACAAATTCTCCGCATATTTAGTAAATTTCAAAAGATTTATAGACATTTTATCCGTATACAAGTGTTTACTAGAGTTATAAAATTAGAATGGTTTTTATTTATTGTAGACTGTGTTGTCATTAACTAATCATTTGATACAAACCGGTCTTGTGTAATGAAATGGAAATAGAACCATGCCATCGATTTAATTATATAAGTGGTAATAGTCTAATTATCGCACCCGATCCCCAAGTGTACCATTAATTGATAATGAAATAGAAATAAAAGAATATTTTAATTACTATAGGTACCCGCTATCACCGTCAAGAGCTATCACACGAGTATTACAAAATAGTTCTACCATTTGGAAGAATTTTTTACTAAAGGTTATTTTAAAATTCAAATAACGTATTTGGTTGTATCGTATATTAACCAGGCTTGTATACAATTTTTTCGCTCAAACACCGTGAAATTTTAATTTTAGTTCTTTTCCCGATAAGTTCTTACCTTTAGAAGTACTATAGTATCGAACAAGATATTTCTTAAAAATAAATAAGAAAAAAAATCAACTTACCTTTAGTAGTACTATTGTATCGAACAAGATATTTCTTAAAAATATTTAAGAAAAAAATTCAATTAAAAAAGAATAGAAGTAATCATCTGACTCGAAAGTGTGTGAAACCATATAGTTCTTTTACCAAATGTGACGTAATCAGGTACTGCTTGCCACTCAAAATCAATGATTACAGCAAAAGAAGCTCTATGCCTTAAGAAATATAGCGGTTCGAGCTTGTTTTTGAGTATAGTATTTTAATATTGACTCTTATAATGTTCAAATTCTAATCTTTATAGGAATAAACCCTCAAAACTGACCTGCGAACAGTGGCATTTGACATTTAGAGGACCTCACTCGGCGCTAACACCCCTAGCGACCACTTCACTCTCAATAGCCCCCATTACAAAAGCGATAAACAAGAGGTTCAGGTTCTTACTTTCACCTACAAAGGGGTTTAATTCAGTCTTTTATTGGTTTAGAAACAACGGGCTACGGACTATTTTCTGTAGCCTCTTCTCCAGGGGTAACTCCAAACCACCACATACATACATAGTATAAGGCAAAGTCGCTTTCCGCGTCTGTCTGTCCTATGTATGCTTAAATCTTTAAAACTATTTAACAGATTTTGATGTAGTTTTGTAAATAGGTAGAGGGATTTAACCGGAAGGTTTTTATGTATGTTTTACCCGAAGTAAAGCGAGGGCGGGTCACTAGTATATACCTTACTACATAATTTAACTACCGTAGTTTGCACAGAGATTAGTCGGTAAGAATTTTGATACAATTTTCACATAATGCAAAAGGTCTTCGTTCAATGGAACATTTTATTGAAATATCCTATGGCAATTCAAAATTTATTAAAAATTATCTAGATTACTATACTTTATTTCATGAACACGCAAGACATTGTATTAAGTGCTAGGAAGCTTAACTCGGAAACTGATGAATTTATGTGACAACTATGATAACTATATTTGTGTTATAGATATCAGCACACTACAATTACTGTTAGTAATGGTTAAAGTTTCTAAGCGTCGATGGCCGAGTGGTTTAGGTCATTGCATGCCATGCGAGAGATCGCCAGATCAAACCCCACCACAAACGACTGTGCTTTTGAAAGTTTGAAGTTCATATATTCGATTATTCAACGCTTCAACGGTGAAGGAAAACATCGTGAGGAAGTTCTCGCCTCTACATCTCCTCCCCAAGGGATTGAAATGAATAGATATTTGGGCAATTATCAATATTAAAATACAATAAAAATGCAATTAAACGTTATTTTTAGAACATTTTTACAAAGGTATTTTAAGTTTTAGATACAATCGTAAAAAAACTTTTTTTTTATTAGTTGTTTTAGCTCTAATGTACATTGCGCAATGCAAATGCAATTTTTTTCTATTTTTAATTTAAAAATTGTCTGATAAGAAAACTTATATGATATTAGTGAATTGTAGAGACACAACGAAATAAGTGGTGATAAAAGAGAATAGGGCGGGCAGCAGCGTCATGTCGACTTGCAGCGCGCCGAACGCGCGCACGCGCAGCGGCCGCGCCGCCATCATGCGCAGGAGGCCGCGCGTCGCCGCGTGACTACCACTGGCTGGAACAATGGGTATTTATTAGAAAGAAACCCAATTAGAAAAATTTCGCTTAAGCGCTTCTCCCCCAACCTCATCGCCTTGCTCACCGACATTTTTAATGCGCCAATCAGGAATGGCATTTTCCCACAACAGTTGGAAGAGGCTATAGTCATTGGAATTTTGAAACCCGGTAAACCGATGCCCGAGCCGACTAGTTACAGACCTATAAGTATTCTCAATTCGATCGGAAAGTTATACGAGAGGATTATTCATAGTCGTCTCAGAGACTTTGCCGAATCCAGAAAGCGTTCGGCAAAATCTGGCACAATGACTTACTTTATAAGCTTTACCAAATGGTGGTGCCCGGCTCGTTCTCATCTTACGAGAATACCTGACGAACTGCCACTTCCGCTACCAAATAGACGGAGCGCTCTCCGCGCCTCATCCCATCACAGCCAGTGTGCCACAGGGCTCGGTGCTCTCGCCGATCCTGTTCACCTTGTACAGTAGCGATCTTCCCAAATTCAAACCTTCCCCCTAGAAGCCCACCTCGCGCTGTTCGCGGACGACACAGCTTTGTACTGTTCGTCCCGAACCGAAAAGCCCAAAGCTCGTACCCTCCAACACTCCGCTGACATTCTCAGCGAAGTGGTTCACCAAATGGACGATCGAAGTAAGCCCCGATAAGAGCGCTGCAGTATTATTTGAGCGGTGTTCTGTATTCCCTCCGCGCAGTCCACCGATCACCATGTTCGGAAAGGCGATCCCTTGGGAACGCCGAGTAAGATACTTGGGTGTTCAATGTTCATCTCGACCGTGGATTAACGTTCCAACATCACATTAAAACGGTGCACGACCGCGCCGCCTTCGCCTTGCCTTGCCTTGCCTTGCCAGATAAAAACAACAATTTCATATTCCCGTAAATGCTATTCTACCAATTTTTCTTACAAACATTATTGTCAATGTATTGACACATTTTGATAGATGTCATTGTTGGGTTGTTTCCATGGTTGCAAGTCACACGTAGCCATTGAATAATAATACCCATATGGGTATTATTATTCAATTTGAATTAACTCATATGAGTTAATTCAATAAATCCGTTTATTTCGCTTTTAACTAGAAATAGCAGTATGAATGGCGGTATGATGTTCGCCGGAACCACTAGTATGTCAATATATTATGTCATCATCATCATCTTCAGCCTATTGCAGTCCACTGCTGGGCATAGGCCTCCCCAAATGCACGCCACTTCTCTCTCTCCTCGGCCACTCGCATCCAGCTCCTACCAGCCGTCCTGCGCAGATCGTCACACCACCTGGCCTGCGGCCGTCCTACACTACGTTTGCCAAGACGCGGTATCCACTCCAGAACTCGTCTACCCCATAGGTCGTCGGTTCTACGGCTGATGTGGCCAGCCCACTGCCACTTCAGCTCACTAATGCGATGAGCTATGTCGATGACTTTGGTATATATTATGTCAGTATGACAATACTTCAAAAGACTAGGTATAATAGTTTGTATGGGAAATTAATGAAGTTATTTTTACTATCTTCTTCATCCTCGCCATTTTAATATATTTTCTCACCGTTCAAACCTTCCCTGGGCTACGACGAACATTTAAAAGCCAAAATTAGTCAAATCGGTCCATCCGTTTTCGAGTTTTAGTGGGACTGACGAACAGCTATTCATTTTAGTATATATAGATAAATATAGAGAGCTTTACTTGTTGGTGAGTTTATGAGCATTTTGCAAAGTCTTCGTCTGAGGTGCCTCGCGCTATTCTCCATCGCTTGAGCCGCTCGTGATATTAAGCCCGTCAAAATCGACATACCAGCGAGCCCATATGCGTAAAAAAATATTATTAAATATGAAGAAGTACCCTGTGGAAAAAAGAATTGCTCAATTAAAATATATAATTATGAGTTGTTTCATTTTTTTATACACGTAACATATTATAAAAAACGATATTATTATGCTTTGTGATACAAAGATATAACTCTCAACTTACTTGAACACATATTATTGTCATAACATATAAGAAAATTACGTAGTAAACCATTGTGGTAGTTATCATAACTCCTAGCTGAAAGAAAAATAGATTGATTTGGACACATGATACCTGTGCCTTACGCATGCAATTCCTACTTGTTTCGTTAAGAACTTTAAAAAAAACTGAAATGACACTGAGTATACTTACCTGTAGTCCGAATATAATATTGTAAAGCTTACAACATTCTTCAATACCATTATAAATTTTACACCATTTTTGTAAGTAAAACAATTTTACTTCGTCGCTCTCAAATGTTTGGTTGTCAATCGACCGGTTGATAAATTTTAACTGTTCCACTATGACATGTAGGACGCAAAATAACACGAATAATTCAAAAATGAATCGATAATAACCAATATGTAAGATAATTTGGAAAATCACATTCCCGAATTCTGATAGGAAATTTAGAAAATGCGGCCTTCCACTCGTAACAGATACTAATAGGTACAATACAAAATGAAATATGTATAGTAGGCCAACGGGCCAAAATTGTTGTATTCGTATCTGAATAAAATATACATTATCGAAGCATTTCTGCGTCGATTTCAAAAGGAGAAGCAGGCGTTTATATTGACCGGAGTGGTAGCATCCCGAAGTAATCATAAATATCGAGTTAAAATTCAGTATATAGAAATACAACGTGTCTGTGGGATTCGATTGTTGTGTTAGATCTTTGTATGCATGCAACCAACAATGAATGACTAGTATTAATAGCTCGACAATTATTCTAATTAATATTAAGGTTTGTGATGATTTTTTGAAAAACTGAAAATTTCTATAAACACATAACAAATTCTCCGCATATTTAGTGAACTTCAAAAGATTCATAGACATTTTATTGTATACAAGTGTTTACTAAGAGTTATAAAATTAGAATGGTTCTTATTTATTGTAGACTGTGTTGTCATTAACTAATCAATTGATACAAACCTGTCTTGGGTAATGAAATGAAAATATAACCATGATATCAATTTAATTATATAAGTGGTAACAGAGTCTAATTGTCACACCCAATCCCCAAGTCCATTTGATAATGAAATAGAAATAAAGAATATTTAATTACTGTTGGTACCCGCTATCCCCATCAAGAGCTTTCTCACGAGTATTACAAAATAGTTCTACCATTTGGAGATTTTTTTTATTAAAGGTTAGGTATTTAAAATTTTATTATGTTAACATTCAAATAACGTATTTTGTTTTATTGTATAGGCAGTCTACATAACCAGGCTTGTACACAATTTTTCGCTCACACATCGTGAAATTTTGTGGTTGTTTTCCCGAAATAGTTCGAATTACTTTTAGTAGTACTGTCGAATCAATCTAACTATTTCCTAAAAATAATAAACAAAAAATTTAAATTTTTAAAAAAAGTAATCATCTAACTCGAAAATGTGTGAAACCATAGTTATTTTACGGGATGTGACGTAATCGGGTACTACTTGCCAAAATCGATGATAAAAGCAAAAGAAGCTCTATGCTTTAAGAAATATAAGGGTTCGAGCTTGTTTTTGAGTTTATCAATTTCGTAAAACTACACAAATCTAAAATTACTGTGTATATTTTGCCAGAGATTATAATTTTGTTTTATTGAATACCATTATGAAATATTTTTTCTTATCATATTTATTAATTTTATATGTGTATTCGATATGTTTTATTCTAGCCATAAAACAATGTGTATTTATGATGAAAGTTAGTAAATTTTTTTTTTATAATAATATTTTATAATAATTTACATTGATTAATAATTCACTGACAATAACATCAATAAAGTTTGATTAAAAAAACACTAATAAGATAATCAAATAAGCATTTATTAACTTTAGTAAAATATTAAAAACAAATCTTAAGAAACAATATGAAAAGGTTTTTTTTTTAAGATTGAGATTATTGTATTGAATTTTTCGTTGGTTAACAGACATTATACCTTATAGGAAATGTGCGTTAAGTTACCTTGTATTTTGTTACCTTCAATATGAATTTTGTTTTTTTAACTTAGTGAGCGGCCACTGTTGAATGAGGTCCTAAAAAACGGCTGTAAATTTTTTCCGGGAGCCAAAATTTAAATCACTCACTCACTCAATCACTTAAAAGTAAACCTAATATTGTATACTAGCTGTGCCCTTCGTTCGTGTGGACTACAGGACTTTACATATAAAAGTTTGTTTGCATTAACTCCCGTTCCAGTATGAGTTTGGCAATATCCCGTAGTAAGTAAACTTAATGTTCATTAGGGTTAACTACTTTAATAATAAAATAAATATCTGGGACATTTCCACACACGGTCATCTGACGCCAAACTAAACAGAGCTTGTTACTATGGGCGTCAGAAACTGATATACATACATATATATTTTTAAATACATAATCACACCCAGACACGGAACAAACACCGATGTTCATCACACAAATATTTATCCCGAGTGGGAATCGAACCCACGACTCTTGGAACCGCCAGCCAGGGTCACTAACCACTGTTCCACCGAGCCAGTCATAGTCACTTTCGTTTATAGACGTTATTTTAGTAGGTACTGACTGAGTCCCCGTACTTACCGAACAAGCTGGTTTATTTCGGTACCTACTTACATTTTAAAACTCTGATATCTTTCGAATGGAATGTCCGAATTGAATATTATTATATTAATTTTATTACATATTAAAGAACTTATTGTGACATGACTATAATAGTTAGATATATGCTGGCGCGACATTTTTTTGTAGATATGTATGTGTTCTACAAAAAGGTAGTACATTGTATATTTCTAAAATGAATACTTTTACGCAGCGCATGCGATATAAGGATTTTTTACATCTTGTTTTACATACTGGGGTTTTCCGTACGGATCCCCGATTTTGTTTAAAATGTAATATAACCTATAACCTTCCTCGATAAATGGACTATCCAACACTGAAAGATTTTTGTTAATCGGACCAGCGGTTCCTGAGATTAGCGTGTTCAAACAAACAAACAAAGTCTTCAGCTTTACAACATTAGAATAGATAAGTATTGGCTAAGCAACAGTGTTTTCTGCACTATCAGTCTCTGACGCCCATAGTACAAACCTGCTTAGTTTGGGGCCAAATGACCGTGTGTGGAAATGTCCCAGATATTTTCCTCAGCTTTGCTTTTAAAACACTCGCACTCTTTAATAATTTTAATATTGACTCTTATAATGTTCAAATTAATTTTTTTATAGAAATAAAACCCTCAAAGCCGACCTGCGAACAGTGGCATTTGATATTTAGAGGATCTCACTCGACACTAACGCCGTAAGCGGCCACTTCACACTCGATAGTCCCCATTACAAAAGCGATAAACATGAGGTTCAGGTTCTTACATTCACCTACATAAGGGTTTCATTCAGTCTTTTATTGGTTTCGAAACAACGGCCTACGGACTATTGCCTCTGCAGCTTCCTCTCCCGTGGTAACTTATTACCTAAATGATCTTATTGAATTGTAGCGCAACAACGACGTAAGTGGTAATGAAGGAGACGATAGTGGGCAACAGCGTCATGTCGACGCGTAGCGCCCCGTACGCGCGCACGCGCAGCGGCCGCACCGTCACCATTCGCAGGAATCCCCGGCTTGCCTGGCGACACTCGCTAGCTGCAGAAAAAAGTAATGTGTATGCATGCTTAAATTTTTAAAACTTCTCAACAGGTTATGATGCAGTTTTTTTTTTATAGAGAGATAGATTTAACTGGAAGTTTCTTATGTTTGATATACCCGAAGCGAAGCGAGTGCGGGTCACTAGTAATTATATTATATATATTACTTCATAATTTAACTACCGACTAATCTAGTTGGTAAAAATGTTGATACAATTTTCAGATAATGCAAAAGTTCCTCGTTCAATGGAACATATTATTGAGATTTCCTTTGGCAATTCAAATTTAAAAATTATCTAAATTACTTTACTTCATTTCATGCAGCGACCGCATGATTACCTTGTTAGTTTTAAGTTTTATGAAATAATAAATAAATTATTATTATTATTATTAAAAGAAAATTACACACAAGACATTGTATTAAGTGCTAGTGCTAAGAAGCTTAACTCGGAAACTGATGAATGTAAGTGGTAACTTAGTATTATTTGTATTATAGATATTAGCACATTACAATCACTGTTAAAAATAGATAAAGTTTTTAAGTACTTACTCGAGGGTAAGAATAAGAGCAATTTGGAAAGTTTTCGCTTCAGTTGACCAGTACTATTCTCCAGCAGTTGTGCTGCTAAAGATAACAAACCGATCAAAATCAGCATTGTACTAATCCCATACACATATAGACACATCGCGGTATATGAGTATGTTCCCTGTAAAAAATACAGCGTTAAAATAGTATTGTAATGATCGGACTAAAATATTTTTTATTTATTTATTAGGTCTACCAACAATTATATACACTGACACTTGAACAGAAAAATTGGAGACTTAGGTAAACATGCTTTCTAAGTGCGATAAACAATTGCGGGTACAACACCTCATAGTGGCAGATGTATATTTCTACTTCAACACTTAAAATATATAATATAAAAAAACAAAATCTGAGAACAGGAAAACTAGGTACAATTTTTTTCTAGTGCCGTCAATACGGCTAAGAAGCAGTGCACAGTAAAACCATTAATTTATCCTTAATTTTTTTTGTATTCACAATACAAACTAAATTTTCTCAGTTAGTGACTCAAACACTCATTATAGCACCTTAGGAACTTACGTGAACACTATTTTCTGCCATTACATACAAGAAAAGTACGTAATAAACCAATGAAGTTGCTATCATCACAACCAGCTGAAAGAAAGGAATATATTTCTAGTTATTCGTTTTATTTATCATTACATTTTTTTTTATTTTTGCCATTATCATTTTATATCTCGAAATATATTTCAACAACTAAAAAAGTGAACATGTTTCAAAGTTTCATTAGAATATCAAGCATATTTACCTGAACACTAAATATATCATTATATAATTTGCAGCTTGCTACAACATTTTTATAAATATCACACCAATGTTGTAAATGTGATAATTTTATAACGTTATTCTCAATAAATCGATTGTCAATTGAACGGTTAATGAACTTTAACTGTTCCACAATAACAAGCAGAATACAAAATAAGACAAAAAATTCAAATAGAAAACGAAAATAACAAACATATACATGTAGTTCTAAAAACACTTTTGCAAATCCCGGCACAAAAATTTGCAATAACGACAACTTTTTATTCGCGAGAGAGACTATAACGTTTCCAACAAAATGTAGACCAAATATAAGGCCGACGTACCAAAATTGTTTTAGCCGTATTTTTACGAAAAATACTTTATCAACACACGTTTGTGTGGATTTTAAAAGGTCCAGAAGACGTATATATTGATTGGAGTGGTAGAATCCCAAACAAATTATGATGATGGAGTTCAAATTTAGGATGTACAAATATATCACGTCCGTGTTATTAGAGTTATTTTGTGTAAAATCTACGTACGCATGGAACCCGAAATGAACAAAACACAAAGAAAGTTCTGCTATTATTCTAAACAATATTATGATTTGAGATGCTTTCTGGAACAAATATAAATTTCTATAAACACAGAAAATGTTCTCCGCATATTTAGTAAACTTTAATACGTGTACAGCCATTATACAAGTGTTGACTTCGATAATAATAATGTAGTAATAATAGAGTTATTAGTTTTTATCATCTACATAGTGTGTTGTCATACACTAATGCATCAATTCATATGAAAACACCTCTTGTGGAATAAAAAATGATCGTAAAGCCATCGATTTAATTAAGTAAATGTTAACATAGCGATAACTACTTAAGTTAACCGCGAAGTACCGTCATGGTGTTTTGAATGTATTTATATATACTTTCGAAACGTAGTATTCGAAAAAGTTTAAATAATAAACGTAACCTGAACGATAATATGATGTTCTATAACCGTCATCATTAGGAGTCAGCTATATTGTATAATGTATGCAACAATGCCCAATACTACAATATTTTTTATTTCATCATCATCATCAGCCCATATACGTCCCCACTGCTGGGGCACGGGCCTACCCTAAACTAGGGCGATAAGGCCTTAGTCGACCACGCTGGCCAAGTGCGGGTTGGTCGACTACACAACCTAAGAATTTCTTTTTAGGTGTGCAGGTTTAATCACGATGTTTTCCTTCACCGTTAAAGCGTCGAATGATGGTACATATGAATTTCAAATTTGAAAAACACATTGGTACCTTATTATTTTTTATTTGGTTTACCAGAAATTATTTGGTATGTAAATAAAATCAGCATTAAGCAAACCTAGAAAAAATCGGATAATTACTACGTAAAGTATGAGATCTATTATAATAAAATTAGAACAACCCCATGTCTGTGCATTATAGATATTAAAGAAAAACTAAGATGGGGGACCTTCTTCATACAACCAACAGAAGCCAAAAATATTTTTTTTTTTCTGTCTGTTTATTGTCCGGTTTTGAAAAAAAATTGTTAATAGGTACTTTTAAATAATGTTGCTTAATTGCAATGTAACAACGACGTAAGTGGTGATGAAGGAGATGATGGCGGGTAGCAGCGTCATGTCGACGCGCAGCGCACCGAACGCGCGCACGCGCAGCGGCCGCGCCGCCATCATGCGCAAAAAGTCCCGGGTTGTCGAGTGACTCTCGCTGGCTGGAACCAAACGTAATAATAATATAATAAATAAACGTAAATATCAATATTTAAAGGATCTGGGAGACGATAGAAACGCAAAGAAACAAATGACAAAAGATCAAAGAAAGAATGAATTTCTAAACATTTTTTTATTAAATAGGTAAATTTAAAATAAAACTAATTTTACGGATTAAACAAGCGTGAATTTTAAACATTATTATTTAGAGAGCCGACGTTTCGAGCTTTTTACAGCACTCGTGGTCACGGGCAAGTCTTGCCTCTAAATAACATTTTTAGAATAACAATATAATCTAATCCTTAAAATTAGTTTTATTTCAAATGTATGTAGTGTTCGCGCAAATATTAGACAATTTTTCATTTCACACAGTCTTGGCAAATTAATGAGTGCTTGTTTTAAGGTAATAAATAAATGTTAAATATTCTGAAAATCTTTTGAAAATTCTTATAAGCAACTTATGTACCGGAGAAACGGACTAATCACAGTAATGATGCCAAGCTTTTATTAGAATAACCTTACTTGTTGGTAAGAATATGAGCAATTTGCAAAGTCTTCGTCTGAGGTGCCGCGCGTTATTCTGCAACGCTTGAGCTGCTCGTGATATTAGGCCCAACAACGTCGAAATAGTAGCGATCCCATACGTATACAACAATACCATCACATATGATGCATTTCCCTGCAAAAGCCAAACATTTCGCTAGGTACTTTATTTATGTGTGTGCTAACGACCTACATTGTAGGTACTATAAACATTACGCTTTCTGAAAAAATAAATATAAATACAGTTTATCAACTTACTTCAACACTTTTTTTTGTCATGACATACAAGAAAATTACGTAGTAAACCATTGTGGTAGTTATCATTACTCCTAGCTGAAAGAAAAATAAAATAGTACGGATACTGAATACATTAAGCTTATCTGTCTGATTAACCATTCTGTCATCGTGTACACTTACCTGTAGCCCAAATATAATATTGTAAAGCTTGCAGCTTTCCTCGATATTAATATATATCTCACACCATTTTTGTATATGAAACAGTTCTATTTCGTCGCTCTCACATTTTTTTTTGTCAATTGACCGATTGATAAATTTTAACTGTTCCAATATGACATGTAAAACACAAAATAATACGAAATATTCAAAAATGAATCTATAATAACAACAATATACGTTAATTTGAAAAAACAGTTTCCAAAATGTTGATAGAAAATATATGGACAGTTTCTTTACACTTGGAAAAGATGCAAATAGCACTAAATGAAATGAGTATAGTAGGCAAATGGGCCAAAAATTTTTGAAACGTATTTTAATAAAATAAACACTATCAAAGTGTTTCTGCGTCGATTTCAAAAGGAGAATCAGATGTTTGTACTGACCGGAGTGGTAGCATCCCGAAGTAAGTACAACAATCGAATTAATATTCAGTAGATAGAAATATAACATATCAGTAGGGTGAGTATGTTGTGTTGCATGTGCATATGCATGCAACCCACAATTAACGACAAGTATTAATAATTCACCTATTATTCTAATCAATATTAAAATTTGGGATAAATTTTTGAAAAACTGAAAATTTCTATAAACACAAAATAAATTCTCCACGTATTTAGTAAATTTTAAAATATTTTTATACATTTTATTGTTTACAAGTGTTTACTTCCGTGATAAGAATATAATGATTTTTATTTATTGTCGTCTGCGTTGCCATAAGCTAATCAATTGATACAAACTAACCCTGTTTTATGCAATGAAAAGAAACAACAATACTATCGATTTAATTATTTAAGTGTTAATAAAGCTTGATTAAGCATCCTCCATTTGGTAATGAATTAAAACAATATAAATGTGCCATTAGTACCACGAATATTGTAACAGGTAGTCTTTTAACTAACTAATATTCCCAATCCCCAATGATTTAGAAGGTTATCTGTAATTTTTATTTAAGAGCTGTGGATTTTGAATAAACAAATAAATAAATCTAAAAATAAATTTTGATGTTATTTTTGCTGAAATAATTGGATGTAATTATTATACAAAATCAAAAAATAAAAAAATAACTACGAGATCCTTACATTGTATAAAACAAAGTCGCTTCCCGCATCTGTATATCCCTATGTATGCTTAAATCTTTAAAACTACGCAATGGATTTTGTTGGTTTTTTTAATAGATGGAGGCTTCAAGAGGAAGGTTTTTATGTATACCCGAAGCGAAGCGAGGGAGGGTCACTAATAAATATTAAATATATAACTGGTTTAGTTTATTAAATGTATTCTACAAACCGCATTTAGTGTTCGAAACATACAAACTCTTCTAACTTCTATATTTTGATAATATTTTTAAATAATATTACTAAATTGCAATGCAACAACGACATAAGTGGTGATGAAGGAGACGATGGCGGGCAGCAGCGTCATGTCGACGCACAGCGTACCGAAAGCGCGCACGCGCAGCGGCCGCGCCGCCATCATGCGTAGGAGGCCACGGCTTGCCGCGTGACACTCACTGGCTGGAAAAAAAAAGTAAATTGAAAAAAGGAAATGTCACCTTCACCTGTCAAATTGTTCAATGCTACAAACTCTTCACTTCACACAACTTCTCATTTAAAAAAACCCTATTTACCTACAAAGTAAGTCAGTTTTAAATACAACAAAAGATATAAACGTTAAGTAATATTCTGGCTGAGAACATATATATATGTTACGGTAAAAGTGGATAGAGTGGTTGTTATGTATAATTACCGGTAACTATGCATAATTACTAGTGTTCGTGGTAAAGGTGGTGAAAACTATCGAATTAATCACATTTACCGGGAATTATATAAAATTACCACACCCTTTATGTAAATGTGGCAAATAATAAAATAAAACTGACTTGACTGGCTCGTTGAAACAATGGTTTTGTTAGTGACCCAGGCTGGCGATTCCAAGAGTCGTAGGTTCGATTCCCACTCGGGACAAATATTTGTGTGGTGAATATCGGTGTTTGTTCTGTGTCTAGGTGTGATTATGTAGTTAAGTATGTATTTATAAATAACTTTTCTGAAAACATTTATACCGCGTAAGATAGATGATTGATATTTGGCATGCAGGTACCCTAATAGAAATACCTAAAGCTTACTTGCGACGCGATATTGTAAAATTCGTAAGGGATTGGGAGTTACTGGGAAAAAACTTTTGTATGTAAAATCCTGTAGTCCACGCGAACGAAGCCCCGGGCACAGCTAGTTATAAAATAAACCAGTCAAGTATCTAGAAACCAAACTTCACGTTTGGTTTTTAAAAAAATATTATCTTATAAAAATAAAGTTAAATAAAATTTGCAAATTGGCAGGGAATTTTCAGTGGAACTCGTAAAATTCTTTCTCGTCTATATATTTTTGGGATTTGAGATTTGTGGCATTTGGAATTGCAGAGTACTTGTGATATTTGTCAGCAATGTCAACATTTACCACAGTCGAGCGGGAGTTTTATATAATTACCGATAAATTTGAATAATTCACTACATTTACCATGAGCGTCGGGGATTATCTATATTTACCGGTGATTATAGATAATTACCGATTGCTCACATTGACCGTAACACATATATTTATATTAAAATTAATGTTAAAATTTTGGTCTAGTGCTTTTTTTATTGTTTAGATATGGGATTGTATATTTTGAACTACTATAGTGTTAAATGATTGCTACCTGTGGTAAACTTCTAGCCTTATTGCACTTGTTGTCTTTGCCTTTTCTTACTCTGTGAATATAAGTGCGATCGTGAAACTTGTTTTTTCCCGAAATACACAGTTATTCAAGTTGGTACAAAACCTTCTTTTCTCGGGCTAAATCCCCTTGCCTTTTATATTATATTTTTGTTTTTAAATTTTAAAAATAAGCTCAATAAATGTAATAGTTTTGCATGCAAAGCTCATTACGGAGTTTTATTTTTGTGAATTAATTATTTGGTCCAGCTATCAAGGAGCTGTAGTGGTCTTGTACTGGCCTTAGATAGAGAGAGGTGGACAGGTTTGGTGGAAACCTTTGTCCAGCTGTGGGGTTAATAAAAAAAAATTGTTATGAGTATAAAATTAAATCGTATGTTGTGACAAAGAAGTAACATATTACCTATGTTACACTTCGAATACTCATTTTAATGACTACCACGGTAAGCTTAATAAATTAAAGAGCTGATAAATAAGATAACAAATAAGATATTTATACTACTTACTTGAGGGTGAGAAAATAAGCAATCTGCAAAGCTTTCGTTTTAAAGCTGCATCACTATTCTTCAGTACTTGTACAGTTTTTGATACTAGGCCGGTCAAAATGAGCATTGTAGAAATCCCACACATATATAGACAGATCTTTATGTATGAACTGTCTCCCTGATGAAAAATTGTAAATATTAGAATGTATTTATATTACAAAACAGAAAACATCAGTGTAGCTTCTAAAGAAGAATTGTTTAATAGTTGCTTTATACCAAAGCCGCTCTAAGTTGACTGATTTGACACATGTCAGACTGACTGCACTAGTGAGGAACAACGGTAATATTGCCGAAAATAACAGTTATTTCCACTTTATAACCAAGCAAGATCTAATTATAACAAATTTTTATTAAAAACATTTATTCACATCCAGAAGATTGAATTGAAGTTTCTTGTTTAAAAATATATTTATTTTTAATATACAATACTTATTAAATACTTCATCCTATTCAAAAAAAATACCTGGTGAGTATTACCCATCACGTCACTATAAAAACTTGTCAAACGGCTTAACCTTGTAAAAGCGTATTACAGAGTGGAATTTTTTTTTATAATTCAATTATTTTAAGTAATACAAGAGAAATAATTAGATAATTAGGTGCATTTAACATTTTGAAATAACGTCTTCTTTTTAAAAGTTGTTCTTTATGATTCGCTAAATATGTTCCTCTTAACAAGGATAAATGCAAAATATAAAATAAAAAGTGCCAAATCAGTCATCTAAGAGCGACTCCGGTATAGCAGCTGAGGACTAGCGTTTTGTATTGAATACATTTTTTCTTTTTGCATAAATTTATATCGGCATAAACTTATACAGAAAAACTAAATCAAGTGTTGTTTCTTCTTGATCTCTATCTAGATAGCTATTTTTAACTTATTTGTTGAATGTGCATAAAATATCGCCGTCCCCGGCGAATAAAATGATAATGGCGATTGTCATGTTTTTCCGATTATTGATGTTTTAGCATATACAAGTTGCAATACATAACATAAATTTTTTGTAGAATTTTATCTCCTTAACAAAAAAAGTTAGAGAGTAATTACAATAGTTTTCATGTTTTTTATCATTTTCATAATTACACTAAAAACATTACAACAACATAATAGTAAAATCTTCACTACATTATTTTTTAACTAACAGCCAATGCAACAATTTTCCCGAAAATATTAATTTCATAAAACATTCCAACAGCAAATACCATTTTATTCGCGAAAGAACATGCCGAGCGCTTGCGGCTAATCGATCATTATCCTTCAGTGTATTGAATTTCTTCTGTTGACGAGCCACCCATCCGGGTACCCAGTGTCGGTTTGTGCCCCGCTGGGGTCCGGCCATTGCCTGGTGGATGCAACAGTGCCATGCACTTTCCCCAAAACCCGTGGAGGTGACGCGGAGACTGTGGCGCTACTTGTCGGTAGATTGGGATGGTATGCGTGAATATACTTCGCATCCATCCCTTGGGGGCAGTGCTGCTTTGGAGGAAGTGATTCCACGGAGTGTGCAGCGGCTATTGCGGATGAGATCAGTATGGAGTAAGTATGGAATATTACATTCCATTTACTGATGTCACCAGCGGTCGCAAAAATGATCTCTGGTTCAGTCGTGAGTGCACCGCAGCCATTGAACTGAAACGGACAGCGTACCGCAACCACCCACGGCCACCAAAAGGGCCTACAACAGAGCAGATGCCCAGCGAGTTGCACGTGTTGGCCAGGACCTTATTACGCATCCCACGGGTAGCCGCTCCTTTTAGCGCCTGACTAAACATTTGGAATCCAACTTCTGTCTGCCTTCGTTGCCCCCTCTGAAATATCCAGACGGTTCCAGGATCATCAGCCGCAGGAGGAGTCAGATCTGCTTGCCAATCTTTTTGCGGCCAATTCCTGCATTTATGACGGTGGAGCACAGCCGCCTAAAATTCCAGATTGCGGTGCTTATATGCCTGAGATCCGTATCAGGCAATCTGATGTACGTACTGAGTTGAAGGCACTTGATGTAAGGAAAGCTAGTGGCCCAGGCGGTATTCCAGCGTAAGTACTTCAAATTTGCGCAGCGGCGTTGTCTACAGTACTCACACGCCTGTACCGCCTCTCAAATACCTCGGGCATCGTGCCCTGGACTTGGAAGGAGGCGAATGTTTAGCCTGTTCCCAAAAAAGGGGACAGGTCCGATCCTGCCAACTACCGGCCCATAGCTATAACCTCAGTACTGGGTAAGGTGTTTGAGCGGATTATTAACGCCCAGCTCATCCGCTACCCAGAGGATTACTCGCTGCTGCATGATCGTCAATACGGTTTTTAGACCAAAACGGTCCACGGGTGATCTTCTAGCGTACGTTTCGCTACCTCCTCTGGGGGGAGGCCATGGATAAGCATGGTTAATGTATGGCAGTTAGCCTTGATATCGCTAAAGCGTTTGACCGTGTATTCGTTCACTTCTCTCCAAGCTCCTTCTCTCTGCCACCTCGCTTATGCGAATGGATTGCGAGATTTTTGGAGCGGCGCAGGATTCGTGTCCTTTGTGACGGACGTACTTCTTATTTCCATCCTATAAATTCCGGTGTACCTCAAGGTTCCGTTTGTCGCCGACATTGTTTCTGCTGCATATCAATGACATGTTGTCACTAGGCAACATTAATTGCTATGCAGATGACAGCACTGTCCACGCACGTTATTTCGGAAGACCTGGGGTAAAGCAGACCGAAACCGAGGGAAAGAGGAACCTTATAATCGCCTTGACGGGGTCTTGGACCGCATTACCGAATGGGGCTCATGCAATCTTGTCGAGTTCAATGCCAAAAAGACACAGGTGTGTGTTTTTTCTAGTAAAGTGTCTCCTTTCCTTTCCTATCCTACTCTTCAGAGCACCCCCTTACCAATACAGGATAGCCTTAGTTAGCATCCTTGGCTTAGATGTTCGCCGTGACCTGAACCAGCTGGATTACATCGAGAGCGTCATTAGAACAGCCTCCCAAACTGGGGATCCTGAACAGAGTGCGGCGATTTTTCACACCGATGCAGCTCTGCCTTATTTGTAAGGCACAAGTTCACCTATGTGCGGAATATTGCTCTCACCTCTGGGATGGCTTCGCAAAATACTTGCTCGACGCCCTCGATAGGTTGCAGCGACGTGCTATCCGCATTGTCGGTGATGTAGAGGTGTCCGAAACCCTAGAACCACTACAACTACGTAGAAACATTGCAAGTCTAAGTATTCTCTACCGTCTCTCTAATGGAGAATGCTCTGAAGAGCTATTCCAGCAAGGGCTATTCCAGCCAGTCCCTCCTTCCCCTTTCACGACACGTGCTGGACAGCGCTGCCATCCACATACAATGCAGGCGCTGGTGGCTCGGACTAAGAGGTGTAGGGTGAGTATTCCGCAGTCTCAGGTCGGGATATTTTATTACAAGAGAAAGTATCCAATCTATAACTTCACCGCGTTTGATTCTACTCGGCGCAAGGGTTATTGTTATATTTGGCACTATCAGCTAGCAAATTGAGGAGCTATTGGGATTGAGAGAGCTGAAATGAATGAGCGCCAGGAAGATATTTCTTAAAAATTAATATACTCTTTTTAATCAATAATGTCATGTGGGAACGCTGACATTACTTTAATAAGCTAACCTGAATTTTCATGAGCCGTGTTTTATTTCTAAATCTCCAAATAAAAGTACAAAGTGAATAACCATACAACATCCCTTTAATGAGAAACCAGAATACAATGGTAATCGATCGTTATTTTCATTACTAACAACAAACTATTCATGCGAATAACATTGCGATCTTCGATTACAATATTCATAATTGTATGAGAAAAACTGCGAAAAAAATGGTAATAGTGTATTAGTAAAAAGTATCTTTAATTTATTGATACTATTATTAATTTTATGTTATACTAGCTGTGCCCGCAACTTCGTCTGCGTGGAATCGTAACTTTCGCCAGCATTTTGATTTTAGGAAGCATTTTTTAAAGTAATTACAGGTGAAATAAATAAAGACATTTTAAAAACTATTAGAAAATAAAATATTATTAAACTTAGTTATTGATTAGATTAATACCCAGGAAAGAACCTAAAATTGTTTACTGATTAATAGGTGATAAACAACATACAACATTTTTCATTACAAATCGGCCAACTAAAAGAGGATTCACTCGCCCAATTTTTTTTTGTCTAAGCAATGCTCTAGCCAAATGAGGAGAGTGGTAGCTAGGACTCACAAAATTATTTTTCACATTTTAGAACTATAAAACCAAAATGTATTTGATTTGACAGAAACAGGTTTCAATGGTTGCAAACAGCGTACTGTACGTATGTAGATAGTACACAAAACTGATGTTTGATATCAGGATGACTTCCAAAGGTAAAAAATACAAACTACCGATCCACTGCCTTAAGGTATCTATAAAGGACGTGTGTCGCCATGTGACGAATTACATTAGTATTTGCTTTGCTAGTTTGTTATGTGCCACTTTTGTAGATTGTTTTGTATTCGTAATGAAACAATGAGATAATAACTTTTATCGTTATTATCTCATTGTTTCATCATCGTAAGTTTAATGAAATGGAAACTTTTAATTACTTTTAGTATTTGAAGCAATATTGCGAAGTAATAGAGCACAGTGACATCTCTTGAACTAACGAAGAACTAAACACTCATATCAAATCTGACAATATTTGACATGACTTGCCAGCTAAAAACGTGATAGTTGGGGAGCCCAACGCGGGTTTTGCAGTCTTGATCAGACACAGACTCTGTCTTGTAAGATTTTTAAATGGAATTTTATAATATCCAACAATTTTACGTGAATGTTTATAAATTCCCCTCTATATGCTTAGAATAGCGATATCCCTCTATTTGAACATTCAGATAATACCAAACAGCCTAACAATTAAATAAAAAATGAAACCATCAATGCAAGCCAGTAAGCTAATATTGGACAACTGACCACCTCCATACCGAAAACCAGATAAAAGAGAAATGTAGCGAATTTCATAAACTTTTCTGACTGGTCTCCCACATCAACCCAATTAGCCTTCTCTTCTTCAGCAAAACGTCGAAACCACATACATAAAACTTCTCCAAATCATTTACCAACAAAGCACAGCCGATATCAAACTGCACACTGAACGCCTGACATTCAAAATACAAAAAAAAATAGTTAAACAGGGTGACTCCCTATCACCAAAGCTTTTCAGTAGCACGCTTCAAGAAGTCTTCAGGTCACTATGATATTATAGGCAACAAAAGAAATTGGTGTATGGGATAGATGACTCACAAACTTTCGCCTAGCAGATGACATTTTCCTCATCGCAAATAAGTATGCCTCGACAGAACTTAAGTTGATTCTCGAACAACTAAGTGCTGAAAGCTTTGAGGTTAGACTGACGATGAATAGACCCAAAACCAAGGTCGCGACCAACAGCACCAATGATAGAATAGCAGTCAACAGGCAGGTAAAGCAATATGTAGAGGAGTATAAACTTGGGCTATGCAGTCTCCTTCGAATACAGGCAGGACAAAGAAATACTCCGTAGAGCAGACAACGCCTGGAAAAGCTTCTGGTCTATGAATGGGTATATCAAGGGTGACCTTCTTATATCACTGAACCGCAAAATAATCGACATTTTCATACTGCCTATCCTAACATATGGGGCAGAATCTTGGTCCTTCACCGAAAATCAGAAATCCAAACTCAAGGTTTTTCAAAGCGCTATAGAGCGGAGTATCATAGATATTAGGTAAAAAGATATAATAAAATATACCACCATCCACTCCCGTACTGCTGTTGTTTTTGGTCAAAACAATAGATGGACCAGAATTTGCGTGCCTGAAGACGATTTTCGCCGAAAAGGAAGACTCAAGAAAAGGTGGTATGAAGATCTGGTCCATGTATCAAAGAACTGGCAAGTCCTAAGCTTGGATGAGAGCAATGGATGGGTTTGAAGGAGACCTTTGCCCAGCAGTGAGATGATACATGTTAAGAAAAAAAAATTACAGATTATTGTACAGGAGGACTTTGATATCAACTTGAACCTCCTGCATAAAATTGTAACGCGCTAAAGTATCTCAAGATTATGATTTTGTGTTTTTCAACAGACACAAACATTAATTATGACTTCATGCCATATCCAAATCGTAACAATTTTTTAGGGATTATTTTCACACTTTAATAACTAATCAAATAACTTAACTAATCAAATCAAATAACTTTTTTCTTTCTACCGCTTGTTACCAGGCAGCCCCCTTGTACTAATCGCTGACCCCCCACTTATAAAGAAAGTGAATGACTTTTTTCTGATTTAGCGTAATCTTTCGATTCAGATTCCATGTCGTTTAAGTAAGTGCAAATCCAGCTATTTACCTCCCCTACTATGACGTTTTTCTTAATAAAGTAGTCCGTATAGTCCTAGTCAGAAGGTTGATTTTGGTCGATATACTTTTACTATATTTGTACGTGATCTAATAAAGTTAGATTTTTAACGATCCTACAGGAATTTCTGTGACTAAAAGTATTTAAGATCTTGACCGGGGATGTAAGGTACCACCATGCAAAATTTCATTTAAATCGGTGTAACAGTTTCAGAGATCAGTCAAATATTTGGGTTTTTTTAATATCCCACGGGAACCAGTTAACTGTCAGTGATTTCAAGTATCCTATGTATTTTTCCGGAATTTAAGTTACCTTCGTGCAAACTTTCATTTAAATTGGTTCAGCCGTTTAGGCGGTCAGTCGAAACAAACAAACAAACAGACAGAGAAAAAATTTTTTTTTGAGTATGGGGATGTGTTCTACTACTCTCAAAACATATCCCTGGCTCGTTTTTATTGCGTTTTTCAAAAAAGTACAAGAATTTTTACCTCTACGTTTTTATTATAGTATATAGATTTTAATTTCATTATATATAGATTTCAAAAATAATTTATTTACACATCTTAAAAGGTACAAAAATTAACTTTCATTTGAGTGGTCACTCAAGTTTGTAGCATATCTAATATTTTTTATGCGCCAAAACATGTTTTTTATTTTTCCTGAAAAGTTGTCTTTTTGCGATTACCATTTTATTCGCCGGGGACGGCGATATGTCAGTATGTATGTATGTATGTATGTGCAAAGGTATATTGCACACAACTTTCTGTAGGTATTTTATTTATTGAATGTATTTTGGTTATTTGGCTTTAAGAAAATCCTTTACATACCTGAACACTTTTTTCTGTAATCACGTAAAAGAAAATTACGTAATATATCAATGATGTGGTTATAGTTACAAACAGCTGAAAGTGTTAACAGTATAAATTATTATTTTTATTTATTATATATGTAAAATGCGTCTTGCTAGTCTAGTTGAAAATACACTCACCTGTATTCCGAACATTTGATTAAAAAGTTTGCAACTTTCACCGATATTTCTATAAATTTTACACCAATTTTCTAAATATGACATTCTCAGAGAGTTAATCTCAAAGTTTCTATTGTCAATCGATCGATTGATATACTTAAGCTGTTCTGCCATGACGTGAAGTATGCAAAAGAACACTACAAATTCAAAAAGGAATCTGTAGTAGCAAATGTACAAGTTTATCTCGAATATTAGTCTCCAAAATTTTGAGACGAAAGACAGAGGCAAAGGCAGTTCATTTGAGAAAGTAACTACAAGGTTCCCTATCAAATCAAGGAAAAATAAAAACCAGATGATCCAATACTGCTGTGGTCGTACTTTTGTGAAATAATCTTCAGCAATGCACTTATGTGCTGTTTTTAGATGACGCAGAAGACGGCTGTATCTTTTGGAGTGGTAACACCCCAGAGTTATTATAAGCATTGAGTTAAAATTCAGTATATAGAAATATAACACGTCTGTGGTATTCGAATTTTGCGTAAAATCTTTGTAGGCATGTAATATACAATGAACTGCACTTAATAAAAGTTCTGCGGTTATTCTGAACACGATTAAAATACGAGACACTTTTTTGAAAAATTTAAAGTTTCTGTAGACACAAAAGATGTTTTCCGTGTATTTAATAAATTTTAAAAGCTTTAAAGGCATTTTATCATAGGGTTAACTGCGGGAAATAATCAAATTAGAATGAGGTTATTTGTTCATGGCTTCTATGCTAATCCATTGGTTGATAACACTTCATTCAAAGTCATCGATTTAATTAATTAAGTGTGCCTTGTTGAAGATTGCCTGTATTACATACATCGGATAATGAAATTATTTAGGTATACGCTAAAATAGTTATAATGAACAGTGCACAGTACGTTTCTGTAGGCTTAATATTGACAGTTCAATTTTAGCTCTTACGCCCACAACATAAGGATGGCACAAATTCCAAAGAGTTACGCCAGACGAACTGTTGAAGTGTTGACTGTACCCACAACACAATTTTTAGTTCTTTTTTTTAACTGGTAACTAAACAGATCACACTGATTACTCTACAAATTAATAAAGATATAGATAATATTGTTACATTAAATTAAAAAAGCGACGTTGATGGCAAAAATCGTGTGATTTATTTATTATCCATTAAAACAAGTAATTTTTAAACTCTATAATACATTGTTAAACTGCAGCGCTATAACAGTATAGGTGGTGAAAAATGACACGCAAGTGGGCAGTAAGGTCATGTCTACACGTATGGAGCCGAAGGCACGCGCTCGTATAGGCCGCGTGGACATCATCCGCAGAAGGTCTCTTGTCGCTTTGTAGCATTCGAAGTCTGAAAAAAAAACATCAATATATCTGAACCTATGGTAAGGGTAGCTTAGGTACTTGAGTCACGGAAATCAGATTCAACAGTGGAATGTACAAATATACTTAAATACATTAATAACACACCCAGACATGGGACCTGAACAGATGTTCATTATACAATTATATGTCCCGGGTAGAAATAGAACACAAAAGTCCAGGCACAAGAGACCGGAGCACTACTAATAAGCCATAGAGCCCATAGAACCATTTAATTTTTTTCTAAAGTATGCAATGTTGTTAGTTACAAAGAAGGCATCAAAAAGTTAGTCCGTAGAAAGACAATGCCATAGTTATAATAATAATAAATAATAAATATCTCGGAAATTTCCACACACGGTCATCTGACCCCTAACTAAGCAGAGTATATACTATGTATATCGTCAGAGACAGATACATACATATATATTAAAATACATATTCACACCCAGTCACGGAACAAACACCGATGTTCATCACACAAATATTGGAAATTGAACCCACGACTCTTGGAACCGCCAGCCAGGGTCACTAACCACTGTTCCACCGAGCCAGTCCCACACTGGAAAGTAACTCAAAATCTTACTTGTAATGGACAGTATAAGCAGTTTGCAAAGCCGTTGTCTCAATATGTCCGCGCTATTTTCCATGGCCTGAGCCGCCCGTGAGAGGAGACACAGGATAGTCAGCATTAAAGACAAGGTGCCCATGTATAACCCCATCTCCATCATTGAAAACACCCCCTATAATTAAAAAAAAAATTAAGATTTTAGTATTTCGCGTTCCATTACACTAAATATTAGTCTTTACGGGTCTACACGTGATATTAGGAGTAGCAAATAGCTACTTACTGCCCGACTTTTCGACTGGGTTACACCAATCATGGTCGCGAGTGAACTGGCGCCGCCCATTTCCGTCTAGAGCTAGAGCGGTTATGAATTTTTATATTCACCCTGAGCCAGCAATAATGTCATTTGTACAGCCACCCGATCGTCCGACACACAACACTCACTGTATCCGGGTTCACATTTGACGTAACTTTCCGCTGTATGCAAGCAGCTATGTTTTGCTACTCCTAATATCGCGTGTAGAGTCATAAAAACAAGTATTTAGTTACAGATCTTAGGCCGGGACTTGGCCAAAGCGGTGTGGTGCAGTGTTCTTTGCCAGCAGAGATGTTTTTCAGTAGCGCTACCATGAATTCAAAAGTGACAGACTCGATATCGCCTATGTTCAAAATAGGCAGAGATCTCTTCCAGCGAACCACTTCTCGCCTCTGTGGGAAACGTGACGTGACGGGTTGTGGACCACGTCCCCGCCAGTCTGCCTTGTGCATTGTTTTAACAAGGTCATTGCGTTCCCACGAGTAGCAAGGATATATGACGGGGAAGTAAAAGGGAGGAAGGATACTATCGCCTCGGATGATTTGGACTGAGTCGATAGTAGCTCGAGGAGCCGGGGTCGCTTACCCGTATACCGTTCACCAACCACCGGACAGATAGTTGTGACTGGAGAGAAGATTTGTCAATAACAAGAATACTAATGGTTGTTTAAAAACATATTCTCTCTGCTCGTCTCGCCGATTTGGTTAAGTCCCAGTCTTAAGGACAGACCATCTTTCAAGTTTTATTACCTGTTTTAATGGGATGTTGAACAATTAAAATTTGGAATCAAAAAAGGGCACGTTAGTATGTGTAATGTTATTTTAAATTGAAACTTTGATGTGATATCTGTTAATTATAAATATAACCTCATTTAAACGGTCAGCCAAATGCGCAGTATATTCTAGAGCACAAGTGCGCAAACATTGTTACCATTCTCAGTTCCTGCATACATCAGACACGGACGCGCTTAACGTGTTTTCCCCGTTTCTTTAACTCACCGTAACACTCTGCGAGGCTATTGTATATAGGAAGATGATGTAGTAGAACATAGTGGTCGTCAACATTACAGTAAGCTGAAAAGAAGTTTTTATTGTAAATAATACTACACTGAATTATTACATGGAATAAAGCAATGTAAGGCCGTATCCAAATCTAACGAACACGCTGTGATTAAAAACTTATTTGCGCCCGCGCATTCGCCAGATATGGACCCGCCTTCACTGCAATGCTACCTGTACTCCGAATATACAATTGAATAGTTTAGCACTTTCCCTTATATGCTTATAGATCACGAACCATCCATCCACTTCTGCGGTTAGCTCATTGCTGTTGCAATTTAACATATTTTTCTTGTTGATCGACCGAGTAACACTCAATAGCTGTTCAGACATTACATGCAGCACACAATACAACATAAGGAACTCAAATATGTAACGGAAATCGCACATGAGTAAATTCATTTGAAAGAGGTAATGCCAAAATAGGGGCAAGTGTGGTGAAGACACAGAAGATAGCTGGACGTAGCCAAATATAACTACCTTCACGAGACTAAACACAAACACAAAAGCTACGAACACTGAATGTTTTGATTGAATGCTTCTGATATAATTTTTATCAGTATTGAAAAAATTGCAGCCAGAGTTCAAATGGATAATGAGGAGTTTGTAACTTTTGGAGTGGCAAAAACCTAGAATAACGAGAACCATAGAGTTGGCATTAGTCAAGTAGAAATAAAACACGTCATTTTTACATTGAGGATGCTTCAAATAGTGGAAACTACGGATCACACAGTGAGAAGTAGTCAATATGAGTTCTAAGGCAATCCTGAACGCAGCAAAAATCTGAAAATACAATCGCATCCGAGAAAAGTTTCTGTAGATGCATAGTACGTTTTCTGTATATTCGGTAAACTGGAGAAGTCGTATAGTCATATTGCGAAGTTTTGTCCGGATATGCGGAGTACTGAAGCGTTATTGAAGTCGTTCCATCAATAACTGTCAAAGCATATTCCATCGATTAATGAATTGCGACAATGTTTTCTATATGTCATCGGTGGATCGGAAAACTAATCGACATTTGCCACTAATTAATTTTGGTAAGCTATTGTGCGCTCCAGTAAATACTATTTCAATTAGTAGTTATCAAACGATATCAAATTGTCATAAAAATTATACTGTCAACCGTTGTACACGAATAAAACCACAATTGAGACATAATTTAATTATTTTAACTGAGCTAGTTGGAGAGCTCATCAGTTTTGTGGATATGGTACAAGTCAAGAGCGTTTTTGAAAAAATATAACTACCAAATTGAGTACTTAACATAACTACCCACCTACACTATGAAAATGCACTTCTAATGAGGGCTTTCGCATATGAGAAAATCACTAGGTGGCAATACGTCGGCCTGAGGTCCAACTACAGCATGATTGGTTATTTTTGACGAGACATTGACAGACATGTCAATATTCGCCAATCGTGTAGCAGTTAGATCTCATATCTACGACTCGCCATCTAGGGGATTTCTTTTACGCGAAAACCCTCATTGTTTCAAATTGGCTGGGACAATTCAATTAAAACGTTAACATAATGAGTTGAATACAATCGTTTTCTAAGCTGAGAGCATTTCTACTCTGTCAAAGTTTTGTTACAATACATTAAGGCTCCGTTACATTGACATTCAAATGAGATTTTATGTTTATTGACATAAAAAATAAAAAACAACCGACACATATGTCGATTACGGCATTAAGTTCAGTTTAAACATAAGTGTATAAGTAGTATTGCACCACTGTTATTAATATGTAGCGCACTGTTGGTGATTAGATAAAGCCCCTCCACTCTGCACAGATTCCCGCGTCAAACTCCGTAAGCTATTCCGCGCCGTCGACACAGAATATGTCAAGCACGACAAAACGAAACACAACGCTTGTATTCGTAATTCTCCCTCTTTGATAGCGTTGCGTAGTACTTTAACTACTCCAAATAGTATGTTTACTAGTCCCCCCGGTTAAGTATCAAAATAACTAAAGTTGTTTCGACTACTGCCGATTCAACTATGCTCGACTCACCTAAAATCATTACGCCTAATGCACGACTTGCCTAATGCTTAACTCATATAATTTCGTTTAAACTAAAATTGATTGGACTAAAGACCAATTAACCCAATGGTTTTTTAACCTAATGTTCAATAATGTTCATTTGACATAATGTATGTTTCAAATATGTTTGAATATCTAATCAACAACTTGCCTACTATTTGACTGGCTCGGTGAAACAGTAGTTGGTGATCCAGATTTACTAAACATCCAAGAGTCGTGGGTTCGATTCCCACTTGGGACAAATATTTGTGTCATGAAAACCGGTGTTTGTTCCATGTTTGGGTATGATTATGTACATAAGTATGTATTTATAAATATACAAGTACAAGCTCTGCTTAATCTGGGGTCAGGTGAACGTGTGTGGAAATGTCCCAGATATTATTATATTATTATTATTCATTTCCAATGCTCGGGACTACAGAGTCCCGGATTTTGGGGAGGCGTGGGTGGGGATTTTTGGGAGACGTGTGTGGGGCCAAAGCCAACACGTAGAGGCCCTTTAATGACTAGTATGATCTTATGACACTATAAAATGCCGCCAAGGACAACTCCCGGTCAGTGCCATAGTCCTACAGGACTAATAATCCTCTTCCGCGGCAACGAGTGTTGAAACCTCCTGCTGGCCGCCTCGCCCCTCCACGCCTACGCGTCTAGGACAGCCAAGACTACGTGTCGGGTTTGCATCTATTTGCTTCTGTCAAGATCTTTACGTATTATAGACCGAGGGTGAATTTACTCTTAGGTGAATTAAGCGTTAGGTGAATTAACCGATAGGTGAATAAAGCGAAGATGAATAAACTGTAGACGAATAAAGGTTAGTTGAGTCGAGCATAGGCAAATTGTCCTTTAGGGTTTGCGTGCATTAGTTATTATGAAATTATGTGAAACGATCATTAGGTATTTCAAACATTAGGTGAGTAGTCGAGTATAGTTGAATCGGCAGTAGTCGAAACAACTTTAGTGATTTTGATACGTAACCTCCCCCCTCCCTCCATTTCCACTCCCGAACAACCCTGAACAGCGTTGCCACCCGCTTGCCACGCAGATACTGGTGACGCAGTCCAAGAAGTTCAGTAAACAGTTCCTGAGTCACGGCTGGCACCATCTTCCCGCTCGTCGCACCATCTTCTCGCTCGTCGCTGGGGTGACTGACATACCACTGGAGGAGATCCCCCTCTCACAGTGATAGAGCCAAAAACATTTCACAGCGTTTAACAAAAAAACAAGGTCTTCATAGCAAGGGTGACAGGCTCTAATAATGTCTGTCGTAAGAACAACGATTAAGCAGTGAGGAGATCTTGAACGCCCATCATCATCGTCAGCCCACATACTTCCCCACTGCTGGGGCAGGGGCCTATCCTTTAGGATAGGCGATAAGGCCTTAGTCAACCACGCTGGCCAAGTGCGGGTTGGTTGACAACACAACTTAAGAGTTTCTTCGTAGGTTTGCGTTTGTTAAAGCGTCGGATAATCGTACACATGAATTTCAAATTTGGAAAACACAGTGGTAGGTACTGTGTGTTTGAAATGGAACCACTGGCCATCGACGTCTAAACGCCCAACATAAAAAAAAATATTGACGGTTGTAACATCCGCGTAATCTCATGGTGGGCGCATGCAGCTGTACGGCTGACGCTGCAGCCGCGTGTTTGCCCAGCACTGCAGCGCGCTTGCGGTAATGGATATTGAAGTATCGCGCCAGCTACTTTTTTGTTTCGTTCCAAATAACGGTGTTTCTTGCCTCTGCTTGATTTTGTTAATTCCAAACGCATTTTTGCGCATGACTTACTTTACTGTGTCAGGTTGTTCGTTGGTATTTGTGCAATTTATATTCTTTTGCAAGTTTTCTTATAACTAATAAAAGACGAAGAAAAAGAAATGTTTTTTTTAAACTTTAATTTACATTACGTTTTATTCGTTTAGTTACGTTTATGAACATCATTATATTCATCATCAGCCCATATACGTCCCCACTGCTGGGGCACGGGCCTACCCTAAACTAGGGCGATAAGGCCTTAGTCGACCACGCTGGCCAAGTGCGGGTTGGTCGACTATGAACATTTTATCTTTTATGTTAATAAAAAAATATTAGCCTTCAAGAAAGCTAATCATTATTTTTACGCATCAAACCAATAGGTATAGGACGAGAGCTTTACCTAACTTTTCCATGCATCCTCGTTTGCCGGACCTAGTAATTAATAAGTTCCAGTTCGCCTCGTGGCGGCCAAACAACGCCGTACAGCCTGAATACAATGGAGTCATAACCGTAAAACGTGCGGAATAAGTCATGAAGTCACTAAACATAAAACGGATGTAGTTAGCTACCCAGCTCTGGAATCCAGAATGGAAATTACCTGGAACCATACACAAACGTACTTACTTGTAATACGAGCGTAATACTCGTATAAAGATAATAGGGATGAAATAATATTCTCTTCGTACGCCAGTCCTCGTTTTCACAAGTTGCGGAAACGGATTTGAATACGGAAACACCGCTATTTTTCTTAAATTAACAATTCACTTGAAATTTAAAAAACTTCACTAATAAGGGGGCAGGGGCGGGATATGGTGTATACTATTATTTCCTTCGAAGGAAACTCAGAAATAAGGGAAGATTACGTTGGAGGAATCAATATGAATAATTTTAACAAATGTAAGAAAACGATAGCGTGCTCTCGAGTTCCGTTTATCCCTTTCATGTAACCGGTATTTGTTGATTTAAATAAAAAAACTGCACAAATCTATTTTACTACTAAGAAAGAATCATTTTACTGCGAGAAAACAACCACTAAAATTTCACGGTGTAGCTGAAGGTACCACATATCATATCATTTAACTTCTGCCATTACAAACAGTTATCTTCACTCAACGATTTGATAAGCCACATACTCTTAGCTCTTACTGGCCTCATGCACGCTATCTCACGGGACACAAGTCATGCGATGCGATGTTATTTTTCATTCAAACATGAGAGCAGTAACCATTAAAGGGTCCACCGTTTGCCCCGAGAGCGCTTTCATGGGGCCGTGTGTGGCACTTTAAACATGAAGCTGCGAATATGGTGGAGACGATTTTACTTCTCGTAATAGCAGGCTTTAGTCTAGGGTAGGATGATGATAATAATGAGAAAATGTTAATTTGGTAGAGATGTCTTAAAATGTTGACTATCAACTATTCAAATTTCAAATTTTAAAAACACAGTTGCACGAGGCGGGGTTTGAACTTAGAACTCGTCTGGCAAGCATCGAACTAAACCAGTCATTTTTTATTTCCCTATATACGAATTTTTCGAAAATGTCGATTCTGATTATCGTAACACAAATGCTTAAGCTACCAAGGGATGAGGAAGGCAAGGGAGGGGACAGGGCCGATCCTGCCAACTACCGGCCCATAGCTATAACCTCAGTACTGGGTAAGGTGTTTGAGCGGATAATTAACGCCCAGCTCATCCGCTACCTAGAGGATCACTCGCTGCTGCATGACCGTCAATACGGTTTTAGACCAAAACGGTCCACGGGTGATCTTCTAGCGTACGTTTCGCACCTCTGGGGGGAGGCTATGGAGAAGCATGGCGAATCTATCGCAGTTAGCCTTGATATCGCAAAAGCGTTTGACCGTGTATGGCATCGTTCGCTTCTCTCCAAGCTCCCGGCATACGGTCTGCCACCTCGCTTGTGCGAATGGGTTGCGGGATTTTGGAGGGACGCAGGATTCGTGTCCTTTGTGACGGACGCACTTCTTGTTTCCACCCAATAAATTCCGGTGTACCTCAAAGGTTCCGTTCTGTCGCCGAAATTGTTTCTGCTGCATATCAATGACATGTTGTCACTAGGCAACATTCATTGCTATGCGGATGACAGCACTGTCCACGCAAGTTATTTCGGAAGACCTGGGGTAAAACAGACCGAAACCGAGGAAAAGAGGAACCTTCTTGTCGCCGAGCTTGACGGGGTCTTGGACCGCATTTCCGAATGGGGCTCATGCAATCTTGTCGAGTTCAATGCCAAAAAGACACAGGTGTGTGTTTTTCTAGTAAAGTGTCTCCTTTCCTTTCCCATCCTACTCTTCAGAGCACCCCTTACCAATACAGGATCGCCTTAGCATCCTTGGCATGGATGTTCGCGGCGACCTGAACCAGGGGGATAAAATCGAGAGCGTCATCAGAACAGCCTCCCGCAAACTGGAAATCCTGAACAGAGTGCGGCGATATTTCACCCCGGTGCAACTCAGCCTTCTTTATAAGGCACAAGTTCGCCCATGTGTGGAATATTGCTGTCACCTCTGGGATGGCTCCGCAAAATACTTGCTCGACGCCCTCGATAGGTTGCAGCGACGCGCTATCCGTATTGTCGGTGATGTAGAGGTGTCCGAAAGCTTAGAGCCTCTCCAGCTACGTAGAGACATTGCCGGTCTAAGTGTTCTCTACCGTCTCTATAATGGAGAATGCTCTGAAGAGCTATTTCAGCTAGTCCCTCCCTCCCCTTTCCACTCCCGAACGACACGTGCTGGACAGCGCTGCCATCCACATACAATGCAGGCGCTGGTGGCTCGGACTAAGAGGTTTAGCTCCTCATTTCTGCCCCGTGCCATTAAGGCATGGAATGCCCTTCCAGCTCATGTTTTCCCTCCCTCCTATGATCCCGGGCTCTTCAGGCGGGGCGTGAAACGGCATTTAAGCAGGCCTTCAGGGTGAGTGCGACAGGCTCAATACGATCTATTGTGCCTGTCGACCTCATATTTGGATCTCACTACCGCTTACCATCAGGTGGAGTGAGGTCATCTTGTTAGCCTTTTATAAAAATTAAAAAAACCAAGCTACCAGATTAATGTATGTGTGTGCTGTTTTCTGATAGTATTTATTATTTACTCATTATATTTCATGCTGGCCATGTAAACTGAAGACACGTGCACATGCCCTGTAAAGTGTACACGTGTATAATTAATCAAACCAATGTGTTTCAATATGCAACAAGCCGGTCACCACTAATACCATCTCAGCTTTTATTCAAATTATTCACACGTCATTACATAACGTAACTTGGCCAGCCATCGTAGGTACCTACGTAATTATTTGATGTAAGGGTGCCTCTTACGAATTATTTTGCAAAAAAAAATAAATATCACATACATTGTACCGATTCCCACGTAAATTGCTTATGCACTTGTGTTATGGAAACTCAAACCAGAATGGTATACTCAAATAAATGTTAATATATAAATAATACACCCGGAATAAACACCGATGCTCATCACCCAAGTATTTTTACCGAGTGGGAATTGAACCTACGCACATGCTCATGAAACAGGGACACTATCCAATGTGCCATCGATCAAAAATTTAAAATACCTACAAAAAAAATACTGCGTCTATTTCAGTTTAGGGTTCCGGCAATTAATGTGCATTATGAAGATTGAAGTGTTACTTAAGCAAGTTACAAACTTTGTTGACGTTTAAATTACTGTTTGTCGGATAGGCATAGTTCCAATTTGCGATTGAACTGATCAAAACTTCGTGAGCCTGACAAACGTAGGCTATTAAATCGATCGAATTTCCATTAAGACCATTAGAAATTGATTACTCAAGTGATCCAACGATTATGTAGTATGTTTTTTTATCTTTTACATTAGATCTGCCATTCTTATGGATGTCCTGTGTCTAAAGATATAGCACATCACATAACTATGAATCATACATAATTTTTGTAGGTATCCAAAAAGCTCTACTGATTTAAACGTCGATTTCACGACAGTACACACCCACTTCTTATCTGACATTAGATTTTCTGTTCTCTTCTTCTTAAATTTTGACAGAATTTTTCAGAAGATATTTTCCTTTCCAGTCTTTCTCTGGTCCAGTTGCAATATTTAGATTTTAGCAACAAGACCTCTTTCGATCTTCCGGTTGTTTATAAATCCACGGCGTCTTATTATAGTTTCCGACAGTTATTATTAGCTTTTTTTCCTTTTAACCTGGGATATATCTGGCTTTTTATTTCCTAACTGACTTACGATGATGGCTTGAAGTAGCCGTGTCATAATCACCGGACTTACGGGGGAGCGGATGGCTCTCGTTAACACTGTCGTTTTCTAACTCGCGGTTGTTCATCATGGCTCGTCCTCTTTTAATAGTTCCAGGGCAGATGTTATGATATGCGCACTGCGCGACCGACACCTCACTAGACGTCTCGTGTTTGCGCTATTCACTTCAGATAGCATACAGATAGCGTCGTTTGGACCGAGATTAAATTGCCGGCCGGTTCTGTACTCCGCTAATGACGAATGCAGTTGAATGTTATCTGAAACTGACTCAATGGTGAGTGCACGAAAACCTGCTTCTTCTTCTTTTTGGTTGGATTAAAGCAATTCCATGATAACTTTTTGTACGGAAAAGCAGTTATCGTGGTTTTGGATGGTTGTTAGATTTGGCCATTTGGCTAGATTCACCAATCTTTTGATGAAAAATTAAAAATCAAATTTACATGTTCTCGTATCAAAATGTTTCAGTGCTTGAATTTAAGGTAGAAAGAAACTATAGAGGTTATTTACTGACCCTAGTTAATAAATAAATAAATAAACACACGCAGACATGAAAAATGCAAATAATTTTCATAACATGAATTGTTCTTTGTAAAAAGCACAGGTCCTCGAGTGTCGATTAAATAAGGCAATAAACAAGTACCAGCCAGTAAAATGTTATTTTTTAATTCTATTAACACTTAAATTCTACCCCAAAGACTACCTACCTATACACCTGCTACCTACATCGTACCATCATATTAGTAGTTCAGTAACAAGACCCCCGTCTTGCCCATAAAGGGTCGTCGGCTGGCGACGCCATTACGACGCAGATGTTATCGCAGCATAAAACGCCAAAATTAAAACCTATAAAATATTGGGAGAGCCTGATTTACGGGAACCCATGGCGACCGTGTGAGGTGCGATTCGCATTTGTTTCGACTGTATGGGGCAGTAATTTTACTTAATATTTGAAGGCGTAGGGAAGAAGAGTATCGAACATATTGAAAGCGAAGGGTATCAAATATTTAGGTGTATAGTTGTATAGATATAGAAGTTTGATTTTGTTACATTATGAATTATAGATATTATTGTAACAAAACAACGCAATCAAAAGTGGATCCTGATTTCCGTAACACAAGTGCTTAAGCTACTTCCCACGGAATCAGATCAATTAATGTGATGTTGTGTAATATTTAAAAAAAGCACGACTCGCACTTGGTCAGTTTTTTACCTTTGATGATCTAGGAAAATTTGTCAAAACCATTTTTTACTACGTATTTTTTCATTTCCAATTAAATAAAACCTATAAACTATTGAGAGAGCCTGATTTACGGGTTTCCGCGTCAGTGGTGTGAGGTGCGATTCGCATTTGTTTCGACTCTGCACGGACCGGAAGTTTACGTACGTCACTCATTTAATTTGCGGAAAAGATTCAATTGATTCTTTAATTATACCAGATAATATAATTAATAAAGTTAATAAATTTAGTAACGAAAGTATGTTTTCGCTAAAATATTTTTGGTATTATGAAGGTTGCAATTGCAATCTGCACAGGTTAATATGCAAATTAAGACATCATCATTATTGACACGAAAGATAAGTTACAACTGTTAACATAATCATTTATTTTCTTGAGATTTATCCAGAGTTATATTTCTTTATAAGAATGGACAAGTTTTAGTACCTAAAAATATATGCACACAAAAGCAGCAACCCGGATAGTAGGTACCTACAATAAGTAGATATGATTTAAATGCTAACCTTTTTTATCGTTGGACAACTTTTACCACAACCTATTCTTACCACGCATTTCAAGAAGTATTTAAAATACCTCGAGATTCATAACTGGCAAAAATGAAAATATGATTATAATTCAATCAAAAAGCACCGGTGGCAATTAAACACTTTTAATGAACTTTAATACTATATTTAAACGATCTCTGCCGAGATGGCAACGAGTGCCATAAAGCTCCATCGTAAAAGCGCGGCTGGCGTGCCCATTACCGCGCAGATGTTATCACGGTATAAAATGCCAAAATTAAAACCTATAAATAAATATTGGACATCGTTTTCAAGTGCAGCCGTACAGCAGGTTTTCAAAACGGAAATATAACACCATTCTTATTCAATGAGACAGGAGCACTGTGTCGAAGCGTTGAAGCGGAACTGCTAATTCTGTAAATGAGTAATTTATTTATCTTATTTTATTTATCTACTTCATTATTTGAAACGGATGTCTGGATAGCGCATTTGGTCCTGTACCTTGCAAGAGTGTAGGTTCTATTCCCACTCGAGCTGAGTTGCCACCCGTCCCTGTATTTCGGGGACCGTCCCGATTTTGAAGATATTGTAACGCGTCCCTATGGCCTATCGATTTTGTTCCGATTTTTGACAATATGCGATATTTTTTTGAGAAGGCAAGTAAGGGGGCGGCAAAACGGCAACCAGATGTACCATCAAATGTTTTGTAACATGTGAAAATTGTATTACTTCTTTTATCGATCGTCTTGATTTTTTCCCCTAAACCCTGTACTCGAGGCTAATATCATCATCATCATCATCATCAGCCCATTCCTGTCCACTGCTGGACATAGGCCTTCCCAAATGCACGCCACTAAAGCTAATATATTATGTGGGATTAATATTGGTGCCTGTACCGTGTCTGATTTTTTTTACTATGTACGTACATTTAAGTATATGTGTGTACGACCTGTAACACACATGCTCAAGTGTAATCATGTGTAATATTTTATTATTTATTTCTTTAAATGCATATTATCTATGTCTTTATTTTTTAAACGTAGTGTCTAATAGGAAACCTGATTTTAATAATAGGGCTTGATGAAAACACCGTCACACCGTCTTCAAAATTGAAACCATAAACTTCTGCTATTAGTCTATATATAGACTTACTGTACTTGACTACGAGAATTCCAATATTGAAAATCGTAAACTAAACTAGGATTTCACTGATACGAATATATACGTAAGTAAAGACTATTTCATACTGGATTTAATACTTTGAAAGCTCAAATTTTTCATTTCAATCCTCGTTGATTAATGTTAGATGACCTTCAAGTTTATTATCTATATGATACTTACGGTCTAACTGTTCTCTACTGTCTCTATAACAGGGAATACTCTAAAGAGCTATTGCAACTAGTCCCTTCCTCCCCCTTCCACTCTCGAACGACGCGTGCTGGACAGCGCTGTTATCCACATACAATGCAAGCGCTGGTGGCTCGGACCTAGAGGTTCAGTTCCCTATTCTACCCCGCGTCATTTAGGCATGGAATGCACTTCCAGTTCATGTTTTCCCTCCCTCCTACGATCTCGGGCTCTTCAGGCGGAGCGTAAAACAGCATTTAAAAGGCAACGAAAGCAGGCGTTTAGGGTAAATGCGACAGACTCAATAAGGTCTTTTGTAAAATGTGAATCTACCATTACTACCATCAGGTGAAGCAAGGTCATCCTGCGAGCCTTTTATAAAAAAATATGTTTATTTTAGACGTACAGATAGCGGCTGGTACAGATATACGTATTGATAGAAGCATCGTAAAAATGAACGCGGCTGCCCGCCGGCACCGCCCCAGATGTGTTCCCATCAAACGCCAAAATTAAAACCTATAAAATATCGGCACCCGCGTGATTTATACTGCCGATGTGATCCGGCAAATCGTGGCCGAGTTATATTGTGGCTTGCTCATGAAGCCTGTATGTTGTATGTTATATGACCTCGTAAAATGAGTGCGAGTATAAATCGTAAAGTACCAAGGTTATATAATAATGGTACTCGTAAATATTTATGTGAAAAAAATTGGAAGTAACTAAGTCGCGTTTTACAATCAAAAACATATTATGTCATATATGTTACATACCTATCTGTGACTAGAGGGGACGTCCTCGTGGGAAGGAAACTTTTCGATTCGACTGGCGATTTCAATACTCGCGCCTTCAAACGCCCAGCAAGTACCTACGTCGCGCCCCCCGCCATTTGAAAGTACTCGCGTCGACTCAACAATTAAACGTGTGTCTCATTTATAAGAGATAATAAGGACTTTTTGTAGATCTTTGGAAAAGTATCTTAGCGTGATGCTATATAACATATAACCTGCTCAGGAGTTTGGACTATACTCGTGCTTGGTTTGGTTAAAATCCCTTTAGTAGTGTTCGACCCATGCGTGCACTTATAGACAGACAGGCAAAATAATCCTCCAACACGAATTTTGAATACATATTCAATGTACTGAATTGGCCTTTACTGTTTTATTATAAGCTCTTCGCACAAATTAATTCAACGGCCACACATCATCATAAATGTATGACTTATCCCGCGGTCCCGTGAGTGTTTTCATTTCGGAGACGAAGTATTTCATCAAAATGCAAAGAGCGCAATTCTCGTGCACCACAGCGCTCAGAAAGCGCAAAATTAACTGGACGACACGTGATAGATGACAATTTGCATAACAGCTTCCAAAAGCGACCACAGTTTATAAATTAATTCATTTTCATAACACGTGTGTAAATGGAGTTCATATTTTCTTTAAAGCCCTCTCAGCTACACTATTACCACTTTGTTAAATAACTTACTAATTAAGTAAATTTAATGTATGACTATGCATTGCATATTATGTCAATAAGTCAAAACCTTCACCACTGAAAGACCTCACTTACCTGTATGTATACACCTGTATACTGTATACTGTGTACCTGTTACGTATTAATAGGATGGTAACAGGTAGGCACTTGAAAATTATTCCCAGGTTAATTACTCTAGGTAAGAAATGGTGGATTCCTTTTAACATATTCTATTAACATCATCATTAATGTGCTCGTGTCCGAGTATGTAAGTGAAGTATGTATTTCAAAACTCTTTTCACTGTCCAACATGAAAGGCATAACCTACCAATACACAATAAACAAACTACCCCACCATCCACGGAATCGGACACATATCAAACATCATAAAACAACAATACCTACACGGGACAGCCATTATTCCGCAACTCAAGCCAAACGTGAGCGTATTCATTTGAGATACGAAATATTTCATCAAAATGCAAAACTGCGCAATTCCCCTGCATCGGGGCTTGGAAAGAACAAAATTACTGACGCTGGACAACAGATAACTCAATTTGCATAACCGGTTCACGCGGCCATCGCCGTAACCTAATTTACACTGACGGGTTAACGCGAATGAAAAAGTCCTATTTGTTGTTTTTTCTCGCACCAATTAATCCGAAATCTGCGCCTTTTCGATGCAAATATGAACGGAACAGTGGCGAGTAAATAAAAGGCTTGATGGTGAATCTGATTACTTTTGACCTGAATTGTAATATTTTCGGTAAACATTTTTGATTTTAACGTATTTTCGACATCACGGTACTCATTACGTTCGTTCGCTGGTTTTCAGTGCAGGACTATGAGTGGGTAATGAGTTGATAGTGGTTTCAGTAAAACTTTACAGATTTATTGGTTTTAACTATTCATTTTGGCATAACAAATAGATATGAAGTAATTGTATAGCTAATTGGCAATTTGGTTCATTAATATTATATTAATAACAATTAAAACAGTGCTGAATTTGTGATTTAGGAAAATGAACTAATTCTCTTTTTACATCGAAATATTAACTGCTGAGTCGACAGTTTGTTATTTTTTCTTTTTTTGGTACAGATAGCCTAGAAAGATATTTAAAGAAAAAATCAAACAAAAGAGAAATCAAATTTCGAAGTACATCGCATTATCTATTATGGCCGCGTAAACAGCTGAATCCAGCACGATCCGCCATTACCCAAATAAGCGGTTAGCAGTTCCCTGCTAATTTCACAGAGTGGGCCGCAAGCCTGCCGTAATGCCGTTACCAACTATGACGCAAGCACAAAAGCTCACACAAAAGGTATCCTATCAAATATTCAAAAGTCACTTATTATTATCTAGGTAAATTTATTCGTATTTCATTGCGCCCACTTGTATCGCCGAAAAGGGCATTCACTTTGTTCAACGAAGGATTTGCACTAATATGAATTGAGGTGTTTGAAGTTAAAAATTGAAGAATAACATACATAGTTAAATATTAGTCTTTATGGGTTTACGCGTTATAAGGAGTAGCAAATTACATAGCTACTTACTGCCCGACGTTTCGACTGGGTTGCACCAATCGATCACCAATCGATCTATCGATCAGTTCGCTCGCGACCATGATTGGTGCAACCCAGTCGAAACGTCGGGCAGTAAGTAGCTATGTAATTTGCTATTCCTAATAACGCGTGTAGACCCATAAAGATTAATAATTAGTGTAATGGAACGCGAAAGTTTAAAATCATACATGTTGACCAAAATTATATGATACTGAGTTGAAACTATGATCGCTGTATAGTCTGAAATAGTGATTCAATTCTACAAAATCTATTCGATTCATGAAACTCAAATAAAGTAAGATATTTTAGTCAGTAGGTACGATACAAGCCTCCGATCTAGTGTCTCTAAATAAGCATTTTAAAAGGCAGTGTTAATTCCACAGAATGGAGAGTGGAGGCAATCCCGGTTATACCCGTAAAGTCGGCTTGAGCCATAATATCGGCATTTGCCGGCACTATCGGCTTTCAATAAAGCTCCAACTTTTGCATGACCTTCTATAACCATATATATGAAAAAGTTTTAAGCTAAAACATATTAATTTATTGTTTTTGTACTACTGAGACTTCTAATGTAATTTTAAATGCATATCCACGGGGCCTTGAACCCACGACCTTGACCTATCGCGGTCCACGTTCTCAAAATATTATTTCTAGAGGCACACACAACACTGATATTAACAAAGAAAATCAGCAATACCAAGTCAGCAATGAATATTGCAGTAGTTTGTTAAAAGATCGTTTAATAATAGTAATAGGGCCCTGTTTATACCTTTTAAGTACGGAACCCTAAAAATATTATACCCAATAATTTAGGTTAATTACAAGCAGATAAGGCACCAATTTAAAATAGACCTACTAACTCACGTTTTCCGGAAGTCGGTAACCCTTACGCCGTGGCTACATTAGCGAACTATGGCAAAGATTTCTATTCATGTCTTTGTCATTTTACGATTTTAGTGCATAATATTAACGCGAATATTCGCCGTAGCCCGCTAATGTAGCCGCAGCATTATAAATAAAAACCCGGTGTGTTTACACATCTTCTAGGGACCACTGACATAAGAATATTATATCAAATTCGTGTCCCCAAGCGTTCACGAAAAAAAGGTGATCCCATAAAGGTGCCATATCTCCTTTCAATGCGTGGAACCCTGAATAACATTCATAAAATGTGGAAGATCTTTCCATCTTCCTAATAGGCGGTTTGGAATAAAACTGCTAATTCCACTAAGTGAAACCTAGTGCTCGAGTAAGCGAAACTTTTCCCCACGAAGCGACTGCTTTGCTGAAAATACTCAGCATTATACGAGTATACTTTTAACTTCCTAACGATACGTGGAAAACCTGACCTTTTCAAACTAGGACTTTTCCCAGCTTTCATACGTGATTTCTTGGTGAATATCAACACGTTTCGCAGTATAAAGCAGCCTAGTAATTACGTGTGTTGGTGTTTCTTGTTTCAGCTAATTTTTTGCAGGAATAGTGCTGTGAAATAGGAGTCCTGACCTTGTTAAGAAGGAGCGTTTGATATGCGCTGGTTTTCGTAACTATATTGTATACTGTTTTCAAAGAGTTTAGGATCTTTGGGTGACACATACTCTGAAGTTATTGCTTTAAATCTCGTGGTTTTGATATCATCTATTAAGTTTACTTGTAGCTTTTTCCACTTTTCTTTACGATTGTTGAAGAGCTATAAACATTGAGCTTGGCTAGCATATTTAAGTAAGTCGCATTGGTAAGTACAATACTACATTACTAAATATTATCAGGCATTCTATTATGTAGCTTTGTAAATATAAAGCAGAAATGTTAATTAATTATAGCCGTAATACCGCTTTTATATACACTTTAAGCTTTGTCGTTAGTCGTAAGTACATGCACAAAAGAACTATTTCACTTAGTGTCAGGGCGTCATTATGAAAATTTACACAGTAATTTGAATAAATATGACGAACTTAGCATAACGTTGGGGCGGCAGGTACATTAAAAATTCATAGTTCACCACCCTGGGTCGTATGAGCTTACTTTCGTCTTGCCAAATGGAATTTTAAATAAAAACCTACTACAATGAATGGGTGTGATGTTTGACCTGCCTATATAATTAAGCTTGAAAGAGGCTTTACAAATTCTTTGAAAGCTCCGGGTTGCGTCTATTGAATGTAGAATTTTATGCACAGGAATGTGTGCGCTTTTAAATTTTTGATGGAATTCTATAGAAGGTGAAACATATTTCACGTCATTTAAATAAAATTTGAATTGGATTTTGGGGCTATCGTATTTAACTTGGTTGTGAAAACAGGTAAAATTTTTGGTTATAAAGTAAACGGTGGGAATTTAAATACTCAACTTAATGTTGCGAATCTTTTGAGACCACTAAATTAGCGATCGGAAATTGGTATAGTATCGCTTTTAGTGAATAAAGGATTTTTTCGCAATGAGTTACTGTCAACAATCGGTAATGATGCATTTTCATGCTCCTCAAACAAAATAGTACCATTAATAGTACCAGGAAGTGCTAAAGTAATTTCCGTGCCAAATACATACACCCTCCCATAAAACGTCGCTATCACATTAATTCACAGCTTCACTTGCTTACCGTATGAAAAATTCCAAGTGAAATTGGCAGATGGGAACATTGGACATTTATGAAACGGCCCGCCTGCAGCGACCGCGCATCAAATATGCAATTCGCACGCCTGCGCTTATGCTCTGGAAATCCTCTATGGCTCCCATCAAATTCATAATAATAGAATATATTATCAAGCCAAAAAACACGCAACGCATTTTCTGTTAGCGCTTTTTCCGGCTTTAAACAGAATACTCTGTGTGAACCAGGATTTAACATCATTCTCAGAAGTTTTTTTTTGCTGTTGAAATATTGTCATATTACCCTTTATGTGTATGGTACTGGTTCCATGATTCACTTTTTTTTAAATAAAAGGCTAACAAGACGACCTCAATCCACCTGATGGTAAGCGGTAGTGAGATCCAAATATGCGGTCGACAGGCACAATATATGTACCATATTGAGTCGCACTCACCCTGAAGGCCTGCTTAAATGCCGTTTCACGCCCCTCCTGAAGAGCCCGGGATCATAGGAGGGAGGGAAAACATGAGCTGGAGGGGCATTCCATGCCTTAATGACACTTATCAGGAACTAAACCTCATAGTCCGAGCCACCAGCGTCTGCATTGTATGTGGATGGCAGCGCTGCCCAGCACGTATCGGTCAGGTGTGGAAAGGGGAGGGAGGGACTTCAGAACATTCTCCATTATAGAGACGGTAGAGAACACTTATACCGGCAATGTCTCTACGTAATTGTAGAGGTTCCAGGGTTTCGGACACCTCTACATCACCGACAATACGGATAGCACGTTGCTGCAACCTATCGAGGGCGTTGAGCAAGTATTTTGCGGAGCCATCCCAGAGGTGGCCGCAATTTTCCACACATGGGCGAACTTGTTCGTTATACAGAAGGCAGAGCTGCACCGGTGTGAAAAATCGCCGCACTCTGTTCAAGATCCCCAGTTTGCGGGGACCACATATACCTTTACGTCATTTTGTTATAACTCCGTGACTTGTAAATAGAACTAGACTTTGTTTACTAGTTTATATTGCCTTTGCTTCAATTATTGAAAAAGATTTATAGATGTTAATACTTATATGTCTTTATAATATAAACATTATCTAATTGTAGCTAATGTTACAGTAATTTCTCATACTAGTAAATCCTTGTTATTATAAGGAGATATTAAATACCACAAATCTATTACAAATTCATCTCCTTTATAGTTATGTAGTACGTAGTAATACAGTCCACAAATTCTAGCTCTAGTGAATTACCAGCCATGGCTCCCATAACTCTTAGAGCAAGATAACTGTTACCAGACGTAAAAACGTAGGTCTCAGAGCCGTTCGCCCCTTATTTTACGCCCCTACCGGGTGTTTTAAAGCAAAGGGACGTAAAATAAGGGACGAACGGGTCTGAGACCCCAACGTTGGTAAGACGCCGATGATGTCACCGACAGACGAGTTGCATCGGAACTAGTGAATTAGTAACTTGATACAGAACTAGTGCAGCGAGGCCGCTAAGTTCAAAGTGCTGGCTGCGGTCGGAACTGCCCACTCCGTTGCAACTAGGCTGGGTTGAACGTCAGTCCTACTAATGTTTCCAACATATCCTCGGTGAAATATAGTATTTTATAAAATAAACTAAAAATTTAAAAATCAAAGTTACAACAACTTTGACTTTTTTTAATTTTATAAAAATGTTTCTTACTTATAAATTTTGCCATATTATCAGGTATACTATAATACGAATATTAAATTCAGTGTAATTTATCTAATATTAAGGGTGTAAAAGTAACTTGTTACCAAATTTAAGGCCACTGAAATTGTGAAATGACATGTTAAATAAGCTATAACAATATGGTACACTTAAATTTAAAATAAATTAAAATAGACAGTAATACTTATATTTGAAACTATTTTTAATGAACAAACATATTTTTTACAAAGAGAAGGTTAATAAGTCACGATGTCCGTCATAAATTTAAAAATAAGGGCTGCTTAGTTTGTTAGATTCCGGTGTTGAAATATAGTATTTTTGAGTACCTACTATATTTAATTCAACAATACACCGTGAAATTTCAGTGGTTGTTTTCCCGCAGTAAAATGATTCTATCTTATTAGCACAATAGATTTGTGCAGTTCTTTTTTATTAAAATCAATAAATGCCGGTTTTACGAAACGTTTAACCGAAACTCGAAAACACGTTCGGACCGCTTTATTACTTAGGGCGTAAAGATTTTTTAGCTTTAAGCATCGATTTCATGCGGCAAGCAGTACCTGATTACGTCACATCTTATAAAACAACGATAGCTTCTCTCGTTTTCTAGTTGGAAAATTAGAAAAAAAAATCATTTCACGGAATTATTGCATGATTCGATAGTATTACTAAAGACAAATCATTCTGCCACGGGAAAACAACCACTTAAATTTCACGGTGTATAAACCAAATACGCAGACCTGAATAAAGTAATACATTTGACAACCGTAGTCCTTACCCACAAACTCTAATACGATAGTGCCTAGAATTGACATGTCGATGGATATTACATACAAATTTTATTTGATGAATGACTTATTAAATAACTAAAAATAAATACCTTTAAGAGCAGATAATTAGGTACTGCCTATTATTCTTGTCGAAATCAGAGTAGGTATCTGTTAAGTGCATCGGTATTGACTAATATTTACACAATTACCATAAAACAACACATACATTATTCAGATTCCGAAATAAGTTGCATACGCACACTAGTGTGATACGGATACCAGAACTTGTAAACAACACATATCAGAAACAAAAATATTACGCTTAATTATATTTAATAACATGCCCAAACACGGAACAAACACCGTTGTTCGCTGCACAAATATTTTTCCCGGGTGGGAATCGAACCGACTCGACTCTTGAAACCGTAGCCTAGGACACTAAGCACTGTTCCGCCGAGCCAATCTACTATCTATCTATTTATCTTCCATTATTCTTGTTGTAACTGCAATCTCTGTGAAGGTTTAGAAGCATAAAAATCTAAGTGTACTAGCATGTGTAACATTTGATCTAAACATAAGGTACTCTTGTGTAGGGGTGAGAGCCATCCGCTCCCCCGCAAGTCCAGTGATGATGACAAGGCTACACCAAGCCATCATCATGTCAGTAAGGACAAAAAAGGGTACTATTGTTTCAAATAACTAGCTTATTATATTAAGTCAACACGGATTAAAAACTTATAAGTTATACAAGGTAATTCCTGTGAATAGTGCCTGTTTACTATAAGCAACATTTTAGTAGAAAGCTTCTTTGCACTTGGCATTCTGTTGAGTTTAAAGCTTTGAAAGCGTTTCTCTGTCGACATTATTACCTGCTCTATCACAAAGTTCCTGTAAAATATCCATTGTCGCTTAATTGAGGAACGAATCATTTACGTAAGTGCTTGTTAACATAATAATTTATTCACCTCGCATCGCGTGAGTTCTTCATTTAATTATCACCTTTCACAAGAACACCTAGAAAAGCTAGACGATTAAATATTTTCAGGAAAACTCCCTTGTGCATGTCTGTTACAACTCTTTGACGTCAACTTTATGAATAAGGAGGATTACGTATAGTAGCGAAAGCCATCTCTCAAAGGTTATTATATTTATAAGGAAATTTCATATATTGCACTGTTATAGTAAACTAAAAATATAAGGTGTCCCAACGATTTCGGCCTTGGCGTCCGATCTCAATAGTCCGATATCAGTCAACTGCGCAGGACATATTATAGTGCACAAATGTACGCACAAACACAAGTGTACTCTGTTCCCTTACGACATGACCGATATGAAATCAGGCGCAGGACCACCGACTTAACGTTATTTCCGAGGCAATGGCGTGCATACGCCAACTTTCTGACACCGGGTTGAGTAATTTCTTAACAGAAAAACTCACACAAATTTTGCCCGACCCCGGGCTTGATTCGGGGCCTCTCAATCCTAACGCAGCGTAAATATAATAAAATACAAATGTATGCAAATAGTATCATCAAACTTTTTCAGATAACATGATAATAACAAAATTAAAAAAAAACATCGGTAAAAGTCCTAACCCCAGTACACATCGGTAAACAAACCAATACGGTGGCTAATTACTCCGTTCTGGTGGCAAACGTAGGTACCTATTACGGGTCGTTTGGCCGGCGAAATGAGCAAATTGACCAGCTCACCCAACCCTCCGTATGTACACCAATATGTCCTACGCCCAATAATGTATTGTGTACACTGGCCTTAATTAAGAAAGAAACCCACAACTTGCCGTCATTAGGGGATTATTGGCCGCCATAATTGGCACAGAAATGCGAAATGGTCCAAGTCCGTCTCGAATTATCGGACTTCGACGTATGTTGGGATTTAACAGAATTGTGTCGACGTTAAACAGCCACTTTTAAAAGAAAAATAGTTCGAGTTATAAGACCTAAGTGTTAATAATATAATATTTTAGGTATAATTAATGAAAACTGATTCTGCTAACGTTTGTAAAATTCTATATTATGATATTTTTAACTCGGCTATTTTGTTGTCGGCAAAAGAGGGGAAAGTAAATAAGTGGACTGTATTTTTATAGGGGAATAAGTATAATTAACACTTAGGGAAGTACAGAGGTTGTGTATAAATATAGCCGTCGATCGTTGCGTCTGCCATCTCATGCGCGACTGGAGCGCCCGATGCATGAAGACACGGGAAATTATTATAATGACAGAATCTATACTCATAAATATTTCGTGATTAAGGGTCATTCTACTTTTTAGTGCAGGTTTTTTTGTCCCCCGAAAAAAATATTAAATTATTAAGGTAAATTTAAAAATAAAAATAAATTACACATCAATGTAAAATAGACAGCAACAGTGTGCGGACCGTACTTACTATGCAGTTATGTTTAGAAATATATTATTCATACTTTTTACCAGTAACACAGTGGTATTTCCCAAAAAGACAGTACTACCTTTAGGGACGTAACACAGTTGTATAATTTTGAAATCGAAGATTACAAAATGTCGAAATAAAAAGATAACAACAGTAAAACACATATCCTATTGCAGATCATTATTTGATTCAGATATAAGTATTTAAATGTACGATAAATATCAAAATTTAACGGTTTATTAAAGTCATAAAAACCTGCACTAAAAAGTAGAATGACCCTTAAATTATCGATCTAACAAAAGGCCTTGTGAGTTTGAAATTCAACCACGTTTCAAACACTATCTAAAATAATCATTGAGGTCTAGCTTTCCTCTATCCCACTTTAGAAACCGCTGGAACCTTCGTAAATCCGTAGGCTATGTGATCTATCATATGAGTAGGTATCATTCGGTCATAAAACTAACATCTCACGACGGGAGACAAACATTGTTGAGATTTTACGAGATGTTCATAATGTAATGGTGATTTCATTAGGAGCTTTATCACGGCTACGTTCGCCCCGACTTTTATAGAGCATTATGTTAGTATTTCACACTGTTTTAACACATATATGTAACACAAACATATATATGTAATGCAAAACTCGTAAAAGATGTGATATGAGATCTTTAGTTACCATATTATTTGATATCGAATATAAAATAACCTATAGTAACTATTAATATTTAAACACAATATACACCGTGAAATTTTAGTGGTTGTTTTCCCGTGGCAGAACGATTTGCCTTTAGTAATACAATCGAATCATGCAAATAATTCGCCGAAAAAAAAATTTTTTTTTTTCAAATTTTCAAAATAATAATTTTCCAACTCGAAAACGAGACAAGATATCGTTCTTTTATAAGATGTGACGTAATCAGGTACTGCTTGCCGCATGAAATCGATGCTTAAAGGTGAAGAAGCTCGACACCCTACGTCATAAAGCGGTTCGAACGTGCTTTCGAGTTTCGGTTAAACCTTTCGTAAAACGGGCATTTATTGATCTTAACAAAAAAGAACTGCACAAATCTATTGTACTACTAAGATAGAATCATTTTACTGCGGGAAAACAACCACTAAAATTTCACGGTGTATATTGTGTCTAATGATGAACAAAAATATCTCCATAATTAGATTGGTGGTCCAATCAATTCAATGGCGTTATATACTTGTATTAATTTAACAAAATATCAAAACGTAATTAGTTCCCAGTTCAGTGACGTACTGATATTAGGTAAGTATCTACCTATACACATAACAAAAAAGGATATGATGTAGGTAGAGAGGTAGCGCCTGGAAAAAGGCTGAAATACATCAATAAAATATTATACACCAGCAAACAACTTCCTAATATCCCCTCTGATATCTATTACGGAAACGTCACTCAATTTCACCCGCAATATTTGGGAGCTGGTGGAATTCATGAAATCTGACGATTTTTCATTGCCACTCCGGCAAGTTATTTCAATCTGCCTTTAATTTAATTTTGCCGTCGCCCCCGATGGACGTAAATATAACGGGAATTCGAAGTCAGAATTTAATACTAAATGTCCGCACTGACTTCCGTGGACGAGAAATAAGAATGATAATACGTATAAATATTATGTCAAAGTGTCTATATGACGTGTGTGACACATTTAGGCAAAATCTGCTCTAGGAATATTGATGAAACCTTTTATTGGTTGTAAGACTAACCTACATAATATATTTTTCCAATTACAGTATTTAAGTTTTACAAATAAATCGTTTAATTAGTATTACACACACATGCTTTAAGATCCATGGTGTATTTAGTTTGAAATATCTACGTTATTTTAATAGTCTAGTCAAAATATCCGACTTGTTAAAAAAAAATTAAGGTCAATTGTTACAAATATGTAATTCATTATTCAGCCAAACGTAACAACAGACACATTTCATAAGAATTCCTTTTATATACCAAATATCTTTGTACTTACTTTTCAAATTTCGAGTAGGTAGATACAAGATAGAACTACCAAAATTTTTTAAAGGTCAAAAGGATTTCTACGAAACGAATAGTAGTGACTTCGCACAAACATTGACGCTATGAATTTATTTACCTACATACCTAATATACATATAAAAATTTCATTATTATTTACAGACAAACTCGTTCGGTTTTGGCCCATGCCTATCAAATTTTAAACCCAGGTCCTCTCAATTACACTAACCAATACTTATATTTTACTCATCACTTTTCGTGCGAAATATACACCCAAATTTATTAAACAAATAAATATTTGCGAAATCACCACACATGGAAACACCAAATATGTACCTATTTATAAATATATCATACCCGGACGCGGATCAAACACCGATGTTCATCACACAAAAATTAGTTCCGAGTGGGAATCGAACCGTAGGGTCCAGGGTCCCTTAACCATTGTTCCACCAAGCCTTAAAACAAAAATAAATGCTTTGTGCATCAAACTGTTTCGCATATTCCATAACCACCAAATATTACATAACGTGATATCTACATTTGCATACGCATTTAGGGCGTCAATCCATCAATTCCCGTCAGCAAACTCGCAAAACGTTATTATTAGATCATAATTACAAGTCCGCCATGAAATAAAATTTATCCTCCACAAAGCAATTTGCGCTGACTAATGAGTGGCGATTGCAATGAGCCAGTTGAATGAGCGTTGATTTAATTTCATCCGAGAGCTGGTTTCAGGGCCGGACTAGGTCCTTGTGGGGCCCTAAGTAATACAACTTGGGGCCCTGCTTGGTAAAATAAAAGATGTTTGCAGCTGTCAGCTGACTCAGGAATGAGTAATTTCTTTACTTAATCTTATTTGGTCCCACCCCGGGCCTCTTGCGACCAATAAAGCAACGAGGCTGTTCGGGTATGCTGCTTTATTTTAGTTTTTTTTTAAATACTGGCTTTCTTTAACTCGGTCTTTTTTAAAATTTAATAGCAAACTTATTTAAGAGTGCATGATAGTAGATATATGTTGGGGCCCCAGGCTGCCCTTATACCAATCCGCGCCTGTCTGGCGTCGCAGGCTTGATATAATGCTCAACTAAATAACGCGGACACCTCCCCCCCCCACTCCGACCGCTAGTGTCCTCCCTCCCACCCCCACTCTAGAATTAATCTTCCACATGCCTCAACGTCATCTGCCGTGCAAATGACGCAAAAAATAATGATAAACACAACGGAAATGCGAATTCTCTTGAAAAATCCCGCTCATTACTGCCGAGAGTGTATTTTTCTGTAAGTATTCTTACTTTTGATACAGCCTGGGCGACAATGCGAGTGTCTTGATCAATGGCCAGTATTAACATAAACTTTTTTTTTGTTATCTGTTATTTATTTTACGATTGATAACTTTCATTTTTGGGTTAGCTTAAGATTTAAATAGATTTGTGAATATTACAATCAGATTTTTAAACTTATTTTATACAAAATTTATGGGTAACGTATGGTTAGTTTGGGTACTATAGATTGATCGATAGTGTACCAATTGGGTTTGTGATATGTAGGTGACAGGCTTTAGATCTTCGACTAAATGATAATGAAGGAGCTTGTTGTACTAAATGCGATTATACTTCGGCTTCGTCCTCGGGATTAGCAAATAACACTTGTAGTACCGCCCAGTGGTTCGCCTTTGTCACACTATATTTGAGGAAGAAAAAAAAATATCTTTGACGTTTGGTCTGTCACTTGACCGCTTCATTCGCTTTCTAGTGTCGCCAGCGATCACACGTGTGTCTTCATTAAAAGTGTTTTTACAATGCCTTAACGGAAAAATGAGGATAAATACGAAAAACTGTTTAAAAATTGTAGAAAATTAGAAAATAAAGTTGTGCGACAATCTCATATTATGAGTAGATCTAAATCATAGGATAACCGGTCCGGCTCGGAGTCTCAAGGTCAGTCGTATTAACTTAAAACGTTAATTTTATCGTTATATTTTTAACCTTATTTTCAATTATATGCTGGTTTTTTCGTGCCACACTGAAGATGTGACCTACCCACTAAAGCAATTTTACAAAAAGTATTATTGGAAGACTTTCTCTAATTAGTAAGCAAATCGTATTGTAATCAAGAATATTAAGCACATATTCATATTGTTGTCATAAGTAAATGTGATTATATAATGGGTTATATAATGGGTTTTTACCTGTCATGTCAGGTTTGGGTATTACCCAACGAGTTAGTTTTGCGAACAGAACTTTGGTCTGTCTCTTAGCTAATTATGTACTCTGTATTTCATTATTACAATACACAATGCATGCAATGCATTATTAATCCGAGAGGTCGTTGTTTGCAAAATTGACTACAAACTTATGAAAAGTTTGACGACTTTTTTGTGTTTTTATGGATAATTGCGAGTAAGTAAGTGGTGTTATATATACTTACCTGTTATGTGGGTGTGCGTACTTCTCCTTGGAGCTGTACTACCTAACGAGTTAGATTTTCAAACAATACTAATTTATCTGAGAAGTCGTTGTTTACAAAAGTGACTACACACTTATAAGAAGATTTGAACGACGTATTTTTGTGAAGGAAATGTGTTTTTAAGGATATTTCCGGGTAAGTAAGTCGTGTTAATACACTTACCTGTTATGTGGGTTTGCATGCTGCTCTTTGCAGCTGTACTACCTAACGTGCTAGTTTTTTGCGAACAGTATTTTGGGCTGTTTCTTAGCAAATTATATACACTGTATTTAATCATTACAGTAAACAAAGCATTATTAATCCGAGAGGTCGTGTCTTACAAAGTGACAACACACTTATGAAATGTTTGACCACATTTTGTCAGGAAATGTGTTTTTAAGGTTATCTCCGTTTAACTAAGTTATGTTCTTTATAATCTAATATGTGGGCTTGCGTACTTCTTTTTGGAGCTGTACTACACTACGAGCTAGAATTGAGAACAATACTTTGGGCATTAGAAAACTGAAACTGTCCGAGATATTTACCATGTTGTTTTATTTTAATGATATTTCGGCACTGTTGCAAGCGCCATGATCACGGGTGAACTGTAGGACTGCGAGTATGACGGCAGGTCTAAGGGCTACTATATCGGTCAACTCTCTTTCTAAGTCTACAGGCGGGTTTGCGTACTTCTCTTTGGAGCTGTACTACCCAACAAGTTAGCATTGCGAATAGTACTTTGGGCTGTTTCTTAGCAAATTGTGTACACTGTACTAAATCATTACAGTGTGATGTGTTTGTAAAATACGGGTTTGCGTACTTCTCTTTGGAGCTGTACTACCCAGCAAGTTAGCATTGCGAACAGTACTATGGGCTGCTTCTTTGCTATTTATGTACACTGTATTTACAGTGTGATGTGTTTGCAAAATACGGGTTTGCGTACTTCTCTTTGGAGCTGTACTACCCAACAAGTTAGCATTGCGAACAGTACTATGGGCTGCTTCTTTGCTATTTATGTATACTGTATTTAATCATTACTCTGTGATGTGTTTGTAAAATACGGGTTTGCGTACTTCTCTTTGGAGCTGTACTACCCAGCAAGTTCGTTTTGCGAACAGTACTTTGGTCTGTTTGTTAACTAACATACACACATCATATGCAGAGCAAGAACGTAATAACGTTATAGAATTGCTTGGCCTTCTCCGCCACCGCGTAACCTACTATGGAGGATTTAGAGTCTAACAATGCACTTCCTTACCTCACTATCTTAGAAATATTAGGAGACGACCCAAATGTTTCCAATACCTATCGGGTGAAAATTCATAAAGACCTGGCAGTCAGATTGGAGCATACTTCTACAAATGGGATTTCCAAAAGAACTCCGTAAGGAGTTCAATGAGAAATCTTTACTGCCTTGTAACTGCAGGCTTATCAATGCACCTGTTTTAAGCGCAGAAAGAAAGGCGGCTACCTCCGAAGTAAATACTTAACGCGATAAAAGTATCGAAATTAGGTAGAATCAAGCTGTTACTGCCATATCATGTCTAAGTCGTGCAATAAATTTTCTCATTACTAAAGCTGATGCAGAACCAGAATTGGTGAAACATTTGATGGACCCCATCCGAACAGGACCGGGCCATCAAACTCATCGCGGCCCTTACAGCATCAGCCCACGCGGCCGGCGCTAGATGGGGTAAAATATACAGGCCCTAATCACCAACAGTCAATTTGTCCATTCTTGTATTCAAGGTTATAAAATCCCGTTTTCTTATCCTGTTACAAAAACATCTGTCGCAAAAAGTAAAATTCTTTCTTTACAGAAAAACTAAATTTTACAGAGACAATTATAATAAATAACTTATTATCTACTGGAGCCATATCCAGGGGTCAGCCAACAGAAGGACAGTTTTTTGTCTGGCATATTTTTAGTGCCCGAGCCAAATGGTAAATACCGTTTCATTTTGAAATTAAAATTTTAATAAAATTTATAAAAGCAGATTATTTCAAGATTGAAGCGTAGGCCTTCAATCTTACAGCTGTAAAATACAGCTGTAAAATTAATTACAAGAAATTGTTACATGACAAAGATCGACTTAAAAGACGTTTACTATTTAATGAAAATTCATTCTGATTTCAGAAAGTATTTCAGATTTCAATTTGACCAATATATATGAATATGGAGTAGCATATAATGAATTAGCATTTGGTTGAGTACAACGCCCTATATTTTCACGAGGTAAACCTATAGACCGTTATTTACGCTCTGCCGAACTAATCAACTAATTACTTAGATGATTTTCGGCTAATGGGACAATCATACGAACAATGATTGTTTTAATACAAACAAACTTTAAAGCTGATCACTTCTCTTGGTTTTATAATAAACAAAGAGAAGAATTTTATGACACCAAACAAGTCATGTACCTTTTTAGGTTTTATTCTGGCCTTAAAAAATTTCCATGTCACAATACCTATACATAAAATTGACCGCATTAAATCGGAAATTTAAATTTTTTTTTAATGTAAGATACGTGAATTTCACAAATGATTGATTATTAGTTTATGTTTGTCCTGCTGTTGAATACAGCAGCTGGCTATATACAAAACTTTTTGAACGGATTTAATATTTAAAATTAAAATTAAAATTGTAATAACAACTACGATAAATATATTATGAACTTAATTGCGGTTTTGCAACCTGATTTAATGTGGTGAAAAATCATTTTGTAGCATTAGAGAGGATATACATGACTTGGAAATTTTCTCGGATGCCTCAAATACGGGGTGGGGGGCTACCTGTGGGAGAAAGAAGGCTGTCGGGTTGTGGAGTGCTCAAGAAAAGATGTAGCATATCAACTATCTAAGGATTCAGGTTTTTTTTTCCGGGTTAAAAGTGTTTGTCGAAAATTTTAAACCGCTAAATTTTACTACGCATTGACAACACCACAGCTATCTCTTACGTAAACCGAATTGGAGGTATCCAGTTCCTTCACCCCATAAATATTACAAGACAATTATGGCAATGGTGTGAATGTCGCGAATAAAATGGGAATTGGTGGATTGGGCATACCAGGAAATAATCTTGAAGTTTGGGGAACTCCAAGCTGACTTATTCTCTAGAAGTATCATAATAAATGTTTAAATTATGTCTCTAGGCACGAGACCCAAATGCTATGACAATCAATGCATTTTCATGGACGGATATGTCCTTTAATGCTTTTCCCCATTCACGATTATCTTGAAAACATTGAGAAAGGTAACTTCCGAAAAAGCCAGGGGCATAGTCGTCATACCTCTGTGGCCTACACAGCCCGGGTACCCACTTTTTCACATCCTCTTGTTATCTGACGGGATCATTTTTTAAAGCTTGTAGGCATCCAATTTTATCCTCTAATTCTAGAGATTGCGACATACAGACCAAGCTTACCCTGGCAGGGCTCTTATGCGGACGGCGTCAAGGAAGTGTGTACCCCAGTCAGCAATTGATGTTATGTTGTCATCAATATCCGCAAAATCCTATAAACAATATGATGTTTATTTGGGGCACAGGCTTTATTTTTGTGTGGTAAATAACATCGATACATTTAACGCCCCGATTCCACAAATCATTAAATTTTCTAAATCATCTTTATGAAGAAGGAGCTCAATATGGGCTCTTTATTCCCGTAGATCTGCAATAGTTCTTTTGATGAGAAATAATTTAGAAGAAGATGACACAATCAAAAGGTTTTTTCAAAGGTTTTCTGCACACAGAGTGCAGACACTGTCAAAAAATTAATACAAATAATATTGAGATTTTCTCTACCAAGATAAATATAAAGATTCCTGATTTTCTTAAAACAACACGTAAAGGTTCCCTACAACCTATTTTAATATTGCCATTTTTCGAGGACAGGAACGAAATTTGTGCGGCAAACTCCCTCTTCATTGCTTTTAGAAAGCTATGTAAAGCAGTAGGGCCCCAGACCTTAAGTCGGCGGATTAACGAGATGTTGCTCGATAGTAGTATCGATGTAGACGTATTCACCGCGCACAGCTCGAGCCACGCTGCCACACCCGCGGCTCATCGCTTAGGCTCAGTCTAGAACAAATTAGACGAACCGCTGGATGGAGCGGCTCCTAGAATAGGAGGATATTCTATCGGTTCTATAATAGAACCACAAGTTATTTTAATGCTGATGAAGACACTTCTTTTACAAGAACAATTGTTAATGGAACCCAATGAATCAAACCAGATGCTTGAATTGTTCCAATAGATTATGCTGATTTATATAATTAGATATAAACACAATATTTCATTATTTTTCTCTCAAAGTCTACAAGTGTTATTTGCTAATCCCGAGGACGAAGCCGAAGTATAATTTATGATTAAACGAACTTACCTGTACGTGAAGTTCTATCATAATTATGCGAAGGCTTCGTCCGAAGGGATTAGCAACCCTCCCTCCCTGCGAAAGCTTTCCCCCTTTTTATGAAATATTTTCAGCTATACTCGTACTCTAAACTTAATGAAGCGGTCAAGTGACAGACAAAACGTCAAAGATATTTTTTTTTCACCACTGGGCGGTACTACAAGTGTTATTTGCTAATCCCTTCGGACGAAGCCTTCGCATAATTATGATAGAACTTCACGTACAGGTAAGTTCGTTTAATCATAAATTATGTCTGAGTGTACCTATATATGAATGAATTGAACACTACAGACATGCTACGTACTCGTATATTCCCACATGATCTTTGACGGCTGTATTAAAACAAATTCGTACTTAAAATTACATATTAATTACATGTCACAACACATGTGTGTAAGACTCGAGATCAGTTATCGCTGCTTTCCTTTAGATTTATTAATTTTAAGCACAATATTCCAGAAAAAAATATAGCGAAAAAAGTGATTTACGACTGCCTTTTTAATCATTACACAACTAATTCCAGCCACCTGTCTGGGGAGCGGAATAAGACAGAAAAATCTTCGGCTAATTATAAAAGCTCGCCGAACGAAATCGAAACGAAAGCCAGCTATTTTGTTCGGGGAATTAAGGCACCTCGATATTTTCCGGTCCGCAGTCGCTACGATTTGAATCAACGCCAGACCGATATTCAGCGGGGCGGCAAATCAGCACTTCGATATTGCCTCCATTTGGGCACCCACCTCCAATATATGGAAAATAAGATTTTTCATTGCCCCTGCGAATGGTATGCGCGCAAATGCCGTTAATATTTACGAAACTCCCTCTTCCGCGAAACGGTAACTCGGCAAAACCAATTAAATGAACAATTCTAACTTCTTTATGGACCGTTTATCGACTTACCGATGCCATCAAGGGACTTATCGATTTGGTAAGCCGGTTTATTAAAACGTTTACTTGCTAAGTTTTAAGCGAGTAGGTTATGGAGATTTAATAATAACTTAAGTAATGACACTTAAATAATTGTTACCAAGAAGATAATGAATTAAGTATTACGTTTATTAAGAAACTGCTTTATGCCCAACCTATCTTAAGATTCATTTTACGATTTTCTCATTTACTTCAAGTGAAAAACTTATACTTTATACTGTACCTACGCTTTTAGCCTTACTCGTAGCTACTTAAAAGAAAAAAAATTAAATTTTCTTAGTAAGGTAAGTAATTAGGTACCTCAAATGAATTATTTATTTTATTTTAAATGTCAACTAGATAGAATCAAACCATAATACGACTTTCCGAGCCAACACCCAACACCACAGGTATTGCTATGCATTACCTAGGGACTCTGTGTGTACAGACTCCCACCAATCAGAATTCCTGTTACAATGTCTTGTATGCCCACCTTTGTCTTGTCTCGCCGTGATTACGGCATCGGATAAGGTGAAATTAATCAACTATATGAACAGTGAACAGACACTTGCTACGTGTAGGTACGTTCATCTTCAAGATATGTCATCATCATCGTAGTTCCTAATTTTTTTTCTCCTAAGTGGGTAGAGTATACTTTATGAGAATGTCTTATTTGAAACCACGACATGTCAAAATAGAACACATTTGTTTCAATTAAATCTTATTTCATGAGAAACGAAATTGAGTTATGGAATAATTATATCTACTTGGAACTTATTTTATATATGGATTATAAAAACATATATACTTGTGGGAGATTGGGGTATATTTGTATCATTTTAAATTTAAAAACTAAAATAATGAACACTGCATATTTTTGCGCGTGCGGCTTAGTCATTGAGTTGCACCTGCGCTGCGCAGGTGCGGCTTGGTCATTGAGTTGCACGTGCGCTGCGCAGCTGTTTCCCCGCTCCTACCCAGCCAGCTGTTACCTGCCTATAAAAGGGCGCTCAGGCCTTTCGACAGATCAGACGTTGTCCAGCAACGGACACGGCAGGACGTCGGTACTTGGAACTATCTAAGTGTATAGATTGCGTAATAGTACGACGTCGGTGCTCTGAACTGTCTTAGTATTCAGGTATTGTTATTAAGCTTATTTAAATGTACAACAGATTATGTAGATTAATTTTTAATTTAATTATAATTTCCTTAAACAATAGTTAAATAGCTGTTATTGAATTCATGTTAAAATATAAATAGCTGATTATATAACGTCTTTTCATTAATCTCCCACATCAGAAGTGGGATTGTGTAAACCCAAACTACGCCTACAAATTAATGATTTCAGGAATACCGAGTGATGGATCATATTCAGCCGGAGGATGAACACCTTTTGGGTCAAACTGCGCCAGATGCTGCGTGTACATCTTCACCAATCCTCGAGCAAAGGTCATCGCAGCCCCTCAATGGTTCGGGCTATAGCAGAGCGGTTAATCCAAGGACAGGTTTCGTTCCTTTAGATTTTATGCAAAAAATGATGCAAGAAATGATGACGAACCTTATTCAAACCACGGCAAATGCCATCAGCTCCCCTAGTAATACAAGACCAGCTCCTCGTATGCGAAACCTTGAACATATTTATGTCCCGGCATTCGACCCCGACGATCGAAGCGACACCATTCAAGTCTGGTGCCAAAATATTGAAAATCTCACATCAGAATATGAACTCACTGATAGGGAAACCCTAAATTTATCCAGAAAAAACTTGCGTGGACGAGCCGCCGAATGGGCACGTCGCAATTATACGGATCTGGTTACCTGGACCGAACTTAAAGCTAGGCTTATTGAAACATTCGCAGACGAAGCCCGGTACTACGACGACCTACTTCTCTTCATGGAATACACGAGCGAGCAAGCTGGCAGTATGGCAGAATATGCAACTCGTAAATGGGAGTTGGCGAGAAGGGCGATTGGCGTGGAAATGACTGAGCAGCGATTAGTCGAAGCAGTTATTTCTGGTATGTCTGATTTTCGTATCCGTTCTGACTTGTTACGACTCACACCAAAGAACTTGCCACAGTTAATTCAAAGTCTTAATTCGTATAAACGAAAGAGACCTAGTAAAGACTTTGATATCAATGTTCCAACTAAACGATCAAAACCAAATTCCTTGGATACCAACCGGCAGAAGCGTTGTCACAAATGTCATAAGCTAGGTCATTTGCAAAAAGATTGCTTTTCAAAAGTTACTCCCGTTGTTCCGAAAAACATTCCCGAGACATCCAATGCACCAAAGTCTACGGTTAAATCATGCACGTTCTGTAAAAAACTAGGACACACACAGGAAAACTGTTTTGCTCGTCTGCGTAACAAACCTAGTAACGAGAAAACTGCCAACATCAACACCTTAATTGTAAACAATACGAATGCTAAAACTGTCTATATTGACAGCGTTAACTTTTCATGTCTTCTAGATAGCGGAGCCGAATGTTCTCTTATGCGCGAAAGCGTAGGTGACTCCGTTAGTGGCAAAATTATTTATACCACAACAATTTTGCAAGGCGTTGGAAATAATTCTTTCTCTTCATCACGAAAAAAATTCTGCACAATAATTATTGATGGCTTAAATATTGAGTTGGAATTTGTGCTTGTCCCCGATGGATTTATCCAATATGACATGTTACTTGGTCAAAATTTATTTAACATGTCTGGTATACAGATAACTTTTGTAAATAATAATGCGACAATATCTCGTAACTCTTATCACATCAGTGCTATCCAAAAGTTTGATCCGAATTGCTTGGTTATCGATTCTAACTATAAGACACAGGTGTGTAACTTATTAAATTCCCGACATGACATGTTCACTTCTGGTAATGCAGTATCTCAAGTCACTACAGGTGAATTGACTATTCGTCTAAAAAATCCAGACAAAATAGTTCAAAGACGACCATATCGCTTGGCTCCAGCCGAACGAGAACATGTTAAATCAATTATTAACGATTTGAAAACTAATAAAATTGTTCGAGAAAGTAATTCACCGTTCGCCAGTCCTATATTATTAGTCCGTAAAAAGGATGGAAGCGACCGAATGTGCGTAGACTACAGGGAACTGAATAGTAACACCGTTCGTGATCACTTCCCTTTACCCTTGATAGACGACCATATAAGTAAATTATCGACTGCCAAGTGTTTTACGATATTGGATATGACTGCGGGGTTCCATCAAATTCCAGTAGCACCAGACTCAATTGAAAAGACTGCGTTCGTTACGCCCGATGGTCAATATGAGTTTTTACGGATGCCTTTTGGACTCTGTAATGCACCATCTGTTTTCCAAAGAGCCATCACTAAAGCACTTAAACCCTATATTGACAAATTCGTCTTAATATACGTTGATGACGTTGTAATTTATTCAGATAATGCTGAGCTAGGCATTGTACATTTGCAAAAAGTACTCGACGCCTTACAGGAAACTGGATTTTCTCTTAACATTAAAAAATGTAGATTTCTCCAAACAGAAGTTGAATACTTAGGCAGAATTATTTCAAACGGCCAAGTAAGGCCAAGTCCAGGAAAAGTCCAAGCACTTCTTAATTCTCCAGTTCCAACAACGGTAAAGCAAGTTCGTCAATTTTGTGGTCTAGCAGGATACTTCCGAAAATTTATTCCGAATTTTTCCCTAACAATGATTCCATTGTACAATCTCACTCGTAACAATACAAAATGGAATTGGACAACCGAACAAGATACTGCTAGAAATACTATTTTAAAGCACCTTGCATCTGAGCCGATTTTATCATTATTTGATCCAACAAAACCAATTGAGCTTCATACAGACGCCAGTTCGGCAGGGTTAGGCGCAGTCCTTTTTCAAAAGCATGACGATAAATTAAGAGTTGTTGAATACTTTAGTGTGCGCACCACCGAAACCGAAAGTCGCTACCACTCTTATGAATTGGAGACGTTAGCGGTTGTAAGAGCTATTAAGCATTTCCGACATTACTTGCTTGGTAGACCATTCGATGTTATTACCGACTGTAATTCTTTGAAAGCATCGCGCAATAAAAAAGAGCTGCTTCCTCGGGTGCACCGGTGGTGGGCATACTTACAGTCGTTTGACTTTAAAATTGAATATCGCAAGGGGGAACGTATCCCTCATGCAGATTACCTGAGTCGTAATCCAACAACTCTAAACATAAATAACGTCTATAATTACAGTCAATGGTTAGAGGTAGAACAAAACCACGATTTGGAAACCAAAAATATTATGCAATCTATTAAAAATGGTACGATTGATAAAAGTTTAGCTGCAAGTTATGAAATCAATAATGGATTATTATACCGAATTTATACAACAAGGGATAACAAGACAAAAAAATGTCTTTTTGTTCCCAAAAGCTATCGTTGGCACCTGATACAAATTTATCACGACTCCCTTAAACACCTTGGCTGGGAGAAAACTCTCGAAAAAATTCGCAATCAATTTTGGTTTCCAAATATGACTAAATTTACTCGGAAATATGTTGAAAATTGTTTAACGTGTAAGATCAACAAAAGTCAATCTGGTTCGCAACAAATTGCACTCCATCCCATTGAGAAAACGTCGGTGCCTTTTCATACTGTCCACATGGACACTACCGGAAAACTGAGTGGCAACAAACCCAACAAACAGTATGCAGTTGTTTTTGTAGATGCCTTCACCAAATATTGCTTTTAAAACCAGTCAATAATCTTACGGCCACTGCCACAGTCAATTGTTTAAAAGAATTAATTTATAATTTTGGTACACCCAAGCGAATTGTTTGTGATCAAGCAGCTTCTTATACCGGTAAAGAGTTAAAAAGTTTTTGTGAAAGTTGGGGTATAGAATTGCACTTTATTGCTAGTGGTGTGAGTCGTGCAAACGGGCAGGTGGAACGGATGATGAAGGTCTTGACTGACTGTTTTACTGTGGTCGAAAATACCACCAAGAGAAGTTGGAGGGATGCAGTTGGTGAAGTGCAACTAGCAATTAATAGTTCTTTTAATAAAAGTACTGGCCACACCCCTTTCCAGCTTCTCATAGGTTGCGATCAGTCACCACCCGCCATATCAGCTCTAATGAATAATGTAGAACGCTTAGATCTCGAAACTTGTCGCCTAGAGTCGAAACAAAAACTCGATGATCAAGCATGTGCTTTGAAGGAAAAATTTGACAAAACCAAAGCGCAAATCAAACCGTTCAAGGTTGGTGACGTAGTATTGGTAAAATTAAACCCACGTACAATAAACAAGCTCGACAGCAAGTTCAAAGGTCCGTGCGTTATAACCCAGGTTAATGAAAATGATAGATACACCATCAAGGTGCATGACACGGGAAAAGAATTGTACGTTGCTCACGACAATTTACGTTTGGTCTCGCCTGATACAGGGCATTTACTTGCAGATCATATTACAAATGAAAATTGATTTCTTTTTCCTATTTTTGACTGTCTTGTGTGCGGATGATTGCCTGGCCAGCAAGCCGTTGGTATGCTCTACAGTCGAAATAATGGTTTTGGACATCAATTGAGGCAGTGATCATGAGATGTGATCATTGCAATTTCACCCATGTGACTTGGCTAGTAATTAAAATGTTTGGTCATGTGATTTGTCCATAGCCATGTGATTAGGCTGGCACCTATAAATTAAAAAGTTTGGTGATGTGATTTGACCATAGCCATGTGACTTGGCTAGTAATTAAAAATTAAAATGTTTGGTCATGTGATTTGACCATTGCCATGTGATTTGGCTAGTAATTAAAAAATTAAAATGTTTGGTCATGTGATTTGACCATAGCCATGTGACTTGGCTAGTAATTAAAAATTAAAATGTTTGGTCATGTGATTTGACCGTATCCATGTGTTTTAGCTAGTAATTAAAAATTAAAATGTTTGGTCATGTGATTTGACCGTATCCATGTGTTTTAGCTAGTAATTAAAAATTAAAATGTTTGGTCATGTGATTTGGCCGTAGCCATGTGTTTTGGGTAGTAATTAAAAATTAAAATGTTTGGTCATGTGATTTGGCCGTAGCCATGTGTTTTGGCTAGTAATTATTAAGAGCTGGTCTGATCGTCATGAGATATGTCAAATTTTTGTGAATCTGTTAGAATACAAAGTAAATTGAAATATTGTAAAATACAATATGTAATGTAATAATATGTGATTTAAAGAGAAGGCAAGCCATATCGGCTGCTTGTCAGTATGGCCGTGTGGGAGATTGGGGTATAATTGTATCATTTTAAATTTAAAAACTAAAATAATGAACACTGCATATTTTTGCGCGTGCGGCTTAGTCATTGAGTTGCACCTGCGCTGCGCACGTGCGGCTTGGTCATTGAGTTGCACGTGCGCTGCGCAGCTGTTTCCCCGCTCCTACCCAGCCAGCTGTTATAAGGCCTATAAAAGGGCGCTCAGGACTTTCGACAGATCAGACGTTGTCCAGCTACGGACACGGCAGGACGTCGGTACTTGGAACTATCTAAGTGTATAGATTGCGTAATAGTACGACGTCGGTGCTCTGAACTGTCTTAGTATTCAGGTATTGTTACTAAGCTTATTTAAATGTACTACAGATTATGTAAATTATTTAATTTAATTATAATTTTCTTAAACAAATAATAGTTAAATAGCTGTAATTGAATTCATGTTAAAATATAAATAGCTGATTATATAACGTCTTTTCATTAATCTCCCACATACTTTTCGGTCCTTACACGCCATTTGCCATCAAGGACCAATAAAACTGACCTTAGCTATTAGCCAATGTAAAATAAAAAAAATAAATATTTCACAACATCACATACATCGATCTGATCCCGTGGTAAGTAGCTAAAGCACTTGTGTTGCGGAAATCAGAAACGACAGTGGTTACACAAATATACTTCAATATATTTAATAATACACCCAGACACTTAACAAACACCGATGTTCGTCACACAAATATTTGCCCCGAGTGGGAATCGAACCCACGACTCTTGGAACCGTAGGTAGTGAACCTGGGTCACTAACCACTGTTCCACCGAGCCAGTCATACAAAATGTCTAACTAGAAATAACATATAGCCATAGAAGTTATGAAATCTACAAAACGCAACAAACATTCTATCAACGACTTCCTGCAAAATCAGACGGAAATAAGTACAGTACCACCTATGTCAAATCAAACGCGCATTTATCACGTATAGGTACAGTCGTGCAGAGCCGACGTCTACGCTCCATCCGATTGCCTCTCATCAGGCGCGTGAATATCGAAACTGTCATAAGCGGCTTAAAGTGGCTTCCAATCTAGAGTGAAATGCTATTGATTGGATCGTGCAGAGCGTACACTTTATAGCTCGACTGTACCTACTTCGGGATGGCTGGAATGGATTTATTAATGCACATCGGTCTAATAGGATAATGTCTAAGCTGCATGTTCTGCTAACGTGATTTACAAGACTGCATCAGGCGAAGCAAATTGATGTATCTGTATATTATGTGCATACTATGTGAGTTAGTCAAAGAGATGCTAGACGTTCAATATGGGGTTGGGCAAATAATTATATAAGTAAGTTATAGTCCTGTTGTAGTAGTTGTAGTTAGAGCCGCGTTAAAACCCAGGGGTTCTGGATCAAATCGGTATGAAATACGTCAGTGTGTTCAGCATTGGTTTAAAGTAAATTGGCATTTGGCTCTTTATCGCATTATCTTATTTATTTATATGGATCAACGTGACCTTTTTTTCGAACTGACCTACGATGATGGCTTGGAGTAGCCTTGTCATCGTCACCGTACTTGCGGGAGAGCGCATGGCTCTCACCCCTAAAGCGAAAGGCTCTCATACATAGCCACTTGAATTTCTCAACTATGGATACTCAATGGAATTATCATTCATTTACTCCTTTTCCAAATGACGCGTTATATAAGTATATAACGCGTCACTTACATATGTTATATACTCACATAACCTACATAGGTACTACTAGGCCGTCGCTCTCCGCTCCTAAATTGACGCTCATCACTCGAACACCGAAACTGTCAGAATCGGCTTAAACTGACTCCAATCCACGAGAAGAGCCATTGATTTGAACTACGTGCCCTTCGGAACTGTCTCGCGTATTTCATTGAACTAGAATGGATTATACACTGAAATGTGTATACAATCGAAGCGTGCTCTAATTTGATCGTTATCAATGGTACAAGCGAAATAGATTACTTGCGTAGTACATAGGGGAAATCCGCGGTCTTGGATACAGCGGAATGATGATGCAAAAAAGGGAAATTTACCTAGTCCACATTGAATTAACAAAGAAAAGGTAAAGTGATCACTAATTTTAAAAAGTAGTCAACAACTAGTTATTAATAATGTGGACCTAAATACCCTCAAGATTGGCTTCAAGTCATCTCTGTCCTGTCGCATGAATGAGATTTTATTAAATTTTTATAATAGAGCTCTAAGTAACACTAAAAATAAATAAGTATTCAATTTAATCATATTTTTTAAGGGCAAAGCTATTTTGTATTAGGAACACTAACTCTGACACTAACCTAATTACGGTAATAATATTTAGATTACGGTTAAACTCTATAATACCCCTTTACATCACAGCCTTACGTTTAATATCCGGCATAAGTATTTTGCTGTATGTACCACCCTGCACACTATACTATGATTTACTATGCAGGATTAAGCAGTAATCCACGACGCTTGTCCAATGCGGAATCGTGGACTGAGTTGAGGTAATTATTCCCACCCAAACCCTTTAGACCCAGAGAATCCTAATCTACCAAGACAATATGGCATCCATATTTACTTTGTATCCCTTTAATATAATTTTAGATTCTTGTTAAATAGTCGATCAATTTAAGTATATGTAATTTATTCTTTAATTAATAAATTCGTATTCATATTCTGTTATAACTTTATTTAGTTAAAAAAGAGTACAACTAATTAAGTGATTCTTAATTACTTACATAGTTTCATGCTTTTATCAAGCTAGATTACGCAATAAATATTTTTGTATTGCTATTTTACAATTTGACTTTACATTCCATGCAACATGTATCATCAATCACTTGACTATATGTTTAGATCTTTGCAAATAATACTTCAGCCTTCTCAATGATGATTCTCTTGGCTTCAGGGAAAAACTGCAGAATGTTGAACCAAGAATCAGAACTTAATGTTAACACGCTTACCTGTGAACAAAACGAAGAAATCTGTCGTGTATTACATTCATTTTATTTAAATACAGATAATTATTTTTATATCTACTTAATAGGAGAAACAAAGTTATATTTCCCTATTTAGCTCTTACAGAATGCCAAACACATTTGCCATTAGCATATTTTCTTTACTCCACCTATATACGTACGTATTACTATAGTTGCTAGAGTTGCAGTTTCCCGCTCCTTACCTTAGTCTAAGCTCTATGAAAATAGTAATATGAGCCTTTCTCATTTAGGCCATGCACGATCCTATACCCGCTTTCTGACGCCGTGCTCCAAAGCTCCAAACAGATACTATGTAGATGCTCTCTGCCATATGCCAGTATTGGCCCTTAAAAGCTGCTTGACTCGACTGCTTGTTGGACTGCGTAACTACTGTACCCTCGTATCGGCTCTATAAGGGAAGCAATGTGCGATGCTACTTTTGTGGCCCTGCAGAATGCCGATCATGAGTTTTTACGCCAAGTCCTATGAAAGCAGCATCTTAGCTCTAAAAGAAAAGTATATACCTACCATATCCGCTTTCTTATGCCATGCTCCAACATCTAACACTTCTAGATACGGGCGTCCCATATCTAGTAAGTAGCCTGCTAGCAAAATGTAGTTGCTCTTTGCTTAAAAAGCTGCTCGACTCGACTGCTTGCTAAGCTACCGTACCTTAGTCTCGGCCCTATAAGAGAAGCAGTGCGCAATTCCCCTGTTGAGGCCCTGCAGGATGCCAAACACGTCGCCCTGCGCCAGCGCCTCGTGGGTGGTCTCCGTCAGGTCCGGCCGCACCGATACCACTGACACGAACCCTGACGCCACCCAGTAGATGCGGGCGTCACAGTCGCCCGCTACCACTATATAGTTGCCTGCGAATATAATATAATATTAGATGTGCATACAGTGTGCTGAGATAAGTGCGTCCTCCCGTCTTTTATGTTGCCTTACCTAATAGGGATGGACTCTAGACCATTGATTTCTTAGTTTTAAGAAACTACATTTAAGACCCTTTGTGACTAAAGAGTGCAATAAATAAATAAATAAAGTGTATTCTAATGTAGAGGTAACAGAAGTATGTAGGAAGAGGGGATATGTAACTTCATAACAATGAATAAGACGTCAGGTCAATCAAAACCGAGCTAATACTTTATTACTTTCCTTAATGAGAACCATATCCATCACTTATCACTTTTATCAAATAACAATCTTAGCAATTGTAGCAAATGCCTAAGACATAAACTGCAATTAGAGTTTGATTTATTAATTCCAAATTCCACAGCAGCAGTTTTATAATTAACGATAATAATTAATTCGACAATCGAATTAATTATCCAAAGGTGCCTAGGATAAGCTATTGCAACGGTACAACGAGTGTTCCGTGCCACGCCAGAGCCAAGACGCCTGCACGAAGTGAGCGCCTTTATAGTCGAGTCGAGCGGCGAGGGGAGTGACTTACGACGCAGCTGGTCGGTGACGTGACCCGTGCACGTGCAGCTTGTTACTCATTCTTTAATGAAGGCGACCGATGACTCCTGCCGACAAGTACTTTTGAAAACCGTAAGGAACCATACACGACAATTCAATCATCATCATCCCATCACAGTCCACTCCTAGACATAAGCCTCCCCAAATAATCGCCACTCCAGTTTATTTAATTACAATTTCATTCTATGAATGTAATTCTGCTCGTATAATTATTAAATCTGTGACTATCCTTATCAACAACCCGTGAAAAATACCATAAGTAATAAATTGAATAAACATCAGAGATGAGCAACTTTTTATAAACTTTTCTAACAACATAATTACCTGATGCTTTAGTAACAGATACTACTGTAGCCAAACAGAACACAGCTTCTTATTAGTATGAATTGCATTATAAAACCTATATTCTTTCAATAAGTGAGGCAGACCATGACTTCAATAACTGTTAGCTGACGACGTCAAATATCAGAATGAAACCTAACCTCCATATTAAAAGGCGTATTTCAAACCTGGAAGTAACACAGTGTAGTTCAACATGCCAGCAAGGTAGATCGGTGCCACCTCTCACCTATGTCGCCCCCCAAGCAGGGTCTTGAGGGTTTCCGATAGAAATATCCAACGGTGGAATCGTGGCTTAACAACTTAACTGTCCCCTTATAATAAAATTTACAACTTTCATTTACAACGTTCTGCACACGTTCACTTTGCTCATAGCAAAAATACCTCCAAAAATTATATCAAATAATGAGTCACATGTGACTTCTGAACTCATTCCTAAAGTTCTTCGTGAGTCGTGGTCATAGGACAGTTTAGCATCAAGTCTTAACGGACGTACGGCGTAGGCTCTGGGAGACACCGACCAAGTAATACACAGAATGAGTATTCCATACCTGGAAAGAATATAGTGTTCAGCATGACAGCGAGCTGAAGCAGGAACTGCTCCTCGGTGTCCGAGATAACAGTTGTGGAGGTGGTAACTACTTATGGGTGAGATCCATCCGCTCCCCCGTAAGTCCGGTGATGATGATGAGGCTACTTCAAGCCATCAATGTATGTCATTCAGGAAACGGTGACAACGCCGGACGTATGGCGTCTGTTCTAGAAGATATTGGAACTGCCAAATAATAAAAAGGGTATTTCAAACCTGGGAAGAACACAGTGTAGTTGAGCATGCCAGGGAGTTGACGAAGGAACTGTTCTCTTCTGTCCGAAAAGAGGTTACAGTTGTGGAGGTGGTGCCTAGTTCAGAACGCCGGTCGTACAATGTCTGTTCTAGAAGATATAGGAACTGCCAAATAATAAAAGGTTATTTCAAACCTGGGAAGAACACAGTGTAGTTCAGCATGCCAGCGAGCTGACGCAGGAACTGTTCCCCGGTGTCCGAGAAGAGGTAGCAGTTGCGGAGGTGGTGCCCAAACATGGCGGACATCAGGTCACAGCGGCGGACGTACGGGGTCTGCTCTAGGAGGCATGGGAGCTGCCAAAATATAAAAAACAATAACTAAAAACTTGTAGATGTTACCTTTAATATGCAGTAAGATTGTTATTAGACAGACTTTTGCTTTGCGTAAGGTCGTTGTGTACATAAAGTTGTTTTAGCCGAAGACAAACTTTTATATGTATTTATTTTAGACTGCTCAGGCTTCTATTACCACAAGGCTATGTATGTATGCAATACGTAACTTATTATTTCCACAAGGTATATTATGTGTAAGTGTCCTTAAAAGAGCGTGACCAGAAATTGAGAAATATTTCAAAATCGATTTTAAAATTTGCTGTCTTTGTATATACAGATTTTATGTACTTTCATATTTTATTTAATCATCAACAACATATTCGGTCAATTACGACGATAAGCCTTTATGACCGTAACTATTTGCCTGCAACGATAAAATAAAATAAACAAAAAATGGAATATCCTTGCCAAAAGCTGCGCGTATCTGGGACATTAATAACACTGGAAATATGCGAAGCAAAATGTAGGCGCAGTTTATTTACACCACTGTCACAACGTATAGAAGATATCAGTGAAATAATGGCTTACAAAGGTACGCAACTGCGCAACTCACGTGCACGTAGGTATATCAAACATAGTTCATTTACATACAAAACGCACTAAGTACCTTTTAGATTTTGTTAAAAGCACAAAAAGATGCGACACAAAGTATTATGACAATTTCAAGTCCTGTTATTGTATTTTTATACTATACTTGGTGTGGCAGTGACTTCGTCGCGTTTTTCCCCGTTTTTTACACATTTTCCATTACTCCTTTTGGTCGCAGTGTGGTTTAATATAGTCTATACCAAAAGCCGCTCTAAGTTGGCCGATTTGCTACATGTCAGACTGACTGCACTAGTGAGGTAAAATTGCCGAAGTATATAAGTAACAGTTATTTTCACTTTATAACCAAGCAAGGTCTAATTATAACAATTTTTTATTAAAAACATTAATTCACATCCAAAAGATTGAAGTTAAGTCAGTTACTTCTAAATATAGTTATTTTTAAAATACAATAGTTATTGAATCCTTCATCCTATTTTAAGAGAGTACCTGGTGAGTATTACCCACTACGTCACTATGAAAACGTGTCAAACGGCGTAACCTTGTAAAGCGTAATACAGAGTGGAAATTTTACGTTTTCTTTTTATAATTCAATTATTTTAGGTAATAAAAGACAAATAATTATATAATTATGTGCATTTGAAATTTTGAAATAACGTATTATTTTTAAAAGTTGTTCTTTATGATTCGCGTAAATATGTTCCTCTTAACAAGGATAAATGCAAAATATAAAATAAAAAGTGTCAAATCAGTCTTCTAAGAACGGCTCCGGTATAATTATCTAGTTATTTGTCTTTTATTACCTAAAATAATTGAATTATAAAAAGAAAACGTAAAATTTCCACTCTGTATTACGCTTTTACAAGGTTACGCCGTTTGACACGTTTTCATAGTGACGTAGTGGGTAATACTCACCAGGTATTTTTAAAAATAGGATGAAGGATTTAATAAGTATTGTATTTTAAAAATAAATATATTTATAAATAAGGAACTTAAATTCAATCTTTTGGATGTGAATTAATGTTTTTAATAAAAATTTGTTATAATTAGACCTTGCTTGGTTATAAAGTGGAAATAACTGTTACTTATATACTTCGGCAATTTTACCGTTGTCCCTCACTAGTGCCTTTGAGTATAAAGCCACTGGAGATGCCATAACGTCAACGCTTCTAACAAATTTTTTCGCCACTTTTAGCGGTGGGCGAGGTAAACACGTACAGCACACCACCAAAAAATTAATAACTCAACAGACACAAATTTTGCTGTAACGATAAACGCACACTACAAAAATGTTCAACACTTCAAACAATACACGCACACAAACAAAGTTTTTACGTAACTACGCAACACACATACGAAAAAAATAGTGATGACACAAAGAATAAAATAAAATCAGTTTGGTGAATGAACTGAACTATCTTGTACTGATTATTGTAATTCAATAACATTTTGTGGGATCTTATTAAACAATTTTGTGCTTAAACCCAAGAACGACTTTCCAGTCTTTTGAAGCCTGAGCCTTGAAACGGCAAACTTATGTTTATTACTGGTGTTAAAATGGTGAGGATCCGATATTAAATGATTGTATGTTCTTGTAAACATATAAGATACAGTCCAAAATGTACTGAGAGGATACGGTTAAAATATCTATGTCTTTAAAAATATCTCTAAGGGAGTCACAGAATTTCTTTTTCATTTTCAGACTAAATTTCAATATCGTATGACCAGAGGAAAGAAAAGTAATTTTTCTAATTCATCTTACAAGATTTAAATATAACATATGTTTAGACCTTTATTTAATTCAAAATTAAAGTAAAAACGGATTATACAACTAACTGCAGGGAGTGAATGATTCATTCAAATGTCGAGTCGCTTTTTTGACTTTGTGACATCACTAGCCCCCGTACCACTGTATTCTTGTTTATTTTTTCTGTCGTTTACGTATCGCAACGACTTTTTATTTAAATGGCAATTCTTCTTAAATACACGTTTAAAAGTTAATAAAAACACTTAGATATGATACTAAACGCGCTCTTGTTGCGAATTTGAGCTCTCGATCGCCTTTTACATGAGAATACTGCACAACTAACCATTTTTCAAGAGTAACGTCACGCGACAGGGATCAATGCAAAATGGCGGTGGTGCAGCGACAAGTAGTTTTATTAAACGTGTTTGAACAGTTGACCAATGTACTTTGCCGGAGGGGGTCGCCCGTGTAAGGCATCTCCAGTGGCTTTATACTCAAAGACTAGTGCAGTCAGTCTGACATGTAGCAAATCGGCCAACTTAGAGCGGCTCTGGTATAAAGCCTTCCTCGATAAATGGTCTATCCAACACAAAAAGAAGTTATCAATTCGAACCAGTAGTTCCTGAGATTGGCGCGTTCACAAACAAACGAACAAACGTACAAACTCGTCAGCTTTAAGTTTAGATTTTATGTATGTCTCCGCTTGGGTATCCACGATTCCTTGCCCTCAGACAGAGGCTCTATTTATCAAAACCGGCGTTGAACCAGTCACAAGACATGTAATATTATTGAACAACAGTTTACCGTCAGTCCATAACATGTGAAATCCCTCTAGATTCGCTCGCTACATCTATAACATAATTATAAGTGTGTGGTATCCTAAGTAAACTAAGAACATTATGTATTGAAAACGTAGGTACTATCTATTTTCATCAAGAAGCACTAAGTTACATTCCACAAACAAACAATGTACCTGTCGTCCGCGCTCCGTTATCCACAGTTGGCTGATGTATTTCATAAATTTCTTTAGTTGATAACCTAAAAAAAACATTCATTGGATATAAAAATTATAATCAGTTCATTGGATTTTTATTGTGTAAATTTTGTATGATAAATAAAATTCACTGCCTAATTTATATGTTTGAGTGTACCTACTACAAAACCATTATTTGGTCAGATCATAATTTATTTTAAAATTAAATTGTAAAATCAATTTATTTAGGTATTTAAATACAAATGTCCGAGTTATTTCTTTATTTTCAATTCGTGGTATGAAACTGGTTTGGTTAAATAACTTCGGAATTCAACCCATATTGTACAGCAGACAATTGAGCTTTTAACCAATATATACTATTTCGAAATATTCTATGATCTAGATCAAAAGTAGTAAAAATATGCTTAAATCAATCAACTTGAAAATTTCTTTACATTACGTGTAGTGTGATAAATCTATTTTTATAAGTATAGGTACCTACTCATTTCATTTGTATTTATAATGCAATCTATCTGACAAGACAGCATAACCTTAAACTTACTAGACAGACCCTGATTCTTCAAGAAATCGATAAGCTCTCCAGTCGTCACCTCGTAGGCTGTTAGAGCATACTTAGAAGAATACGCCATTTGTACCGCGGTAGCGACCACGGTTGCTCCTAACATTTTCCCACAGACGAGACAGACGCTCATGATGCACATAGACATGAAATCGTCGACCACGAACTCGTCACCACCTGTCATGGTCAACTGGGCCACCACCACGTAGAAGGATGTGACGTAATCCCAGTGGCGTTGGGGTGTTTCCCTGCAAATGCAAGTAAAAAAAAACTAAAATTGTAACTACTAAAAAGGTTCCTTTAGAACGTAGTGACTAGGATCAATGTTAGGCATTCAAAATTTCCGATGCTAAGCACCATTGAACGTAACGTACATTTGGTTATTACTAAAATCTATGTAAAAATACTGACACTCTTCTACTATTTAAAAAATACTGTAGTTATGAGCGCAAGATGTGTAAGTAAACTAAAATAAAAATAATTAACGTATTATTAACAAATGAAGAACTACATTTATTGCAAAAATTGTAAAACAAAAAGGTAAAATTCATTCTGTGCGGCCAGTAAGCAAGCGGTTGTAATAAAAAGTAATTGTAAGTCTTTTATTTTATTTTCCTATCATATTTAACCACTTACTCGTCAATAAGATGCATTTTCAGTGTCCGTATGACGTTAATCGGCGAAGTTGCTATCAGAGTCAACAGCCAAATGCAGGTAAATGTGTGTATTAGCAGGACCACTATGACTGCCGTCATCACCACCTAATAGAAACGACATACTTTAACATCATTTAACGATGATTAAAGTAAAGTATAAATATGTAAAACATATAATAAGTACAACAAATATCGCCCTTTGTTTCATTTTAAGTAATTTGAAAGCGATAATAGTATTTGCCAATAAAACAATACAGTTTTGTATATTTAAAAGCTCTAAGAACATAATAGTAAATTATTGTACTTTTTATAAACGTAGTCACGAATCCAATCTCCGGACTCATCAGAAATCGATTATCCCGAGAAAATAAAGTCTATGTTTTTTATATTACCCTATATTTTTCAAAGCAAAACTCTAACATACTAGAAGTTTTTACAAAGCAAAATGGGTTTCAGACATCCATATTTTAGTTAGTACGAGTAATTGGTTTTAGATTGTCCCTATAGGCCTTTTCTAAAAATTATTAAGTACTATTACTATTAAGTAAGGTAATCTTAAGGGTTCTGAAAGAGTCATCCTATCAAAATAAAATTTTATAAGCATTTCTGTCAAAATAATTCGTTTAACATCGAATAAAAACCTATTTACCTTGCTTGCCTTAACCTGCAGTGTATATTTTGCTGATTTGACCCTTCTTATTTATGTCAGAGTACGTTCATCATTGACCTTATTTATTTATCATTAAGTTCAAACATAGACTATACAGTAACATCATCACTATAAATTGCCAACATGATTGCGAAGGCATATCTAAATATAATCTTATTAGTTAACCGTCTAGTATTTAAAGTAAGTAAATCTATAACGAAAAGTACTTCACCAAACCCGTGTCTGTATAACTTAAAATTTACTTAAAGGCATCTCTGTTTAAGCCTTTAAGTTAACAGTTAACTAAAACAACTTGCAGCCTTTTGCAACCACAATTCAAATGGAACTTACTTGTAAAGTTGTTAAGTTATTCGTAAGTTCCGCCGCAGTTTTTCGGTAGAATTGAATCAAGTATTTCAATCTTAACAATTTGTTGGCGCGGAGATAGTGTATAGCTACCACGTGATATCTGTAACATGCATATTTAAAATAAGTACATAACTACATATATTTAGAGATATTATTATGTTCATTTGAGCTACTTGTATAGACTCACTTAACTTGTTAATTAAACAAACAAAATTCACATTTTGCTGTGTTCTCATGCATATTATTATTATTTTAATCCAACTTACGGAAAACAGAAACCGAGTAATTCTAAAGGAAAATTGACGATCAAATCAGTCCACATCCAGAGTCGGTGCTTGAAGTACCGTCTTCGGCATTTTGACGCGTCCAGTATGAGGTCACCATGTTTGTTAATGTAGCCCTGAATGAAACACGGATACATTACTATCTTACATATTAGCGCAGTCGGGTAAATAGTAGTTCTTGTCTAATTTCGGAAACTTAACCTGTGTTTGATAAAAAATAAATGAGTCCTAATACAAAAACAGAATCGAATGTGGATTCTGTTTTTGTGTTTACTGCTTTAATCATGCTAAGACCCTTTAAATGGGGACTTTATTAAATCTAACAGAACGCGAAAATCTTTAATATAATAAATCGTGTTTATACCCATTTTCTTAGAAATCAGTATTTGGTTACACTTTTTCATGAAAATATGTAGTACATTGGACCCCTAAGCAAATTTATCTCTTAAATTCCAACTCCACAAAATATTATATCAAAAATTCTACATGTAAAATAATTACGAAGATAAAAAGAACATGATTAATCAATATGAAAAGAAAATGAAAAATGATGACTAAGCTTTATTTTTTTTTAATAAACTCTCCTCATTTTCCACACTAATCCAACAAAATCAACAAAGAAATTTACGAAGAGACGAATAATAATTTTGCTCAGTTTGATAACGCTTTCATGTCAGTGTCTAAGCAATGAAGACAGTAATTTGATGCTGGACTTAATATTAAGAGCGATCCATATGTACATTTAACAGAATTATTAATGATGCCTGGCTGGTTCATTTGGATAACAGCCACTAGTTTAGTAACTTTCTTGAAAAATGATTTCTGAAGCGATAACTATATACCGTTAAATTTGAGTGGTTGTTTTCCCGTGGCAGAACGATTTGCCTTTTGTAATACTATCGAATCATGAATTTTATTCGTTGAAAAAAAAAATTTATTCGAATTTTCAAAATAATAATTTTCCAACCCGAAAACGATAAGAGCCGTGTGATGTATTCAGGTACTGCTTGCCGCATGAAATCGATGCTTAAAGCTAAAGAAGCTCTACGCTCTAAGTAATAAAGTGGTTCGAACGTACTTTCAAGTTTCGGTTATACCTTTCGTAAAACCGGCATTTATTGATTTTAATAAAAAATAACTGCACAAATCTATTGTGCTACTAAGGTTGAATCATTTTGCTGCGGGAAAACAACCACTCAAATTTCACGGTGTAGACACTAAGTTTAATAAGTAAAAAAATTTAAAGCCCCATTTCTAGAAAATAACTCTGCCAAATCTTATGCATAATTTTGCAATGATAATAATCATATTTTCTTATGAAAATGTATGAAGTATATTTACCATGTGTGCAGTTAAAAAAATCTTCACATAAAAGAATAAGTCGAACACTGCTTGAAGCCAAAATATAATGAAACAATCATTCAAAGTAGTCATTTCGTACAGGATCAAGACATAGTTTAAAGTAGATATCAAGCATGTCGTGTATCCGAATCCCTGAAATAGATTGAGCATACGGATGATATTACATAACATTAAAAAAAAACACAGCTTCATTTTCACCCACTATGGTTTCTGCGGATTATTTTTCACAAGCTCAGCAATTTTGCATTGAATAAAGAACAACTGATGGAATCTAATATTTATTTTCATATTTACGAAATAGTTGCTTCTATCATCAGAATATCCGTTTTTTAAACAGCACATAACTTACATTATAGATAATGTTAAAGGTGCTCAAGAAAAAGTATAAGTTTGCACTTGAACATTGAATCCTGTTAATGGTGTTAGTATTACCAGATCAAGCGTGCCAAGTACCTAAAAACAAAAATAACGTACTGGCAACAAAAATGAACCAAATAAATAAATTTTCTTTTCGCGAAAGACGAGCTAAGTACCATCACCCTGGGCAGGGCTTCACCAAGGCGTTGTATGGGGCTTCCGGCTGCCGTTTCTAAGATGTTCATAAATTACTGGCATCTGCTCCTGGACTAAAGTGCTAAGAGATAACCCCACTAAACTCCACGGTACCTTATCTGTCATGATCTCTGATGGAACCCTGATACCACAACGCCTCCATCGCACACTTACTTGGAACATCCAAGTCCCTGGTCTTAGGAGGTTAGAAGCGTCAGTGTAGCTTTGGTACGTCATCGTGCTGGCCGCAGACTTGGCTTGGCTCACGTTTGACTGCGAAGATCGTGTGCTCAGAGCCTGGCCTAAAATCGCATAAGTTCACAAACAATAAATGGAATTCATAAGTAGTTTTATATCAAAAATGGCAACTTCACTGCAAAGAGATTAAGACAAATGGATTGCTTTGAGATTTGAATGGGTTTCATCGAAATTACAATGCTGGTACGACTATTAAACAATGTAATTCAATAATTACATATATCTCGATTGTTTAAGTCCTCCGCCACTACACTGTGGTTCAACCCTCTATCCATTGGGAAACATATTCAGAGGTGAGTTTGGAAAATCTATTTACTTTCATTGTCAACTTTTCGAAGTAAGAAAAAAACTGAGCATAATCTCAAAATTCCAATCCGTACACGATACACTGTGAATAAGACGCCAGTGGTCGAGTGTTCTGAACTGCTCAAAATTAACAGATCCAAAGGCGGATGCGGCTTGCGGTTACATAAGTACGTAAGTCGAAACTAAACGAGCAGCGAACTCGATAGTTTGATTAGGACCGGCGGCGGGTCAGTTAGCCCCCGTCAAGGAGTACCAACTCATTTTATTGAGTTACAAGCGCAACGTGTCGGTGCCCGTTGCAAAGTCAACATGTGTAGAGCAGACACGGCGCTAAATTAATTCCCCGCGTTACTTAAATGGGGGATCCATTGAGATACTTTTCCAAGTAGCTGGCCTTTGTTTTTCATGTATTGCAGCTCAAGATTTCTGATGGGTAAATGTTCGGATAACTATAATCCATACTTAAGCAAGACGCTAACGCAAGATGATGGTGGCAATAATGAGAATAGTTGGACTGTAATAATTAAGTTGTGTGCTATTTTCTAATACCTACAACATTCAATATAATATATTAACATTCAATTTTAATTGTGTTTAAGTATATTTGTGTATCCACTGTTGATTCTGATAAGTGTAACACAAGTGCTTTAAGCTACTTATCACGGAATCAGATCAATGTATGTGATGTTGACAAAATTTATTTATTTAATAAAACAGTTTTATGTTTTGTTATTTTGTATTACAAGTTAGGTAACACAAATTGGTGTTTAATTCAACTAGCGGCTATGTGAGTGTATTGACTATTAGAAGCTAACTATAGGTGCTGTTTTTGTACAAACCTGTCAAGTCACCCCTGCCGGAATCTCCACTTCTCGAATCCATTCCAGACTCCATAGATAACAGATCAACTTCAGAATCATCTATAATTTTAGGTAAATGAAAAATAGGAGATAAAAATATTTTATAAGACGTATATTAAGGAATACACTAACGGGATCAACATCGCTAAACACGACGCTTTTCGAAATAAAACGAAATTTTTCGAAATAATTTACGGATAAAACTCAGTGTGGATGGTTATTCTAAATATTTTATTTGCAGACCCGACGTTTCAAGTTCTTTACAGCGCTTGTGGTCACGGGCAAGACTAAGGATAATATCTTTAGTTAGTTTTATTTCAAACTAGCTGTGCCCGCAACTTCGTCTGCGTAGAATAGTAACTTTTGCCTGCATTTTTAATTTCTGGAAATTTTTTTTCAAGAAATTACAGGAAAAATAAATAAAGATACATAAATTTTAAAAACTATTACAAAATAAAATATAATTAAACTTAGTCATTGTTTGATTAATATCCATTAAAGAACCTGAAATTGTTCACAGATTAATAGGTGATATACAACATATCACATTTTTCATTACAAATCGGCCAACTAAAAGATAATTCACTCGTACAATATGTTTTTTTTTTGTCTAAGCAATAATCTAGCCTAAGAGGAGAGTGGTAGCTAGGACTCACAAAATAATTTTTCGCATTTTAGTACTAAAACCACGAAAAAACTTGACAGGAACAGGTTTCAATGGTTGCAAGCAGCATACTGTACCCATATAGTTAGTACACAAAATTGATGTTTGATATCAGGATAACTTCAAAAGTAAAAACACAAACTACCGATCAACTGTCCCAAAATATCTATAAACGATGTGTGTCGCCATGTGACGAATTAATCAGTATTTGCTTTGCTACTTTGTTTTGTGCCACATTTGCGCATTGTTTTTGTATATTTCTCGTAGATTGTATTGTATTCGTAATAAAACAATTACTTTTAGTATTTGAAGCAATATTGCGAAATAATAGAGCATAGTGACATCTCTTTAACTAACCTAGAACTAAACACTCATCACGTCATATCAAATCTGACAGCATTTGACATGACTTGCCAGCTAAGAACGTGATAGTTGGGGAGCCCAACGGGAGTTTTTGGAGTATTGATCAGACTCAGACTCTGTCTTGTAAGATTTTTAAATAGGAGACTCCTTGCACCCTTTCATGTACCTCTGCCGTGTATGCATACTTCATACGGAAGGGAGGGGGTGCGTAATCTTAAACAGGATAGTTGCTAATGCTAATAACAAAGACACTGTTTAAAGATTTGGGCAGGATTATGAAGAACTAATAATCTCTGATGGTTTACATGGGGCGATGACCGTAGAATCGTGATGACACAACAAAGATCCAAGGGGTCTTGACCAGTTTTCGAATGATCTATGTGACGATCTATATATACGATAACTTTCTTTAATTTTATAATGTTCAACATTTTTACATGAATGTTTATAAATTTCCCTTTATTTGCTTAGAATAGCAACGTTAGACTGACGATGAATAGATCCAAAAACCAAGGTCATGTCTAACAGCACCACTGATTTGGTGGATTGCAGTCAACAGGCAGGTAAAGCAATATGATGAGGAGCATACTTGGGCTAGGCAGTCTCCTTCGAAAACAGGCAGGACAAAAAATAATCCGTAGAGCAGACAACTCCTGGAAAAGCTTCTGGTCCATGAATGGGTATATGTAGGGTGATCTTCTTATATCAGTGAACCGACGAAACTCATCGACGTTTTCAAACTGCCTATCCTAACACGGAAATCAGAAGTCCAAACTCAAGGTTTTTCAAAAAGCTATGAAGCGGAGTATCATAGGTATTATGTTAAAAGAAAAAATAAAATATACCACCATACACTCCCGTACTGGTATTATTGTTGGTCAAAACTGATGTAGCAATGGGCGGGGTATGTGATGTGAAATGTGCGAGGATAAAGAACAATTGATGGACCAGAATTATTGTTACAAATCACGTGCCTGAAGAAGCTTTTCGCCAAAGAAGACCTAAGAAAAGGTGGTATGACGATCTGGTCCATGTATCAAAGAACTGGCAAGTCCTAGCATTAGACAGAGAGCAGTTGATGAGTTTGAAGGATACTTTGCCCAGCAGTGAGGTGATACAGGTTAAGAAAAATATTACAGTTTATTATACAGCAGGACTTCGATATCAACTTGAACCTCCTGCATAAAAAAGCAATCGCTGAAGTATCTCAAGATTATGTGTTTTTGAACAGACACATAGATTAATTATAACTTTGTGGTCCAAATCGTTACAATGACACTTTTTAGGGATTATTTAACATGCACTTTGAATGACTAACACGGTCAAATAACTTTTTTCTTTCAACAGCTTGTTACCAGGTAGCCCTCTGTATATTTATCGCTGTCACTTATGAAGAAAGTGTAATAAACTTTTTTCTTATTTAGCGTAATCTTTCTACCGATTCCATGTCGTTCGAGTAACTGCAAATCTAGCTATTTACCTCCCCTACTATGACGTTTTGCTCAATAAAGTAGTCCGTAAAATCCTAGTCAGAAGGTTCATTTTGGTCGATATACTTTTACTTCTTTTGTACGTTTTCTAATAAAGTTCGATTATTAACTATCCTATAGGAATTTCTTGACTAAAAGTATTTGAGATCTTGACCGGGGATGTATGGTACCACCATGCAAAATTTCATTTAAATTGGTTTAATAGTTTCAGAGATCAGTCAATTATTTAGGTTTTTTGAATATCCCACGGGAACCACTTAACTGTCAGTGATTTCAAGTATCCTATGCATTTTTCCGGAATTTAAAATACCTTCGTGTAAACTTTCATTGAAATTGGATCAGCCGTTCAGGCGGTCAGTCGAAACAAACAGACAGAGATACAATTTTTTTTTAAGTATGAGGTTGTGTTCTACTACTCTCAAAACATATCCCTGAGTATTTTTTTTCGTTTCTAAGAAAAGTACAAGAATTTTTGCCTCTACGTTTTTATTATAGTATAGACTAGTGGTCCCGGCGAATTTCATGCCGCCAATACTATAAACCTTCCCTGGACTATCACGAACATTTTAAAACCAAAATTACCTGAATCGGTCCAGGCGTTCTCAAGTTTTAGTTAGACTAACGAACGGCAATTCATTTTTATTTATAAGATGTGTAGTGTTCGCGCAAATAAGAGACAATAAGACGCCTTTCACCCAGCTACATCAAATTAAGGTGCCGTTTAAATTCAGTAAAATCCGATATTTCTTTACTTGACGCAGCAAAAAAATTACAAAAATGTAACGTAGGATAAACAATGTTATTAATTAAAAATTCTTTCATTAAAATTTAATACTTCCGGCTAATCCGGGTAAGAAACACTGTGTAATAATGACATTGAGCGGAGATAATAAGAGTCCAGCGCTTGGATTATAAGCCGGCCTTGCCAATTAATCTACCTTTATTGCTTCCTTGTCGTCTAAGGAAAAATGCTGCCAATATTGCTATAAAATACAATGACTTTAACTAAAAGAATTATACAATCAACAACAAAACTGGAAGCTTTGTTTGAACAAAACAAAAGTGAACATAAATAAATAAACGTTTAATGAACGAATTAATTAAAACTGTACCTTTGTATCAAAATTAGGCAAGTATCTTAACTCACAATTTTTTTAAGTACTTGATACGTGCTTTTATTTTACCCACTTGCCTTTAAAACTAGTGCATGATAGCCAAATTCCCGATTTTTTTGATTTGATTTTTCTGACCACTTTCTAACTGTCATTACTACTCATTACTATTGCCATCTGTAAGTGAATGTTATCCAAAAGGCATCCTGTTCTCGTCAAACGAAATTCGATAAAGACCAAAACTTACATAATAGCCACTATCTAAATATCGGTAGTTACTCCTAAACAACTTACCCGAAGACGTATCATCGGCGATATCCATAGTGATTGGCAGGATATAATCTTTGGATACTTCGAAGGCTTTGTTTAGCGGCTCCTGGATCTTCGGATAATATTTGACTAGGTTGAAGAAGGTCTGGCTGGGTATTACCAGCAAATCCAAACTGCGGCTGGCGTATATCGACACAGCCGAACAAGATATGGGTTGCTGGAAGGATGTTTACCCGAAATTGGATTATAACTTAATGATAAATGGGGCTATAATCGATTGGTACTGTCAACTTGTTTGTTAAGGCTAGTTTATGGGTATTACATTTGTATGTTTTAGTTAACATAATAAATCGTTTACTTATGTTTCTCATTAGTCTACCTCTTATAAAAGTTACAGCCGAAAGTACATTCTATGTAATGTATTGGCTGCCGAAACCGTTGTAGTTGTACACATGTTTTCGTAACTAATTACGCACTTCATTGTATGTATATCAAAAAGAGGTCCCTGGTTCGAGACCGGAGTCTGGCAACATTTGTGTGAGTTTTCTGTAAAGAAATTGCTCAGCCCAGAGTTAGGAAGTTGCCGGTTGCACGCCGGTTAAACCGGTGGTCCTGCGCCCGATCTCTCATCGGTCATGTCGGATTGCCGTCTCACCGAACTATGAGTGTGAGGAAACAGAGAGTGCACTTGTGTTTGCGCGCACACTTGTGCTCTATAATATGTCCTGCGCACTTAGCTGATCGGTAAGTCACCTTATTTGGTTTTTGTCAAAAACAATGGCGAAATGGAACATTTTTACAGCTGTAAAACGTGTTATGATTCCGAAGATGTTGACTATGTATTTTTTGTTATTTTAGTGACATGTTTCACGGACTCACCCCCGTAAAATTGCCAAACATTCCTCCTGGTCCCATGCAAGTTATCATTTCATTGTAAGACGTTAAAACATCGACCTGTAAAACATACATTGTTTCAGTTTATTTGCGAAGGATCTTTTTGAAGTAAATGCAATTGTCATGAAATTGTTTACTACTATTTGCAAGATTTATACTTTGCATCTTCTTCATATGACTAATATACATACGTTATATTACAAAGGCTTTGTTTCTATACGTATAAATAGTGCGCGTAGAGAAGCGTGTACAGACCAAAATGTAGTTATCATCGTTATATTTTGTATACATTTCTTAATGTTCCTTTTATAAAAATAAATAAATAAGGTTTACTCAAAAGAGTTTATTTATTTATTTATTTATTATTAGGACAGCCAACAAGAAAAACACTGGTACAGATTAATAAAAGTGAATAAAAAGAGTTCGCCGCAAAGTATGCTAAATAACTATAATGTAAGCTTTGTAGACTAAAGTAGATAATAAATAAGAAGTTCCACAAAGTTAGTTTGCTGTAAAGTGTTCTAAATAAGAGATAACGTAAGTTAAAACTTTCAACCATCATGGTTGTGGGGAGAGAGCAAAGTTTATGTTTAAGCATTATAATATTAACATTACATTTTTTCTTTTACCTTCCCCCTATAAATAATATAGATGTAGGGCTGCACATCCCTGCACTGTATGACCGTCTCGCCTTTGATGAAGTACATCTCGTGGAGGTGCTGCGTGATGACCCTGATGAAGGACCGCTCCACCCTCCCGAAGAGGGGAACCTCTCGGAGAGCACGCTCATACATGAACACCAGGGTGTCCTCCATCAAGGCTGTGTTGAGGCAACGACATATTTCCTGGTTGTAAAAAAGTAAAATGTCATTACGTGTTTGACTGTTTGGTTGTATGAGCCAACGCAGTAGGCGCGGCGCGATTTCGTATAAAATTGACCCCGCGGGGAATTTGAACAAAACACTTAATTCAATGAACAATTTTCTATATTTTATTCTTCTGCAAAATAATTAATATCATTGAAAATAACTGTATAAATGATTTTTCAAAAAATAATTGGTCATTTATCGATATTTGACGCGCACAAAAATTTAATACTGAGGAATTCTTCTCCTCTGTACCTAAAGGTGAGTATAGAGATATATTAACTTGTATTAGAACATCGAGCATTCGCCGTTTTTTAATTTACTCGAACCGCTATTCGATCATGACTCTCGATGTTTTGTTACAGCCTTTTAAAAATCAACGAGCATATTGGTGTAACATTTCATCGAGCCTTTGCACGTTTGCGGGCGATGTGCGAGTTCGCTGTGACACGGAGGAAGCAAGAACGCAATACAACGAAATGCTACGGGTAAATGAACACTCGCTGTGAGTATTTACCCGTAACACAACGCTGAGCATTTTCAGGAACGTGACATTATAAATGGAAATGCTGAGGCTAACTGAGCCTAAGCATTTCCATTAAGCACTCGCAAACGCAAACAAAAAAGAAAGAATGATAAACATTTATTGTGAAAGACACGAACAGTTACAATGATACATAAATACACAATATATAATTTTAAACTGTCATGGTTACACACATTGGATAACTGAAAATTTCCGGGATATTTACGATGGTTTTAGTAAGCTCCCGATATTTCGGCACTGTTGCAAGCGCCATGATCACGGGTGAACTGTTCACCTGTGATCATGACACTTGCATTAAAACTAAACAACATGGTTAATATCCCGGACATTTTCAGTTTTCTCATAAATACACAAGACACAAAAACTCAACTTAAACAAAGAAATGTCACACATAGACAAGGACTATAAGAAGTGGTCAACGAGGTACTTAGAGAGGGCCTACTATGAGTTGGCTATCGAAAACCTACGTACGTTAAAAACCTATAGAGTTGTTTTTTTCATACGGCCGATTTTAGTCTTTCGCGTAACCACCAGCGGCGCTGTACAAGTTTTTCATAGACATATTTACGTAGGCGATATCGAGTGCGTAAGTTTTAAACTCATGGTAGCCACACTGGCCTCAGCATGTAAAAACGTTACTTCACGCCGAAAACTCCGAAACGCTCGAGGAAATGTCCAAGTCTATACTCACCTTTACATACTACATACGATACCTGTTACGATTACGATACCTACACATACACAATAATCAGCATCTATTAATATTATCCTGTCGATTACATGCGAGGGATAATTTAATACCGCGACAAACTAACTTGAATAGCGATTCACTAAATCGGCAATAATAATGTCAACTCAATGTGCCACAATGCGTTGTGGTGTGAATTACGTATGTACTAATTCGCATTATATTTACTACTTGTGTTCTTGTATAAACAACCTTCTGAATATGTCGTTTAAACTCACTTAACATTTCTGTATGCTTTTATATTTTGATACTTAAAAGTGTAAACTTTATCATACTTATTGGTATATGTATAGGGACTACTAGTTTATTATTTAATCATAGCTTAACATAACTACACTAAAATTACTTTAGAAATTATTTGTAAACGCTTATATATATTCTAATTTATATAAGTTTAAACTTATATATTTATATAAATATACAAGTTTCAAAGAAGAGAAATATGACTTCGATTTGCCTTGAAAAGCATGGAAATTAAAAATGCTGATAGGATACTTACTGAATTCAATATTTATCTATCCAAGGCAAGAAGGTTTATCATTATAATAATAGGAAATACTGTATATTGTGAATCAGCGTAGCTAAAAAACTAAATAAAGTAGAAAAAAGTACCGCTAAACTTGGAAAAACTCAGAGAACAATGACATTCAAGCCCTTTATAACTGACCTCCGCTGGAATAACCCTATTATAAGTATTCTTGTTTCCTTATTCTAATCTTCTATTCAGTTTAAAGTTGGTTTCAACCCGACCCGGCGGCAAAAAATCCAAACAAAAGCAACCTTATTAAAAGTTAGCGATACTCGTGGCAGGTAGGAATAATTCTGAAAAGGAATGTCTGCAACTTTCCTGACCGCAGATTCCATAACGGCTTTTAATACAAAATTGTAAGCAGAAACAAAAATAGAAGAACAGGATGTACTAGTACAGTTTTTGGTCATACTATGTTGTCTACAGCGAATATTTTAGGTTGTTGGGATCACTAAAATTCATACTAAGCTCTTAACTTTATTACATAACAAATTTACTGGGAGGGCTTTTTATTTTGGATTTTTTTATAACAGACTCTTACGATGATCTCATTCCTTCTGATGGTAAGCGGCCATAATACCAGGACCACTTATGCGATCAACAAGCACAATAGACCCTATTGAGCCTGTTGCCTTCACCCTGAAGTCCTACTTAGATGCCATTTCACGCCCCGCCTGAAGAACCCGGAATTCGGAGGTCAACTTCACTAACTGCCAGATATGTGTAAGAGCCATCTTTTTTTTTATAATAGGCTGACAAGATGACCTCATTCTACCTGATGGTAAGCGGTAGTGAGATCCACATATGAGGTCGACAGGCACAATAAACCCTATTGAGCCTGTCGCCTTCACCCTGAAGTCCTACTTCGATGCCATTTCACGCCCCGCCTGAAGAACCCCGAATTCGGAGGACAACTTCACTAGCTGCCAGATATGAGTAAAATTTTGTAATTGTATCTTTTATGTTTTCAAAAGAGCCATCTTAAATATTAGAGATATGAAGTGGCTATATCGAATCCCACCTGATTATACGTCTTATAGACCATTCGACTCTTTGTACTCTACAATCGCAAAGGTACAAACTTGTGGGTTACTGCCATTGGTCCGTTTCCATACATACTCGAAATACTTCAATGTTTTCACTGTGAGCATAGGATCGACGTTCTGCTGGTACAAAAAGTCCGCTAGGTCCCTTGTTTTCTCCTACAAAAAACGTGAATGTATGAAAATGGTGCTCATTAAAACTAATGTAATTACTGGCTTTGGGTGATATGTTTAATGTTGCAAGTTTCTCCCGCAGGTGTGCTATGGGCACCGGTTATTTTTACTTTTTCAGAAAATTCGTGCTGTATGCACTAATTTGTAGGCAAAGGTATAGCTTTAACGAGCTTTTATTCCTGTTAGTTACAGCGTAATTTAGCCAAAGAGCTTTAAAAAGTTCTAGATAATAAAAGTGGAGTGGTACTAACTTTTATTTTTGCTTGTTTTTTTTTTCAACATTATCATTAAGTATACGGTGATATCACAAGAACACTCGCCTGTTAAAATATCTTGCCTTTATGTGTTTTAACAAAATATTTAAGTAAATATTTCTCAATAAAATATCTGAGTAAATTGTTATATCATTCCAACAGAATGTTTAATACTTTTTTTGTATAATTCACCAAAATTCAATTCAAGTTTTCCGAACTATCATAAAGCATATGAGAAAACCAGAAAATCATCATCAATTGCACAATGAATTAAAAACCTTTCCTTCCGTAAGTCAGTTAAAACCACTTCAAAACTAAAGAAGAGGACATGAACCGAAATCGCATTCATAATAACTGACCTTATACGGTATAGACTTTCGCGTTCCTGTACATTTAAAACTACATACTATAGGTATACACGCGATAAAAAGAGTAGCAAATACGTAGCTACTTACTTCCCGACGTTTCGACTGCATTGCACCACACATCGTCGCGAGCGAATTGAAACGAAACGTCAATCAGTTAGTAACTACGTATTTGCTACTCATTTTATCGCGTGTAGACAAACAGTATAGAGTTTTTAACTGACCTTATGTTCCAACAGCGCGTTTGCCTGAGTGGACCTTGACGAAGCGACGTAGCCGAACATAAAGGCGAAATACAGGAAGCCGGCGATCCTTAGCGCCATGCTGAGCCACACGTTCACGCTGGTCGTCAAACCCGCAGGGGTGCAGCCGCAGCCTAACACGAAATAATATACACCGTGAAATTTGAGTGGTTGTTTTCCTGTGGCAGAACTATTTGCCTTTAGTAATACTATCGAATCATGCAAATTATCTGAGTAAAAGTTTTTTTCAAATTTTCAACATAATAATTTTGCAATTGCAACTCGCAAACAAGAGAAGCTTAGTTCTTTTATAAGATGTGCCGTAATCAGGTACTGCTTGCCGCATGAAATCAATGCTTATAGAGGAAGATCCCAGAGCTGCCAGACATCACTTATTTTCTAATGGACATAATATATACGATTGAGTAGTGGTGCGTCTGTAAGGTAAAACCGCCGACCGCATGTGTCTGGGAGTAATGAATCCTGATTTTTAATGATATTGTGTGAAATATATGTTAAAATCAGCCATCAGAATTTAAGTGAGGTGAGCAGTGTTTCTATGTACCTTGATTGGTTGATATCTGAAAAATAGCCGTCTGGTCAAGGTAGCAACTAGTCATATGATAATAGTACACCCCACCACTACTCAATCGTATATATTTTGTCCATTAGAAAATAAGTGATGTCTGGCAGCTCTGGGATCTTGGACCATTAAAGCTAAAGAAATTCTAAGCCCTAAGTAATAAAGCGGTTCGAACGTGCTTTCGAGTTTCGGTTATACCTTTCGTAAAACCGGCATTATTAATTTAAATAAAAAAGGACTGCACAAATCTATTGTGCTACTAAGATAGAATCATTTTACTGCGGGAAAACAACCACTAAAATTTCTCGATGTGTAAGTAAATAGGATAAATAATTCTTAAAGAGGGCGTGAAGTTGAGTGAATGAAGGGGGGCCATTGATGCCAGCTGGATGTTGTCGACTACGCAACAACGCAACATTTGTAAGATTTTAGACTTTCGCATTCCATTACACTAAATATTTGTCTTTATGGGTCTACACGCGTTATTAGGAGTAGCAAATTACATAGCTACTTACTGCCCGACGTTTCGACTGGGTTACACCTATCGTGGTCGCGAGCGACCGACGAAATATTTAACGCAACATTTGATTAACCTACCTAGAGCTTTTAGCGTTGCTTACAAGACACGAGAGTTAGGTGTCATCAGTTCAATGACAAATTGTATAAAGAGATTTTGTGCTTGTAGAACTTATGTGCACGCACATAGAGTGCACCAAAAATATAAATATAAAACTAGCTAATAATAAGTCCTAATAGTTCAAATTCGAAATAAACTTGGCATCATCTCTTCTTCCATTCGTAAATGTAGTTCTAATTAATTTTACGGGTCACCATCAAACATTCAAACTAAATTTTCAATTATCGTTCAGTTGAAAAGTAAAGTTCGAAACACAAGGGCTATTCGGCCGAACCATTACAATGGCGTTTATGAAAGCCCTTTGTTAACTCAACAGTTCTAGGGCCGCCGAAATAAGCATATAACACTAAACATCACAATAGCGGTTCCATGTACACACAAACAGAAATAACAATAAAACGGAACAATAATAATTATTGTTTGCTTACCAACGAATATTTCGAAAACCCAGTAAAATGTAGTCGTGTATTCTGCCGCAGCGACTGTAATAATCGGTTTACAAATTAAATATTAAATTTTATCTATACCGTCCGCATAAAGTGGTACTGGTACCTACATTGGTACGGTAAACATAGCGCCATTTCAGCAACAATTTAGCGAATGTACATAATTGAATATGAGAAGCTTAAATTTGAACACGTTAGTTGGATTTTTGGGTAAATGGTGGAAACGAATGCACTGCGCAGTGAGATGTTAAATTCATTATTGAATTCTCCCAGTAGTGATAAATAAATTACGATCGTAACAATAGTTCAAATAGGACTGCATTGCATAAATTACATAGGAAACATACATGTAGGCATTAAAATTTTAATACTTATACTCTATATTGAACTAACTACCCCGTTTCCTTTACTATATTTGCCCTAAATAATAAATACTATATCATATATTTTTACTTACTGTTGAAATAAAAAATTAAAAATGCGAGATTGTTGTTGTATGCATAAACATTTTGTGGAATCTCTTAAATAAAATAGAAACTTTGTATTTTTTAAATATTAATAAAAGGCGAAACCTTTATATATAGCTTTAGTGGCGGGGTTCAAACTAGCGACCTCTCGCATGGCAAGTAAAGTAAACCTTAACCACTCACCATCGACGCTTTTTATGACCAACCCGCATTTGAGTAGCGTGGTTGACTAAGGTCTGATAACCCTGCTGGCGGCGTTGTGGTAGTTGGGCTATGCTAGGAACCATGACGCCGCTAAGGCGATGAGGTACGCCGCGGAGTTTAGTGGGTACACCTGGGCATTGCACCTTAGCTCAGGAGCAGCTGCCGGCTTTCCATCTAAACACCGGCAGCCGGGAGTCCCACACACCACCTTGGGTAAACCCCTGCCCGAGGTGAAGGTGCATCAAGCATTCTCCGCGTTTAAAAAAAAAAGGTCTGATAACCCTGCTTTAGGGTAGGCCCGTGCCTCAGCAGTGGGGACGTATATGGGCTGATGATGATTAAAGCTTACATTTGATTTCATAACGGTGGTTATTCACAATCAGCACTTTTGAGCAGTTGACCATGACGTAATAACCGTCTGGCGGTAGAAAGGGCTTGCAAACACTGCTGAAGACAAACGCTGTGGCGAAATTGACCAGGGTGACCGTCACGGGCAGGTATTTAACCAGGACAATTACAGGGTTCACTTGCATTATATCGCTTTCCCAGAACGAGAATGCACCCATTACTCTTGTCACCTGAAATGGGAACGGGTTGTCACCCTGAATTATTCGATATGGCTTGGACTATAAGGACTACATAGTCCTTTAGATTGTTAGTAGACCAGTGTCGAGAGCTTTAAAAAAACAAATATAGTTAGATGATATCTATTGGAAAAGAAATGGTTTACCGCTTAAACAAAAGGAAAAATAAATTACGGCCGATCTGAAGAAAAAAAAAAAAGGAGGAAAGGAAGGAAGGAAGGAAGGAGGAGGGAAAAAGGCGTGATTTTATGTATGTATGTATGTCGATCTGAATTTGGGTAGGGGTTAATTTCGATCTCCGCTAAACTAGAAGTCCTGTAGAAACAAGTTCAGTGGAAAAGGAACTGTAGATATGATTTCCATGCTTTTTGATTGACCATGTGCATGTTTGTATAAAATTAAAGAAACATATAAGTACATAATACAAAATGCAAGGCGTTTTACGGAAGAGGCCTATTAGCAGCTGTGGGATTTAACAAAGGCTGATATTGGTGATACATTTTACAGAAAGAAAATCATTCTCAACAATTTAACGTATTCACTCGTGTAAGCCTTACACGAGTGCATAATACTGATTTGAGTAGGTGAATAGTTAAACGCGTAAATACTAGTAATAGATACTTGAAAACTTACAAGCAAGACCCGATTCATTCTGTAAAAATCCATATCAGTGTTGTCGTTTACAATCCGCAACTGAAAAACAAACTCTTTATAATATTTACCTTTAAAATAAAAGAAAAACAGTGTCTCTTTCTAAAAAATGTAACGAAAATCTTACCACTTGCTCAAAAGGAAATACACTTATGAAGTCAATAAAGAAGGAAGTCTTCAAATATCGAGATACTGTGAGCAAAGGATGGGTGACCAGCAAAGACTTCTCGTTATAATACGCAACATACGCCATCACAAACAAGTCGATGTATAACAAAATATCTGTCCAAGGGTACACTCCCCCATTCTTATATTGTTTTGTCTGAAAATTGACACTGCTGATAATAATTCCTAAGAAAACATTCATGTGAGAATGGGGCGATAAGTAAAACACAGTGGGTAGATAGAAATTCTGTCGTGGAAGGGTCAAGAGCCATTACTTAGAACCACTTAATTATGTAGTCCCCTACACGAGGTGACGGTATACCGGTTTCCTGCGTTATAAAAGATTCTACTTATATGTAGTATACTATCCATGATTCCTGGGCCCCGATTCTACTAATAATAAATGGCAAAGTCTAATGACCAATAAACATTTTTTTTCTTATCCAATTGGATCACAACGCAAGATCTTATTGTAAATGCATTTACTTCTTATACATATAGTCTATCTAGCAACTCGACCGGCTTATTCAAACCAGATAGAGAAAGACAGAGATCAATAAAAAGTAACATTTATATATTTTCGAGGAGAGCAGATCACATTCATTTTATTTGTAAAAGACTATACAGTATTTTATTGAAAGTAACAAGGTTGTTTAAAGTTAGTATTGCGAATTTACTCTGAAAATGTATAAAATCCAGAGCAACGTAGCAATATATTGTGCCCTCGGCCATCTGAGAGTAAGTGGTTCGCGTATAGTTCTGCTATATTCCAGTTTAGTGCTAATTAGGAAAGTCCAAGCACTAACTATGTATGAGCCGAGTGAGCAAACTTAGTGCGACCCTGCTTTGGCCGAAGTTGTAAGCTCCATTGACGGCAGTCAAGACCTTAATTAGGTCGTCAGGTCACCAAAGTACCTATGTTTATTATAATTATGTCCTACTCATTACTGCTTGCAAGTAGAAAGCAGGGTTAGGTCAGTTTTAACGTCAGTTTAAAACTTGGACGTTATGCATATGTTTCTGTATGCATTATTATAATATTGTTGAACTAGAATAAGTTCCTTGTTTATCGGAATCAAATCCGAAAATTCAAAGACTATTGCTTAACGTGTGGTATGTAGTATCATATGGGCCATATAGATTACTATGAAAGATACTCACGGCTATGTCGTATGGGACTTTGATTATATAATAGAGCGCAAGTATAAATCTAACTGCACACCAAAACTTTAAGAATAACCCGTGCGGGGTGATACAGAATGGCAGGAACAAGTATCGGATGTATCTGTAACATAGTTTAAAAGGGATTAAAAATACACTAATTATAATAAATCCATTATATAGTTTTCGCCCCAGGAGCAGTTGTTAATGCAATTGACTGAGATAGCTATAACAGATGTACGAATGTGCAGTGATCGAGTATTACAGTGCAATTATAACTATACGATAGTCACGTTTGAGGTAGAGTTAGATCGGGCATTGGGCACCTGGCACATACCGCTACTGACATCCGGTTATACATCCGTATGCGATACGATATACCTCCTCATTCTCAAAGCGAATTTGAATTGTCTTAAAACGCAAATGTGTGCCTGGTCTTAAAATCAGTCAAAAGTAATTGCCGAATCAGATTGAAATCTCCTAACAGATGGTTTAACTTTATAGATAGGTACTAGAAGGTCACTTAAGGTCGCTGAAAACTCTGAAGGTCAAAGAACTCACCTCATGACCCCCAACTTGTTGAAAGTAGCCACGTACCGCGCGCGGTCGCGGGCGGCCACCACCACAAAACTTTCCTTTATCTCTTGCTGCAACAAAACCAGACTTCAACCGCTCACAAATAATCTAAGTACTTAAAATATCATTTTAAATATATTCTGTACTAACATTCAGTGTGTCTTGCTTTCACGCTAAAAGTATTGAACCGATGTGAATAAAATTTGGTACAATAGTATAGGGACTGAGATAAAGATTACGCGATAAACATTACTCCCATTAAGCAGACGTAACGGGTTGAAAGATAGTTATTAAAATAATATATAATGTGTATATAATCTATATATATAAAAGGAAGTCGTGTTAGTTACACCACTTATAACTCGAGATCGGCAGAACAGATTTGGCTGAAAATTGGTAGGGAGGTAGCTTAGAGCCAGGAGAAGGACATAGGATACTTTTTATCCCGTTTTACAGAGTTCCCGTGGGACTTGACATGAAACGTCAATCATTATGTTAAACATTATTCCATTTATGAAGTCTTTTTTGACATTTCGAAGAACGTAACTCTGCACGTTTCATTTAAATGCAATGTAATATCTTTTTTTGTGTTTGGTCGTAAATCGTCATTTGAAAAATTTACAATTGTACAAAAACACTCTACAATTAATTCACAAGCAAAATTAATTTATTGTTTTTGATCTTACTATTGTTTCTAAATCTGAACTTCAAAATAAAATAATATTTTATTGCGCGAATGCAGTTACGTCCTATGGATTATGTTTTACTTTTAAACATAGTGACGTGCCTCAAGTATTCAGTTAGTTAATCCGATCAATCGCGAGTGAAAATGAATCTGGCGGCAATAGGGCTGCTTCATTGACGAGTTTTTTACATGAGAGTATAACTGTTATGGTCTTTTAAACTCAGTGTAAATTTTTAAAAACTTGACTATAATTATTCACGTCATTATATTATATCTATATAATTTTTATACTAAACATGCAATCGTGTATTTGTTCTTTCGACAATTTCTATTAAACTTAGTTTTTGAAAGTTAATTCGATTAAAATTAGTTACAAATCGAGAATCGTTGCCGCTGTGTATCGATTTCTAAGGGGTACTTCCCTGGTAGTGTTAAATTCACATCTGTCAAAAATACTTCATAATTGGAATAGAGTATCGTTGTCCAATACTGTAACAACTATTCATGTGTGCGTCCAGAAATATTTTTTTTGTAAAATGTCTCGAAACTTTAGGTACTGTTATTGGGTATTTGTTTTAGACATTAATTTGTGTAAGTTATTTGTTTGAGTTTTTATTTCCAAAAATAATACCTCAGATTATTATAAGGGTCTTGAATCGACAACATGCATCTATATTATTCAATTATTGTCTATTTCAGAGATTTTCATTTAGCAATATAGTGACATCTAATTGTCATGTTCGTTTATTGACAAAATTCGATATCTATAGTGACTAAGTAATAAAGAAGGTTCTTTGACAAACATTTTTCAATCATCACGTTTTTGGTTCAGAAGAAAAGACGAGCTGATCGCACTACAATAAATACGGTTCATACCTGTATCAAACGGATAAGTAGATATTAAATCTGTACACCCGAAATTTTTGCAAATATATTTTATGGGCAATTCAGCAAAAGAAGTGATAAGCGTTTCACTATGAAAATATATTCGTATAAGCAACATTTGATATAGCTGCTGAACAAAGTTCTTACGATATGCATTACTTACCTTGAAAGTAGGCAAAAAACTGGTTCGAATAAATTTTGTTACGCCAAATGAAGTCATTTGAAAGCAATTATTGTATTGCTGGATATGAGTAAAAATATGAGATTAGTAAAGTTCTCAGTTATGGCGAGACCAGGAAAATAAGGATTAAATTTTATATGGAGGATATTATGGATTCCAGTTCAAATTGAATAGATACTTACTCATACGGCATACCTAAGATGGGACGACTGTCAACTATAAAAAGCATATTATAAACGGTCGGATTGAGAGACCCCCTCCTTTTTTAAAGTCGGTTAACAAAATAAAGTAGTGCATCAAAGCTACGTTAAGGCGGTACGAAGTTCGCCGGGTCAGCTAGTATAACTTAAAACTATGTATATAAAATCCGTCATTTGCTTTGTGATTTAGAAGAATATCTGTAATTTTTATTTAAGAGCTGTGGATTTTGAATAAACAAATAAATAAAATAAATAAATAAATATTTGCATTAAAATATGAAATAAATCTAACACGCAATTTAAGTGTATTGCACAAAGATTGGAGCAACTATATCGAAAAGCCTTATCATTTACCTATTTCCCATTATAGATTAAAACAATTTGTTTACTGTCAAGTCTTAAAGCATCACAAAATCACACTGTTAATTCCTAACGAGCTAAACATCATTAGCAAGTGGCTTTGAAAGTTTTATGAGTGATTCCTCACCGCAATCCGATTCGTCTTGGAATCCACCCGGCCCGTCAGCGGCTTAGCTTCCTCGTAACTTTTCGCCCTACTTCGGAGATCGGGATCTTCCAAAGCCTGCGGAATTGTTTAAGGATCGATTTAAAGATACATTTCCATTAGAAGTTTAAAAAGTTTACTTGTTGCTTAAGTGTTCTGATAGGGAAACGTTTTTGGTGAGCGTTAGCTGTTGATAGTAGGCCATTCATAGAGAATATACGGGTTTTGTTTGACATGTGTATATTTTTGGTAACTGACGTATTCATACTGAGGCTTCATACTGTAAATATTTTGATATTGAGTACACGTAGGTACTACAAATTACAAGTTCACAAAGTGTCAATCTGATTTGATTTTTTACAAAATAGCAATTGAAACTACGGTACGGTATTAACCACAACTACGGTATTTTCATGTTCTAATATACTTAATAATACATTAAATACTAGCTGACCCGGCGAACTTCGTACCGCCTTAACGTAGCTTTGATGCACTACTTTATTTTGTTAACCGACTTCAAAAAGGAGGGGGTCTCTCAATCCGACCGTTTATAATATGCTTTTTATAGTTGACAGTCGTCCCATCTTAGGTATGCCGTATGAGTAAGTATCTATTCAATTTGAACTGGAATCCATAATATCCTCCATATAAAATTTAATCCTTATTTTCCTGGTCTCGCCATAACTGAGAACTTTACTAATCTCATATTTTTACTCATATCTAGCAAATACAATGATTGCTTTCAAATGACTTTATTTGGCGTAACAACATTTATCCGAACCAGTTTTGCCTACTTTCAAGGTAGGTAATGCATATCGTAAGAACTTTGTTCAGCAGCTATATCAAATGTTGCTTATACGAATATATTTTCATAGTGAAACGCTGATCACTTCTTTTGCTGAATTGCCCATAAAATATATTTGCAAAAATTTCGGGTGTACAGATTTAATATCTACTTATCCGTTTGATACAGGTATGAACCGTATTTATTGTAGTGCGATCAGCTCGTCTTTTCTTCTGAACCAAAAACGTGATGATTGAAAAATGTTTGTCAAAGAACCTTCTTTATTACTTAGTCACTATAGATATCGAATTTTGTCAATAAACGAACATGACAATTAGATGTCACTATATTGCTAAATGAAAATCTCTGAAATAGACAATAATTGAATAATATAGATGCATGTTGTCGATTCAAGACCCTTATAATAATCTGAGGTATTATTTTTGGAAATAAAAACTCAAACAAATAACTTACACAAATTAATGTCTAAAACAAATACCCAATAACAGTACCTAAAGTTTCGAGACATTTTACAAAAAAAATATTTCTGGACGCACACATGAATAGTTGTTACAGGATTGGACAACGATACTCTATTCCAATTATGAAGTTTTTTTGACAGATGTGAATTTAACACTACCAGGGAAGTACCCCTTAGAAATCGATACACAGTGGCAACGATTCTCGATTTGTAACTAATTTTAATCGAATTAACTTTCAAAAACTAAGTTTAATAGAAATTGTCGAAATAACAAATACACGATTGCATGTTTAGTATAAAAATTATATAGATATAATATAATGACGTGAATAATTATAGTCAAGTTTTTAAAAATTTACACTGAGTTTAAAAGACCATAACAGTTATACTCTCATGTAAAAAACTCGTCAATGAAGCAGCCCTATTGCCGCCAGATTCAATTTCACTCGCGATTGATCGGATTAACTAACTGAATACTTGAGGCACGTCACCATGTTTAAAAGTAAAACATAATCCATAGGATGTAACTGCATTCGCGCAAAAAAATATTATTATATTTTGAAGTTCAGATTTAGAAACAATAGTTAGATCAAAAACAATAAATTAATTTTGCTTGTGAATTAATTGTAGAGTGTTTTTTGTACAATTGTAAATTTTTCAAATGACGATTTACGACCAAACACAAAAAAAGATATTACATTGCATTTAAATGAAACGTGCAAAGTTACGTTCTTCGAAATGTCAAAAAAGACTTCATAAATGGAATAATGTTTAACATAATGATTGACGTTTCATGTCAAGTCCCACGGGAACTCTGTAAAACGGGATAAAAAGTATCCTATGTCCTTCTCCTGGCTCTAAGCTACCTCCCTACCAATTTTCAGCCAAATCTGTTCTGCCAGTTGATCTCGAGTTATAAGTGGTGTAACTAACACGACTTCCTTTTATATATATTGATTGGTATTAATGATAAAACGAAATACAATATAATCTATCTATCAATTAAACGTATTTTACGTAAAACTCGTAAAATCCAATTTCGATATTTGTCTTGGTTATGCCATATACGGTATGTATGTACGCGATATTATTTAACTTACCTTTTATCCACTAGTATTCTTGGATACTTACTACACATCTTCTCTATTAGGCATAATTTTTAGTGCACTAGAAATACCTAGTGTAAGACCACATACCTGATTACAATAAGCCTATTTACCCATACAGCTTTACCGAACCGAGCTACCATACCAACCGCCCATTGCAACGCGATATTAAACGCATTCATCACCGTGATAATGGGATGACTGATGTCCGGGAACGTGCCCCAGCACTGCACCAGGGTCGCGTACTCCACGTGCAGCAGGATGCAATTAGTCGACGTCAGCACGGTGTACACCTGACCGATAAGCTGGATAATTAGCGGGCAACATATTGTGCGAGGCATGAGGCCTCTTGTATATATGCTTTATTAGGGTAAATACAGAGACAAGTGGGAAAAAATTTACCCTTATCGATTCATCATGGCTCTGACGGTCTGTCCGAAAGTCAAAGTCACTTTCTGAAACTATATCCTATACCTATATTGATGAAACTTGGTAAGTAGATTAAGATTTCAACATAAAAATGGAATAAAAACAATATCCTTTTGGGGTTCTCTACAATCTACGGTTAACAGGTGTAGTACGTAGGTAGTTCATAGAAAAAATTGAGTCATGTGTATTTTGGTTTTACAGTTAATTAATAATTGACAAAGTTACAGCTCATCAATCTTCTGCAGTGCGGACCAGGATTGACTCCTGGGCAGTAACATGTAGTTTGAGTGGAATGATAAATGTTATATAGACTACTTATATGTCGGAATAAACAGACAATTTACTTTCAGAGATCAAAATGCCCGAATGAATATGGTTTATAACATTATTTTGGAAACACTGCATTTTTGCTACCGGCAGAGCCGCGGGAATAGTCGAACTATGAGATCACAACCAATTGAAAATTTGATATTGAAAAATGTTTTATGCTACATTTTTATTGTCAGCGTAAACTCAAACCGACCTCCATCCCAAAATTGATATTTAAAATATGAAAGCACTATTCGATTTCGTTAGGAACTATGTACTAAATCCATCAGGCGTACTTCACATAGTTGATTAGTTCGTCACAATCTTCATAAATCTATTATATCGTCTTTTCAAGTTAAGTAAAATATACTTTTAATTGATGGTTAAACAAACTTACCTAAAGTGAAGTTTGACCGTAATTGTACGAGACGTTGCATCCGAAGAGATTTATGATAACACTTTATACGACATAATATTATGTTGGCGTGTGATTGTTGTATGAAAACGGTTTCTGCTCAAAATTATCTATATAGGACTGGAAAAGATTATACCTAAGTGATAAACGTATATACGATTATAAGCGGTTAATACTGTGTGTGGTCGAGTGTTTGCTTATGTACCTATCCCATATTTTTATACTGTTCCTAGCAGCTACTGTGTTTAACCGACTTTCGAATCGATTCGAAATCTCAGGATCGTTGTTTTTTGTACTGATAATAATCATAACCTACTTTGGGCAGACCAAACAACATTTCTACATCGCCAAAATGGTCGCCGGGGCCGATTGACCTGTCCACTTTACCACGGTGATTTAGCAGATTACAGTGTCCCTAGAAATAATAAAAGTTTATTATTAGTAAGGTTAGGACATTTTTGCCAGCAGCGGAGATGATATGGGTTAATAAAACAATAGGCAAGTTGATAGATGTAGTCAATTAAAGTTATAATAAAACTAAGTTCCAAAATAGGCACTCGGCACTAAAGATACTTGAATAATCAACTAATTGAAGGTCAATTGTGGTACGATCTCTTATTTGCACCACTAGAAGATCTGTGAGATATAGAATTAGTCTCAATCAACCGAAAGCTTGCAAACAAACAATACACCTACCAAAGAGTTTATTAAATATTTTTAAAAATCTAATAACAAGCCAATGTTTCCTTTGTAATACTTTTACAAAAATAGACCTGGCTTTCAGCCAAATGTATTCCGTATCCATAGAAAATCCAAATGTATTCCGGATATGAAATTTCCATTGAAAGGAAAAAATACTGTGAACTATTGTAATAAATCAAACCTTTTGTACGATGTACATGTCCCGTCCAATATCGCCACTATGCTGAACTATTTCATTGTCTGGTAGTACGATGCTTCGACTATTAGCCGCTACTGTTTGCAGGAAATCCCTGTTGCTATCCTACAAATAGGTTTTCAATTTTTATATCACATACATTGTTCTGTTTCCGAAGATAGTTTCAGAGGATGAGGATTACGCATATCAGAAATATTTGTGGAATACAAGATGAGAGGGAACAAGCGCCGAAGTTCAACACACAAATATTGGTCCCGAGTGGGAATCGAACCCTTGGCGCAGCAGATAAGGGCACTATGCAATGCCATCGAGACAGTCAGATTCTCTCTATACCGCGTATGTATATGTATAAGTACCTTGAATATAGGGCAGCAAATGAGAGTCTCCACCATTTCTATTGCCAGAACCTCCTGTTGAATATTCACAGACATGTCCTTAAATATCTCTTCAGTTGAAACGGCGTTGTTATAATACCTAAAATGGTCATGGCGTCGTTATTATGATCTAGATCTATATAGATAGTGCCTAGGCTCACAATGTACTAGGAAAACATAATAAAATAAAATAATCAGTCGTTTATAATACCTTAATGTGCTTCAGTAACACTTCAAACTTATTGTCCATCTTAGTTGTGTATTAAAGAAACATGTATTGACTTCCGGAACACATAAAATTGTTACGAACCATTGAACGCCGAAGAACTTCTTAACGCGGGCTTTGATCTTGCCGCTGACGTGATTAACGCTCAAGAAGTAGAAAAGTTCTCGCATCGATTTCTAGAACGGAACAAGTTTTCTTGAAATTTAAGTATTAAGTAAACTGCTTCGATAATAGTTTCTAAACATAATTCCTGTGAGTCTGACGTCTTTATTACAAAGAGTTAGTTTCACAGTGTCACGATGCAGGTAAAGTAAATCATTAGATTGAGTTTAGTTCGTATATTACTCTACAATTTTGTTCAACACTGTGTAATAAGATTTTATGATATTTTATTAACGTCCACTACTATAATGTTACAGACCAGAGTAACAGCAAAATAACTGTACCTTAAATTTTTGTTTCCTTTGAGTCGCTAACAGATATAAACTGCAAACTTTAGCCGTATAGAAGCAGCTAAGATATGTTCCCGCGACGAATAAAAATATAACCTAAAATAAACTTCAATGTAATAATACAGATACGACTTTTACCCGCGAGTCCGTAATACTCGTAGTATGAGAATTCGTAGCGTTGATTCATAACAATTTCGTAACGCTACATAGTTGTCGTAGCAGCATAGAAGCAGCGCGCCGTAGCGTTTTATTGCATGTAGCCGGGATGAGTGAAAGCATTATACTCGTAGTACATTTTTGTAGAATATTACAACTTCCCTTTTTAGTGTGCAATTTGACTATGAATTCAAATTTAAGACTTTCCACTGTATATTTGCAATTTGCATGATAAATTTACACAAGAGTGTTGTAGTATATTTATCATACCTTTATTTTCATAATTTTAGACATATTTTAGCAATATTTTTATTACTTCTCGCATCTTTGCGTTATCGCTTCGCGACTTCGTCCACATAAAATGGTCTTTTTTATGTTTCTGTTATTATTTGGCTCATATTCTTTGTTAGACCATAACGCTTATTAACTTTCGTGTTAATAAATCACAGTACTTGACACATCGCGTTCAACAAAAATTAAACCTTTTTAAAAAACATAAGTCCAATATTATCACTATGATAATATGAAAACCCACCACAAGCAAGTCAAAAGAGCCAGGGCTCATCTCAGAAATACCAGATCCGGTGAACACAGCTGTCCCGAACGCAAAGGCTGTTGTGAGGGGCCTCTCGTGCTTGGCCTCTTTGGTCATGAACACCTTTGTCTCCCAGTAGATCAGCTGGGCCATCCAGGACGTCTGACAAGTAGACTACACTTTTAATACATAACGTTATAATAATATTTCATCACATTTATCGATCTGATCCCATGGTAAGTAGCTTGGCACTTGTGTTACAGGTATCAAAAACGACAGTATACACAAATAAACTTAAATACATTTAATAAAATACCTAAACACGGAAAAATACCAATTTTCGTCACACAAATATTTGTTCCGGTTGGGAATCGAAACCACGACTCTTGGAACAGTAGGTTATTAAGCCTGGGCCACTAACCATTGTTCCACTGAGCCAGTCAATAGGTTGGATAGATGGCAAATATGTGTGAAGACTACGTATTTGAAAGCCATAACCCATTGCTATAAACGAATATGGTGTAGCAATTAGTAGCTCTACAAATGAAAATACTCTATACAGAGAAGACTAAAATAAACCGAATGTTACAAATTAAACTCGCGTATAATTATAATTGGAATCTTACATAATTATTTAGAGACCCGACATTTTGAGCTCTTTACGTCACGGGAGACTTAATCTCCCAAATGTGTATTGTTCACTCAAATAAAAGCTAATAAAACATAATATAGTCACTTATTTTTGCTCGTCATTCTGCTACTAAGTAAAGTTTTAATTAAGCCTCCACATTATTTAAAATTTTATCGTATAATATAAAACCAGTTACCTCCTGACACAGTTTTCTAGGGCAGGCAAAGAGGTATAGAAAGCACCCAGACCAATAACACAAAAGCACTACTAAAATTGTATATTTCATCAAGCACAGGAACTGAAATGAGAGGCATTTAATAATTAGTAAAGAGGTCATCATCACTTCGGCTTTAGCGCAAAATTATTAAAGATCACAAATAGGCTGTTAATCAGATAATATAACGGATCACAGTAGCGGTACCACGAGTTGGCTATCGAAAACTTACGTACGTTAAAAACCTATCGAGTTGTTTTTTCATACGACCGATTTTAGTTCTTAGCGTAACCACCAGGGGCGCTGTACATGTTTTTCATAGACATATTTACGTAGGCGATATCATCGAGTCCGTAACTTTTAAACTCATGGTATCGCTACAGGTCCACCTTATTTTTAAATTATACTAGTGACCAGCCGTGGCTTCGCTTCGGATATGCTACATATAAAAAGATCAATCTACTAAAAAGGCAACAAAATCTGTTGAGTTGTTTAAATACTCTAAGCTTATACAGGGACAGACAGACGCAGAAGCTTCTTTATTTTATGCTTTATAGTAATTATCTTAAGATCTATTTCTCATCGATACGAATATAAAGTGCGTTAAGTATACAAACTAATTAGAAGACCAAGCATTCTAACCTTTGCATTACTGTTGAAGTTTCTTTGCCACATATCAATATAGTTCCAAATATGCCACACTTGAAGTATGGGTAACAACTTGACCATTTGTCCAGCTATAGAGTCCCCGTGGGGGTCCAAAGTATCAGTAAAGATGTGTACGGGAAACACAGATAATATGTCCAGGTAGAAGCCAACCGTAGCCATTTTTACTTCAGCAATCTCTTTCACCGTTTCTTTTCTGATATTCTAAAATATTGATAAATCCTTTCAAGTTGCTGTTTTACTATAACGTTACTCAAGGCACTCAAAGCCATACATAATGCATACATTATAAACGATTTCGATTGTGATTTCTTTGAAACAACCAAATCGACAGGCTGCAAATGCATTGCAACAAAAGATAAGCGTATATGTATGAGCATAAATATGTATTAGTAACAAAAGATAATAAGGAAAGGCAAAATATAGATATGTAAGTAAATTAGTTGATGTCAAGATACCCAGAAAGAAGCGTCATTCCGTCCGTATACTTGTGAAGCTCCCTCCCAAAGTAATACGTACAATGTTAAGTTGCAATAAAGGAAATCTTCTATTAAAACACTCACCTTTTCCACTATAGCGGTAGTCAGCTGTACATATATGTTGAGCAAGAGACACGCGGTGATTATAGTAGTGAATATAATTTCTAGATCGCCTTGCTCGGTTTGGATGGCGTAGTATGGCGACATAACGCACATATAGAGGACTATTATGAAATGACCGATATCAAACATGTGAGTCTGTGAAAAAGAAAATTCTTCGTCATCAGACGGGGCGTGAAAAAGCATCTTAGCAGTAGTGGTACCATGAGTTGGCTATCGAAAACTTACGTACGTTATAAACCTATCGAATTGTTTTTTTCATACGACCGATTTTAGTTCTTAACGTAACCGCCAGGGGCGCTGTACAAGTTTCTCATAGACATTTTTACGTAGTCGATATCGAGTCTCTCACTTTTAAACTCATGGTAGCGCTACAGGCCTTCAGGGTGAGGTCGACAGGCTCAATAGGGTCTATTGTGCCTGTCGATCTCATTTGTGGACCTCACGACTGCTTACCATCAGGTGAAGAGAGGTCATTATGAGCCTTTTTTATAAAAAAATATTATTATTAAGATAAAAGATTTAAGCCTTTCGCGTACTACATTGATTATATTTATTACGGGTCTCCAAGCGATGAATATATTCGCTCGCGACCGTGATAGACGCGTTTTTTTGTTATAATATGAAGGTTCTACAATACTTAAATTTCTAATTTCTCACACTAACGCCCTTACATATGGAAACATTTCTTTATACTTCCAGCAAAATATTTTTACCATTTTCAATTTGCCAATGGATTTATTTATTGTTCGTTTATTATTTAATTTCGACATGATGCTTATTTCACATCAAAACATAGGCGCAGAATTAAGCCGAAACCAATTTGTGCGTTTAATTGCGGTCTTTTGTATTATTTAATATAATATTAATTGCTTGCGATAATTAATTTCTCGTTTATTACAATCGGTGTAGCTATTTATTATTTATTTATAAGTAATTCAAATTATAAATAAATTTACATCAAGAAGAAAGGATATGTTTTTATTAGTGATAGCCTTTGATTTATAAGTATTTTACAAAAACCGTTTGAAAATGGCTCCCACGCATAATTTTTTGTCCCATTTAATGAAACAAATCTATATTTGCCTATTTAACATAACTTACCTAAGTTACTACGAAAATTACAGACCCATTCTATGTTTAGATTATAATCGAACAGAATTCACTAAAACACATCAATTCATAAGTAATTTTCTGCTTATTTATCTATGTATGCAAACAACTATACCTACCACGCACCTAGTGCTTTTGGGCGGAGTATTTTGCAAAGGCCTACTTATATTTTTCTTTGAAAAATGATATCGTTTCCCCAGCTCAGACAGAATGGACGCTAAACTCCTATAAGGCACCACGGATTCATATACCCGGGGTAGGACGTAAGACTTGTTTTTCTCAAACTAAAGCCATCTATCTCTTGAAGTGTTAAAGGATTTTGAACGAGACGACGTGGCATTATTTTAGTACAATCCACTATCAATATACTTCAGATTAGGATAATGCTTTTATAAAACGTTGTTTCATAAAAAACAGACACTGTTATTGTAAGAGTATTAAATCCTTTTGATTGCTTTTTTTTAAATATTTTATTCTGCTTTTTTGGTAAGTTATGTATGAAGTAATTTGTTTTTTATAGAACAATACAATGCAGTATTATTTATTTAAGTACAATTAAAGTTAGTCTTTTTCGTAGCTTAATAATTGATAGAAGTTCAAAATTAATTCTATCAAAGGCCGCCAACATTTTATACAGCATCCATAGACATAAGACTCACGCCTATATTGAAATAGATTCTATGGAAAACCAATCAAATCATTACATTTGATACATACAAAATCGGTATTGGGCTCCAAAATCCACGGGAATCCGGCCCTGAGACAAATGCGGGGCGCTTCAATGGTCGTCACATTACTCGACATCTGATATAATTCCAAATATTCTGCCGTAAATTTGGGCTGTCGAACGTTATTCTCGTCTAAAACAAATTATTCAAATAACACTCTTCAGCTGTGGCCTCTTCAAGTGACCAAGCCACTATAGCCTCTATTACCCTTGTAATACATGTGAGAATCGTCGACGAATGTCGGGTCCTCCTCTTCAACTCCAGCTAAATTGTCTTTGAGCACTTTCATAGGTCGGTAACGAGTTCGAATTAGTCTCGAATCGCCTTTGTCGTATTGAGTTATTGCTTCCTGAAATGAACAATGATTGTGGAGACTTTGAACTGTAGAAGTTAATTTATAGGATGTACTTATGTATGTGTGCTTCTTAGTGGTAATTTTAAGAACGGCTATACGATATAACCATTATATACTGTCTGTTTATGTTTCTAGATTGCTTATTGAAAGTTTGGTATACAGATTCTTTTATATTATAATAATAAAATCCAAAACAAGGAAATGCTTTGATCAATAAGATTAATTAAGGATAAGGATGGAGTTTTTTGTAATTATATTTATTAAATATTAAAACTGCCTAGCAAGCTTTAATTTCGGTAGGCTTCTACGAATCAATACTATTTTATGCTACGATGATTTTTCGCTGTTCATCAAACTTTACACAAAAAATATGGCTTTATTTTGAATCTCCGACCTGTTTTTTCCTGTTCGTTCGCAACCTATTAGCTATTTTTCCGCGTATATGCTGAAGCATACTGGGGTGCTCCGATATAACGCGCATGAAATCGGTTCTGCGTAAAACCTGGAACATATTAAAAATCAAATAGGACAGCATTTTTTCCCCATATGTACCGACTTTAATATTCTATATCGAACGTGCCTGAACTTCGACGTAAGTAGCAGCTTTCACTGTGACTTTCGCTGGGATTGAATAGAATAAACTTAACTCGCCTAAAACCTGCAAAATAAAGTACATATTTCGTGATATTCTGGTTACACTTTTTAGTGTTTTGTTTCAGGCATTCATTTTTTATGAATTATAAATAAATAAATATTTCACACCATCTCACACATCGATCTGATCCCGTGGTAAGTAGGTGTACCACTTATGATACGGATATCAGAAACGATTGTGGATACACAAGTATACTTACTTAAATATATTTAATAACACACCCAGACACGCAACAGACACCGATGTTCGTCACACAAATATTTGTCCCGAGTCGGAATCGAACCCAAGACTCTTGGTACCGTAGGTAGTGAACCTGGTTCACTAACCACTGTTCCACCAAGCCAGTCAAAATTACCTATTGATTGTGCTATTCCCTACCTAGGTAAAATAAAATACTTACAGTTCCTTCTTTAAAAGCTATCATCGGACTCTCGTCGTCCTCATCAGACAGCATTTCTATGACCCCTCTTTTGACAAACACCATGCCATTTTTCACAACGCCTTGGCTCCAAATATGCTGGCCAGTCAAATACAATTCATGACGTATTAGCAACGAAATTTGACGCATGAATGCTTCATCTGAAAAAAAATAAGAAATAGAAAATAGCAGTTCAGCAGAAAATATTTAACGGATCATTTTAGGAAACATATGGCAAAACTGAAGTCAGGTATCCCCTACGCATACAGTGCATGATTATATCGTGTCGTAATCGTTTCGTTAATGTAAACGAATCCAAGCTCAAATGGCTCAACGTATTATGAAGTGAACTACTTGTTAATGATCATCTTCTAAGTTTCTAGATATAATCATTTATTTCTTGCAACTACTAATACACAAATTGTCCATTACACATACAAATAATTTTCCATTACAGACACAAAAAAAGTCTCAATAAAACAAATAATAATAGTCACACAGTCAAAATCAGTTACTACTATATTGAACAAGTACATCAAAAAGATATTTGGGCTTGTTCTGTTCAACTATAACGAAACTAACTTTTTTTTCGTTTACATCCAGAACCACAGATAACATAATACTATACCAGAACTAACTCTGTCCCCTTTTTCTCTACCTGTCTCCCGGAACAGCAACGAGCTATGGAAATGGCCGACGTTAACGTCGAAGATGAGTTCCATCTGCAACGGAAGTGGTAGCTGCTTCAGCTGGTCTGCGGCCAGGATGCCGTCCTTCATCTGCCACAGCTGTTGCTTGTACTTCATCGCTTGCTCCACCAGCCAGCCTGCGGCTCCGCGGAATTTCAGGTAACTTATCATGTGGTGGTACTGAAAATTATTTATATTTGAAATTATCTTTGATATTAAAAATAAAGTTGTTTCAATTTACGCATCATATGTCTAAAAATAGCAATAAATGAAAATTTGGACAGCTTGATGACTTGCTTGAAGTGATTACGTTTTAATTCCTTTTGAAAAATCTGTAGAGTATAGCAGCAGCTACAACAAAAGTGTATGTACTTCTAAGTTATGACCTTCCTGATCTTGGTGAGAGCCATTCGCTCCCCCGCAGGTGCGGTGATGATGACAAGGCTACTTTAGGGGTGACATCCATCTGCTCCCCCGCAAGTCCAGTGATGATAACGAGGCTTCTTTAGGAATGAGAGCCATCCTCTGCCCCACAAGTCCGGTGATGATGACAAGACTACTTTAGAAATTAGATCCATCCGCTCTCCCGCAAGTCCGGCGATGATGACAAGACTACTTTATAAATTAGATCCATCCGCTCTCCCGCAAGTCCGGCGATGATGACAAGACCTCTTTAGAAATGAGAGCCATCCGCTCCCCCGCAAGTCTTGGAGTAGTCGAAGCCATCATCGTATGTCAGTTAGGAAAAAACAAAAAAAAGACTGCTGATCATTGCAACATACCGTATCAACAAATGTGGACATGCGCGTGTGCTCCAGCACCAGCTCCCAAGTCAGCAGACCGATGAACTGGTACCGCACGAACACGTAGCCAACCAACATCAGGAGTGACGTTAGCCATTTCTCTGTTTCGCGCTGAAGGTAGCATAACAAATTAGAAGCAACCAGTACATTAAACAGTGTAAAATGGAGATCTAAATTAAAAAATCATCGTATTTGCTTAAGATATCAACCTACACCCCACGCGAAGGGCAAGAGAAGAAATGTGTTGCTGTCCCCAGTCCCTTTTTTCCTGACTCGAGACAAGAGATTTTCAAGAGAGTAAATAAGTAAGTGATTCTTAAAACAATGGTAATGGATCCAATAAAGATAGTTTTGGTTAAAAATGCGACTTACTAAAGGGAACACGTCCCCAAAGATGACGTTGAAGAACCGGCAAGCACAATAGTACCAGCAGGACAAGTAGCTGCAACAGAACACCAATAACTGCTTTAATTCAGTATAAGTACCAATATTTTGTCACTAAACAGTCCATGGCGTATCTTATACTATGTTGTTTGGTATGTATTTTACTAGCTCTTATTTTATATAGATAATTAATTAGACTTCAGATTGGTCAGTCCTGTGTAAAATGGCAATGTGTGCAAACATATGTCCTCGTATTTGGATCTTACTACCGCTTGCTATCAGGTGGAGTGAGGTCATCTTGTTAGGCTAATATAAAAAAAACAGGGCGTCCTTAGAAAAACGTTGTTACCATACCTGTACCATACCGTATTAATGTTATACAACAATGGCAAAAGACACAATCACCTGCGAATAAATGTTCTACTACAAAACAGTCCTTACTTATTGAACTTCAACTTCCAAGAGTTGACATGTTCAGGGTACCCGAGCTGGTACCACAGCGTCGGGCTCTTGGACTCGTTGTGCAGAGCGAACCAGTAGCAAGCTGTCGCGTGGAGCACCAGGACTGCTGTCATCGCATGCTCCACGACGTAGAGAGTCTTCCGGGCAGTACGGACCTGGATTGCAGGTGTTTTTACACTGGTCATGTAGGTAAGGCTAAGGTGGTGGAGCGGTAGGGTGGATTTTCATCCGTTCCCGCTGCACCATTAATGGCAGAGGCGCGCACCGTGGAGTTTTAGTGCGTACACCCCTGAGACACCTTCTCGGGAGCAGCCGGGAGATCCAGCCCACACACTTCTCCGGGCAAACTTGTGCCCGAAGTGACGGCTCATCAAGGTACGTATAAAGGTACAGCTAAAGTAACTGACAATTATATTATCTACCAACCTTAGCCACATGACCAGTACAATCAGATCATACAGATATGGGGCAAAGATTGAAAGCTAAAGGATCATAAAGAAGCTTAGAGCTTCGTTTAACTTGAAATCTCAGCCCCATATCACTAAAATCAACCAATGAAACAAATTAAACTAATTGGTCTCACGATTTACACACAAAAGTTTGGAAATATAAAATCACAAAAAATCAAAAGAATCTTGTTCAGCATGTGCGATTTAATTAATACAAATGCGTTTTTATAAAATGTTCACTTAACTGCTAGGACGAAATTATGGAACGTTTTTTTTAGTAACTACCAACTAGAAATGGGCAAAGGTAAATTACTTACATTTGCGTTGACGCTGTGAAAGTAGGCATACAATCTATATATTCGACCCATTCCAAACCATCTGCCATATTTTAGGTTTTGATCTTTGTAAACATGGTTCACTGCAAAAATATTACACTAAAATCCACAACTTAATCTTATCGATTTTCATAGAATAAGGTATTCTATATACAAGCGCAATATGAGATACAGACACATAAAGCATATTTTATCTTAACAGTAAATAGTAAACAGCCGATTAGATACTTACATATAAAAGTCAGAGGTACCAAAGAAAAGACATCATAAGCCAGGAAAATATAATTCCTCCTGTAAACTCTTATTTGTAGACGAACTATCGGCCAGAATGTATGCAGCAAGTTGACAACGACATCGACGAAGTAAAACAACTCAGAAATGACTATGATGATGTCCAGAAACAAATAGGACCTCCCTAAGTAGTAACCTATGAGGATCTGGATACAGAACTTGCATATTACAGTCAATATCAGGATCGACTAAAACAAAAAAATAAACATTAACAGCGTCCTCACACTATTTTTTTTTACGACTAAATAATCGCCGCGAGTTAGTCGCGATCACGCCACGATATCGCCGCGATTTCGCCGCGATTTTGCGGCGGTTACGCCTCATCCAACCTTAGCGCATGCGCCGCATTCTACAGCGCAGGTCCGTTCATGTTGGGAATATGAAAGCAGTACGCAGCGAAATCGCGGCGGAATCGCGGCGTGATCGCGGCGAGCTCGCGGCGATATCGCGGCGTGCACGATGCGCTGCGAAATCGCCCAAAAATCGCTAGGTGTGAACAACCAAATTCCAGGTTTCAGTGTTTTGTGTTCTAGAATAGCCGCCATTACAGCTGAAATAGTTTTTACTATATCTAGTCGTAACTTCGCACTACTAAGTAATAATTTAGATCTAAACAAAACAATATAACCGCGCTTGGATTCGCTGTTATGCCTGGAATAACTAATGGGTCGTATAATTCTCAATTTTATGCACTTAACTTTGGCTGTATAGTTGCTACAAAACAGGTGCAGTGTATAATATGTGCCGTGAATAAACAATGTTGTAAGAATAGTCTTGAAAATTGCAAATATATTTGAAACCCATCAAAATCCGTTGCGTAGTTTTAAAGATTTGAGCATACATACAAATATACGCGGAAAGTGACTTTGCTTTATACTATGTAGTGATACATACAAAAATTCCTTTCCAATATCTCTAGTTATTACAAAAAACGCATCATAATTTTTCGAAGTCAATCACCATTTCTTACTACTAGCAATTCTTATTCGAAATGTGTAAAAACATATATTAAATATAAAAATTATTTTGCTTTTTCCATATTATTAGGGTCTATTTAAGCCTTTTTGGAATCGGTATGTGAATTAGTATTTGCATCATACATACTTGTCTACTTGTGAGTCTCGCGACAAAGATTAATACGAATTATAAACATATAATATTCTTATCGAATATTATATAATATCGAAGTCACAAGCATTCGTCCGTATGAGGCAGTAAGGAAGTCGAATCAGCGTCTTTCGCAACTACATCGAGACAAGCTTTCGAAACTATGAGGCAGTAGGAAAAAAAATCGCAACAACTTGTGTCGTAACAACGGCATTCGAAACTACGTAGGAGACCCGTTTTTGGATTTACCTGAAACCACATGTTCCATGGTGTCATCATCAGCGCCATCGTGATACTCCTCACCCGCCCCTCCCAGAGGAACTGACCTCTATACCTGGCCGCTTTAGTGACTATGCGCATATGACTCATACGACCAGTACCCGTAGTGCCTATAGTCCTGCAACAATCATGAAAACACCATCGATTAAAATAAAATAAATAAATAAATATTAGACAAGATTCCGAGCAACGTTGTTTAAACACTTGAGTTACAGATATAAGAAAAAATACATATAACAGTGGTATACACATATTTAGTTTTTAAAACTCCCAGACACGGAACTGACACCGATGTTCATCACACAAATATTTGACTCACGACATTTTGTACCCTCGAATCAGTAAAAAGTTTTTTAACTGATCCATATTCATCAAAACTTATGGTTTATTGTCTCAAAATATTACCAGAATTGTTTACTAAAAAACTACGTCAGTCCCTAGCGACCTTGAAAGTATAATACAAAAAATAAAGCTGACTGAAACAAGACCGCGAATACAAAAATACTTCGAGTTAGTCCTCATACAAAAGGGAATATACATATTTGAGAATTCGTTACATGGACAAGGGAAAGTATGAAGTTAGTCGAAAAGTCACACAATATAGGGAAAGTTTTACCCGGCCCCTATTGAGGGTTCGCTGAAACTTCGCATCATCTTGAACCGTTTAATCTTCTGAAAGTATGTAAATATTACTGTTATCGGTCCTTTATATTTATTCTACGTAACAATATGACAGTTCATACGATGCCTACTGGAAGCTTTTTATGTTTTTTTTTGTATGTTGTTGCAATCGGAAAGAAAACTAGCCAGAATGCATGCGAGTAAAGATGATTCAACAAAGCAAAAATATTTAACTCTATACTTGTATCCGAAAATATAAATGTAATTTTGAATGGTGATTTAACATATAACCTTTCTAGATAACAATACAACTAAATAAAATTTAAGTATCTATTTCGCCGTCCCCGCAGAACAAAATGATAACCGCCAGTATCTTAGTTTTAGTGTTATGCCATTTTCTGGATCTGTGGGTGCTAATACATGTGCTAAATTTTTTGGGATTTTTATGGAGTTATTTCACGAAGTTACAAAATGTTATAATAGTATTCATATATTTAATACATGCCATAAATTACGAGAATAAAATTTTAATATAACATTATCGAAATGTACTCTTACTTGTTAGTATGACAAACAGTCTTAAAATTATATTCTCGTAAAAATATTTCAACTAGATAATGATAAACGCAGTTATCATTTTATTCTCGTTCAAAACGCACCGATCGCTAAGTATATAGTTGAGTAAGCAAAATGACTTTTATAGTTAGAAGGATAAGACTTAATATCATCAAGTGGGAGAGGAACAAGTTGGTTGGAAAGAACAAGTTGGAAAAAAAATCCTTCTTAAACTTATCATATTCCTATCCAGATAATTATATATATGTTCGTATTATTAACTAATATTTTGTAATTTTTAGTGTGTCGGGTTTTTTGAACAAAGGTTTATTTTTTTTTCATACTTTTGAGTGTAAAATTTTTTTGCACCCTAATTTTTTTTGTTTAGCTCACCTGAAATACTACTCATATTATAACTAGTAGTCTGAATGTGCATACAGATTTGAAATAATTATCCTTTTACTTCTTTATTTTAAGGAGTTGACCAAATTGCTAGGGAATCAAACGGAAAGCCCCAGCTTTTAAATAAAAAAATAATCATCCAAATCGGTACACCCTGGTGAAAGTTATGATGTAACAAGCATAAAAAAATACAGACGAATTGAGAACCTCCTCCTTTTTTCAAGTCGGTAAGAAAGAACAAGATGGAGTGGAACAAGTTGGAGAAGAGCAAGTCAAAGAGGAGCAAGTTGGAAAGGATCAAGTTGGAGGGGAGTAAGTTGGAGAGGTGCAAGTTGGATAGTAGCAAGTTGGAGAGGTGCAAGTAGAAGAAGAGCAAGTCGGATAGGAGCAAGTTGGAGGGGAGCAAGTTGGAAGGAAACAAGTTGGAGAAGAGCAAATTGGAGAGGAGGAAGTTGGAGAGGAGCAAGTTGGAGAGGAGCAAGTTGGAGAAGAGCAAATTGGAGAGGAGCAAGTTGGAGAGAAGCAAGTTGTAGGGAAGCAAATTGGAGAGGAGTAAGTTGGAGAAGAGCAAGTCGGAGAGGAGCAAGTTGGAGAGGAGAAAGTTGTTGAGTTGGATATATAAAACATGATAAAATAGAGAGTTTGTGAGAGTGTTTCGCAAATAGAGTTTTACAATATAATGGGGTTCATAAATAATAAGAACTGGTACAAAAATGAGGATGGCCAAAAATTATCGTGGACTAAAATTATGGAAGTAAATGTTTCACATTCGTTGTTGCTTGCCATGCGAGAGGTCGCCAGTTCAAATCCCGTCACGTGCCACTGTATTTTTCGAATTTGAAATTCATTGTCCAATTATTCGACGCTTTAACGGTGAAGGAAATCTGCACACCTACGAAGAAATTCTTAGGTTGTGTAGTCAACCAACTTGCTTTTGGCCAGTGTGGTGGACTAAGGCCTAATCGCCCACATAGGGTAGGCCGTGCCCCAGCAGTGGGGAGGTATATGAGCTGATGATGAAAACTTTGATTCCAAATTTAGTAGTATAAGAAGTAGGCGGGGTACCAGCCAGGTACCAAGCCCAAGTCCTCCTGGATATGTACTCGAACGCCAAACCTTATACACAGAGTCAATTCCAATAAGCACAATTTACTATGATGACCTTATGTGCCTCTGCAGGTGCAGAAGATATTCCATGTTACTACCACGGTTTTTACAAGTCCTTGACTAATTATGACCGTAGCGCAGCGTGTTCTAGTAGCAAAAGTGATGAAGAGGAAGATGATCACGATTAATCAATCTTATTTAACTTTTGCACGTAAACAAGTAAACAAAGGACTGATTTTATAAGATAAATAAAAGGTTGATTTATTGATTTTTAGAGAGCAACAAGTTGAAGAAGAAATTAAAATTATATTACGCGATTTACATAACATTGTTCATTTCTTCGGTATGATAATAATGATAAAATAAAAGCCTAAGGATGAGACAATCCCACCGCCCCCTGGTGGAGTCGCTGATTTTCGCACCATGAAAGGTAACGACACTCTACCAGTGCAACCAGTATCCTCAGGGCAGCTTGTGGCGGGCTGAATGGGATTGATACCCCTTGGGACCCGTGCCTCTAAGAGTCGACCAGGCCCCTCTCACCTCTGGCTTGCCTTAGCCGGCCGGAAAGAGTTGGGCGTCAGAGCTACATGCTTGCAGGGTGGAAGTGAAAGATATACGTCACGAGTTGGCACAGTGGCGTTGCGCCACTGGGTAAAAAGCGGTGTACACCTTTCGCCACTAAGAGGCGCTCACACTAATGATTCTCCCCGTCGCTCCTGCTTCGTGCCTTGCATGTGCGACCAATGGGGGACCCACGACAGTGAATGGCGTGTTACCACCAGCCCATTTTAATCGTGTTTATGAACATAGATCGGGGCAAGTACCATAGTCCTTCCCGATCTATGTTTACATAGTCTCGGTTACCCAGTCCACTAACACTCAACCAAACAGCCCAGATTATTAGTTCTTCCACGCCATTCCATAGTCTTACACTGACTGGGGGTTGTCCTTTGCTACATTTTATTGTGTATATATAGGCGTCCGACCGATTTCAGCCACGGCGGCCGGTCTCAATTGAGATCAGCCAAGGGCGCAGGACATATTATTATAGTGCACAAGTGTACGCGCAAACACAAGTGCACTCTCTATTCCCTTACACTCATAATTCGATGAGACGGCAATCCGACATGACCCATGAGAGATCGGGCGCAGGACCACCGGCTTAACGTGCTTTCCGTGGCACGGGCGTTCAACCGCCAACTTCGTAACTCCGGGCTGAGTATTATCATTACAAAAAAACTCACACAAATTTTGCCCGACCCCGGACTCGAACCGGGGACCTCTCGATCCTAACGAAGCACTTGCTACCAAATAGACCAACGATGCCTCGTATAGTGTATATAGGGGTAATCGTCGGCTGATGCCACATAACATTAACATACAAGTTATTAAAAGCCTTTTAAATGACAAAATATGATTTCTAAGACTTAGTTCTAACACTGAGAACCTATTTTTTTGTATTTGCAGCGATTCAGGATTGAAAATCAATACATAGGTTCCAAAGTAAATTTTAAATACAAATAATTTAACTTCATTAAATAAAACTAATGTTGATTAACATGTAACAGGTTTGTTAAGACAACAAATTAAAGTCTTTTATAGAAAAAAAAAGAATACAATATGTACGAGAATAAAATGATATAAAAGTGTTATCATAATCATGTGTACTCTAAAACTCAGTAGAATAAAATGACAAGTTACGTGTGCCATATTTGACTTGAGTCTGGCGAAACGGAGAATAAAATGATAATGGATATTACTGACTTCAAATAATTACTTAATTTCACTAATATTTTATTTCTCGAATATTATCCATATTTTAATATTTAGGTATATACCACTTAATTATTTCTATAGTACTAAAAATTAGCTTTATTTAAAGTTATCAATCATAAGCCTATGTCCAGTATTTACGGAGCAAAAGACAAAAATATGTTTTTTATTTTTCCTGAAAAGTGGCGTTTCTGTAGTTATCATTTTATTCTCCGGGGACGGCGATTTGTTATATTAAAAAACGACTTTTTACTAAATGGGTATGAATCTATACCGGGTACCAATAACAAAAATACAATTAAATTTTTATTTCTGTCTGTCTGTTTGTTCGCGCCAATCTCCGAAACGGCTGGACCAATTTCATCGGGACTTCACTAATAAACAGCTAATTTTACAAGGTAAATTATAGGCTATTTTTATAAGTCATTGCTGCCAAAAGTTAATATTTTACGCGGCCGCTTGTACTTACCTAATCATTTTGTAAAGTAATACCACGTTTATTATACATATACATATTTTTAAAGAAGTTCAAAGTTCATCGTATGACAAAGCAGCGAATTCAAATTGGTTTTGTCCCAGAAACCATTAATTTCAACAAACGAGATTTAATCTCTAACTCAATTTACAATGTAATCCCTTTTTCTATCTGAACCAAAAACAGTATTTTTCTGAATAAATAACATTATACGGCATTATGTTGGTATAATTTATGTTAAGCATTGGTCTACTGATTATGCCTACCCTTTTTGTTGAAAGGTTTTCATATGCCCTACCCAACCTATCTGTAATTCCCATGAGTTGAAATTTTGGCCGTTAACAATGTTACTGTCTAATATAAAACATAGGTACCTACGGAAATTGCAAGTAAGCCACAGGGATAGCGTAGATACTTAATTATGTATTCCGAATGTGTTTTGTTATTTTTAGTAGTTGCTAGCTAGTTGGATAAGTTATGGCGTACGTAACTGACGAAAAGTTGAACCATATTTCGGGTAGCATATGTTTACACGGAAGTCGGCGGCGCAAATAGAAAAGTGACAGAACTTTTTCATTCCTCATTTAAGTAAGCGGGGGAAGTGCAATTGCTATATTTTAGGAATATTGAATATTTTACGGGCGGTGACGGGCCGGCATAAAGTTTTTCAAGCCTGCCGCAGACATGATGAGCTATATACCTGAGGCTCGTCAAGACGAGGATCGTAACTCTACTGCAAACCCTCAATTTTTTTAGTCTCTGCCTACAGCTTACGTAAGGTAAGACAGTGTTTAATAATTTAAAATTATATTGCTTTGCCTGTCAAGCCAGAGATGGGGCTATTCACAAGGGATGCATAGTAGCTGACAGCAGACATTTACAGATTTTGTAACGATTTTAACAGCTAATGCAATATATTGCTAATGTATCATAATTCGACACTTTAAAACCTTGTACATTTATGCAAAATGTATACTTTTTTTACACTTTTAACCAAAACATAATGTCACATGTGACTTTTGGATGTTAATCAAATATAAAATACCAAAAATAGCATGTTCACCATTGGGGTTTATAAAGAACACACCTAGGTCCTAATAAGTGAGAGACAGCCGAGTTAACTTGCTTCATCACAAGGGAAATACAACATATAAGTCTTATAAATCTCGCATTAAAACCTCCACTGTGTCTTTCATACAGCGTAATGAACACAACCCTCCCTGAGGAACGCCAATAACACAAAACTTTTCCGCAAAACAGAGTTGCTTCCAACCACATGACTACTTTTGTTATTAGCTAGAATAATCATTTAAAATGAGCCAGAGAACTTCATGATGCTATCCCTAATATTAAAAAAGAAAACGGCTGCCGAACATAGCCGTAGGCATTCCCATTATTACACCTAAGCCATTCTTGCTTCAACTGAGTGACGAGTACTGGAGAAAAACCGGCAAAGTGCGAGTAGAACTCGTGCATAAACAGTAGCGGTACCATGAGTTGGCTATAGAAAACTTACGTACGTTAAAAACCTATCGAGTGGTTTTTCATACGACCAATTTTAGTTCTTAGCGTAACCACCAGGGGCGCTGTACAAGTTTTTCATAGACATATTTACGTAGGCGATATCGAGTCCGTAACTTTTAAACTCATGGTAGCGCTACAGTTCCTTAGCGATATTGTACAAAAAGACCCGTTTTTTTAATGGAATTATACTCCTTTATTGTTCTTTTAATTTTTTTTTTAGTATTTGTTGCTATAGCGGCCACAGAAATGCATCTTTAGTGAAAATTTTATCTAGTCTTGCTATACCGTTTCTTGAGATACATCCTGGTGACAGAGACTTTCAGAGAAGGAGGGACAGCAAGTCTTTGTAAGCGGATCCCGTTTTTATCCTATGGGTACGGAATCCTAAAAACGCGCTCATAAAAACTCAGCCGAGTTCGCTCCGGCCGCTGATCTTTTAATCTCTTAATTACATGAAAGCGTAACATGCAGGGATTTCGCCAAAATAACCATGCAAAATGGATGCCCTCCCCCCGCGCCCCTGAATATGAATTATTCTTTCGTAGCTACAGTTTGGACGCATATTTACATTTTACATGAGTGCCCCACGGTGCACGTTTCGTCCGCTAAGCATTTATGGCGCACAGACAGTGCGTTGGCACATCCTTTGTTTAGTCGTGCTTTTAGGTAGTGAATTACGCTCTGGGATTCTATTTTGACATTGGTAACAAAATCCTTTTTACACATTCTGTCACGGCAATTCATATTTCGCCTACTTAGCACTTAATTTGAGGATGTTTCAATTAAGCTTCCGATAAAGTATCACTTGTAGGTATGTGAACTTGTTACTTGTAGTGATTGTACAAAATAACTTTTTTTTAAACCTAAATTATTTGTGCGTGTCAATGTTAAGAAGATTGATATTCTAAAAAGCTCGGAAGTTTTGATAGCATATCTGGTAACTTTTCATAGTCAGTTTTAGGCAAGATTTTCTTAATTTATGATTTCATTATTTTCCTGTTAATCTTTAGATATTATAAACCTATAAGGCGTCCGAACGAGTTCAGCCATGGCGGCCGATCTCAATTGAGATTACATTATAGTGCACAAGTGTGCGCGCAATCACAAGTGCACTCTCTATTCCCTTACTCTAATAATTCAGTAAGACGGCAATCCGACTTGACCGATGAGAGATCGGGCGCCACGGTCCACGGACCACCGGCTAACGTCCGAACTCCGAGGTACAGGCGTTCAACCGCCAATTTCCGAACTCTAGGCTGAGTTACATAAGGTACAGAAAAACTCACACAAATTTTGCCTGACCCCGGATTCGAACCGGGGACCTCTTGGTCCTTACGCAGCGCTTACTACCAAAAGACCACATAGGCATTTAAACCTAAACAACTCATGAATGTATCCTACACAAATACAAATCAGTAAAGGTAAAGGTCGACATTAATCGGAAAATCGGCGTTAAACGCAATTAACTCCTTGGAACGTTAACTAAGTCAATAATATAGCCCGTAATAGTCACCTGTACACGAACACGTTTAAATTAGTAATTGCTGTGTGCCATTTACTAGTGCTAATTGAATTCTAGGGCATTATCGCTTCGCAGTGCATAATACTATCATCAATTATGCAAGAAAGCTAATGGAAAATGGATTAACGAGAACATGTACTCACCACTGCGAAGTTCCGATGAAAAACGCTTCCTTCTAACGCTTTATCCTGTAAAAAGGAGTGCTGAAAGGGACTTGAGTATGATCAAGTCTAGTAATTACAATGAATAATTTTAAACTGTCATGGTTACACACATTAGAAAACTGTAACTGTATTGGGAGCTCATTAAAACAAAACAACATGGTAAATATCCCGGACAGTTACAGTTTTCTAATTACAATGAAGTTAACGCAATGAGGTATTCCGCGTAGAAAAATTTACTACGGCAATACGTAGGCGTGAGGTCCAACTGCAGCACGATTGGTTATTTTAGACGTGACATTTTGACAGACATGTCAATATACACTTATCACGTAGCAGTTAGACTTCACGCCTACGTTACAATTGCCATCTAGTAAATTCTCATACGCGAAATCCCTCAATTGATTCTCGCGAGGGGTAGACCACAAAGAGCACCCACGTGATTAATAATAATAAGGCATCCGACCGATATTAGCCATGGCGGCCGATCTCAATTGAGATCAGTCAAGTGCGCAGGACATATTATAGTGCACAAGTGTTTATTCCCTTACTCTCGTAATTCGATGAGACGGCAATCCGATATGACCTATGTCAGATCGGGCGCAGGACCACCGGCTTAACGTGCTTTCCGAGGCACGGGCGTTCAACCGCCAACTTCCTAACTCTGTGCTGAGTAATTTCGTTACAGAAAAATTCACACAAATTTTGCCTGACCCTGGTCTCGAACCGGGGTCCTCTCGGTACAGCGCTTGCTACCAATAGACCAACGAGGCAGTTGAATAAATAGCACCTGCATTAATAGAACCAAGTTCGTGGACTAGGCCAGTACTATTCTTGCAGGTGCTTTTTCCGTGGGAACTCTTCTTGGACTACCCCTCTCGTGATCCAAAGAAGACCTGTTTGTTAACACCTCATCCATGCATCAAAATGTTACTGGCACAATACAAAATCATAGGTTATTAAAAAGAATAAAAAATACATTAAATCTTTTGCTTCTCGCCTGGTAGTCTTTTGTTATTTTTTTAGGTTCCGTTCTTTGCGATGGCAAGATGTTTCATTTAACACCAACAAAGGACATTAAAATCTCATCTGTTTTTTTTTTATTATTTCATTGTATTATTTCCATAGTGACTTAGAGTTTGATTCTTAAAATTTTAACTATTACATAAGTTCTTAAGTTACAACGTCATCGATGTTTATGTACGTAACGTAGGTATCACAAGTGGCAGAAAAACCCTTAAATATATTTACTTATTTAGCTCAAAAACATTGTTGGCTCAATTTCATTACTCGTCCACGCTTGCAGCAATAAAACCGTATCACGGCAACATACAGCGACGCGGGAATGAGTGGACCCATCGGATATAGGGCTACCACTTTTGTATAAATCCTCGTAACAAAAGAACCTCTCAATACGTACATACATAATATTAGCAACTAAAACAATGAGGGTGTTCGCGTATGAGAAATTCACTAGATGGCAATACGTAGGCGTGAGGTCTAACTGCAGCATGGTTGGTGAATATTGACATGTCTGTCAATGTCACGTCAAAAGTAAACAATCATGCTGTAGTTGGACCTCACGCCTACGTATTGCCATCTAGTGAAGTTCTTATACGCGAAAACCCTCATTAATTACTCATTCTATATTCTTGGAAAAATTAGAAATCCATCGATTTCTATTTTCCATTACACTGGGTATTGTTTTAATTATATCTTACTCGCGAACCGTCGCTTTGAATATATTATACAAACATAAATTTCTTTATTTAAAAAACCGCATCAAAATCCGTGGCGTAGTTTTAATGATCAAAGCTTACATGGGGACAGAAACTTTAATTTATCATCATTACCGTAAAAGCGTCGATGGCCTAGTGGTTAAGGTCGTTGCTTGCCATACGAGAGGTCGCCAGTTCAAACCCCGCCAGGTACCAATGTGTTTTTCAAATTTGAAACTCATTTGTACCATCATTCGACACTTTAACGGTGAAGGAAAACATCGTGAGGAAACCAGCACACCTGAGAGATTTTTCAATGGTGTGAGAAGCCATGTCAGAGGCCTACGGGCGGTTTAAACTCTGACACCAGGTTGTTCATCAACCATGTGATAAGAAGAAGATTATTACCGTAAATTAGGGCGGTAAGGTCTTAGTCAACCACGATGGCCAAGTGCGGGTTGGTCGACAACCCAAATTTCTTCGTAGGTGTAAGTTTCCTCACGATGTTTTCGTTCACCGTTAAAGCGTCGAATAATCGTACAAACGTACCACGGTGTTTTAAATTTTGAATTTCTATCAAGTTTCAGATTTGAAAACGCGATGGCACGTGGCGGGGTTTGAACTGGCGATCTCTCGCATGGCAAGCAATGTCCTTAGCCTTTCTATATTTACTATGTAATGATAACACAAAACAGCGTTGTTTGTAATCGCAGCCCTGCACAAGTTGTTAGCGCTCGCATTCTATCAAGTTTCCGTTACGACACTACTTAATAGATTTCACTGGTTACATTGTATGTGACGGACCTGCTACATATTCGCATTAATTAGACGTATTTTGTGCATTTATGTCCAATAACTCGCGTCGGTCGGGGTTATTCAATAGTAACATTGTATATAGTTTACAAATTTTCCTAAATTGCATATTATACCAGATTGTCATAGAAAATACTTTTTCTGTAAACTTATCCCGTGCTTTTAGCGTTACATGTTTTATTGCTTGGTTATTGTATTAAGATTAAGCATATATGCTATGCTATAATATAAGCATATAATATTCAGGTGTGGTTTCTACCGAATCCCCTGAATAAGATATTAATAAAGCTTACAAATCATCATACAAGATCATCCTTGATGAATCCGTAATGCCATAAAAATAACCATACAAAATGGATGACATTATACAAGTTAAATATATTAAGGTAACAGCCAAAAATATTAGACTGCACTTTCCAATATTTTAGGCTGGATTTTGGGAATATTTAACCTCGCCATAACCGACTCGAAGTTATAAAGACGGGCCACAGTATTGTCGCGCGTGCCTTTGATGTTCGCGTACCAGAGTTGATTCTATGAGTATTTTTGTGTAACCTCGGCTGGAACACACAACGAGCATTGCTAATTAGAAGCACGCAGGCGGGGTGCATAAAGTCGCCACCTTTCAGGCTGCAACTGCGCTTTGCTCAGAACATTTTTCGCTGCAACTGAGGGCGATGGTGGCGCTTTTTCGATTTTTTTTTCAGCCAAGTTGGTTACCTACTCGTGGGACACGCAGTTATCTAGGACTGTCAACATTCGTTAGAGTAGTCCCGATTATATATTACGCAGAGACCCTTTGCGACTTGGTATGGTGTGGTGCGATCAGGCAAAAAGAAGCCTAATGCGGGTTGATCGACTACACAATCTTAGAATTTCCTCATAGGTGCGTAGGTTTCCTCGCGATGTTTTCCTTCGCAGTTAAAGCGTCGAATAATCGAAGGACAAGCAAGCAACCTTACCACTCGGCCATCGACACTTTTCCCCCCTAATTTACGGTAGGCCCGGATTTGGGGACGTATAAGAGCTGATGATGAATGATGACAAATGGTATGGTGTAATTTATAATCAGAAAAGTTTTTTCAATAGATTTAATGGAATATTTTGAATTTATAATAGACGACTATGAAGCAACTATGACTTAATTTTTGCTTGCATTATACCTTAATGTTTTCTTACATAAATGGCCCCAGCCATTAATGACTTTTCATGTTTATCGTTCTTTTAGGTCTCTTCTATGTAAAGGTAGAAAAGCATTCTAACAACTTATGATTGTACGGCTACCTCATGTCTTAAGAAGCGTACTAATCTAAGTAAGGAATAAAAATATTTCTTTATTGAACCAGTAAAATAGAGTAGGTACGCCAAGCGTCACGCCTGTGTGAGCTACAGCGTACTTCGTTACCCTCTCATTTCCATATAGGTGGCCTTTCCTACGCTCACCTATTATCTTGTGCACGACGCAATGTTCTGCCTAATAAACTTCTTTGTGCCGTGATCAGAGTCGGGATTTATTTCATTTTTCGTGGGCTAGGTCTTTATTAAGAAGTATATATGAGATATATGTGAGAGTAACACAAGATTTATGAAGTACCAGGTTGTTTTATAAGTACTACACACAATATTATCCGCCACATTCAATGTTTACCATCACTCAAACATTTTACTAGTTTTTAGTCAACATTCATAAATTTAAAAACACGCACGTTGTACATCTTTGTTTTTTATGAAATAAATTATATTTATAATAGTTTTGGAGCTTTCTATAAATTTTAAACTAGTGAACCAAAAATCTGGGACGTATACTTAAGGGAATAATGTTAGATTAATACGAAACGTTCAGTTAAACGTTTATTATTACATACGTAATACGTAAATGTATATTCGCAATATTTTATGGAGGAAATGGACGCTATCACAAAACGTAAAAGACATGTCCATATATCTTCCTTTACCCGTTGACATTTAATGGAAACATTGGAAATAAAAGTTGTTATGGAACGAACTAATAATTCTCACCTATAATCCAGCGTACGGAAAAATATTCCTACTTTTATTATCAACTTGACGGGAATTAATTTCCTCGGAGAATTCAGCGAGAGACTTTCCTATCCAAACGTCTTGTTACGGTTTCTGATACTCTCCACTGTTTGCGAACTTCCTCAATACTAAAATATCTTCATTCTTTTTTTTCTTTATTGACACATTGAAATGCCTTATGCACCTTCACCGGGAAAGGAGGTTCTCTCCCAGTGGTGTGTCGGCCTCCCCAGCAACTGGCGATAAGGTGATAAATGCCAGTCGTGGCTCCTGAGCACAGGGGGTGGCAGGGGGTCTACCGACTAAAACAACGCGGTGTACCTCATCGCCTTGGTGGCATCATGGTGCTCCGGCTAAGCCCTTAAGCCACGACGCCATCGGGGGACAGCCCCATCGGGCTCTCTCAAGTCCACCTCACGGGGAAATATCTTCCATATCCTACAACTATGTACTTACAACCTTAGCGGAACCACAGTAGTGCATAGGCTTCACGATTCTACATACCTAATTGTATTACAACTTAATTTTAGTGTTCTATGGCTAATTACTGAAACTATTAACATCAATGGACATTGGTCACAAATATCGTTCCGTGTCTGGGTGTGTTATTTATACATTAACGTATCGTTCTTTTTATTACCACTGTTGTTTCTGATATCCGTAACTTGTGTTAACTTGTGTTACGGATATCATGTGCTTTTAAGCAAATTCACACAAAAATCACAGATAAGATAAATTTATGTAAACTTGTGTAATATTTTTTATATTATCAACTAATTAAAGCGAGTTTTAATTCCGAATCTAATAAAATAGATTCGGAATCTAATTAAGTTTTATTTTAATCACCCCAAAATATAAAATGGGCTTGGAGAGCGTTAATTTCGTCCTCAACCAATCTCTCAAAAAACGAGAAAGTAGATCATTTTTAGTTGAAACGATAAAAGCAAAGGATATTGACAGCATTCGCAGGCATCTAACTCGTACCTTAAAAGCGGCACTCAACAAAATGGAATGGACAGGAACTTTGTTACCGACTCATCAGGGCCGGTCAAGTCCCGGTGTTCCAGGGAATTCAGGAGGGGAAAAATCCCGTAGAGAAGTGATTGAGTTAGCGCCCCCGCCGGCAGGCCCGCCGTCGCCTGTGCGCGATCCCGCGCGGGCCACCCATTTGCACGGGATTGAGTTACATCACTACGACTTAGGGTGGATGGAAGGGTCGTTGTATTGTCTGTTACTTATGCGAACACTACAATTTTATTTATTTAAATGTTTACTAAATATTAGTCTTTATGTGTCTACACGCGATATTAGGAGTAGTGCACTTGGCAATTATATTTTTATTTGTTGTTTTTAATGCTATTAAAGCTTATTTTTAAAATGCAACCATTCTGTATAACATTTCTGTAAAGAAATGTTTGCGGACCGATAGTGTTTGATCACTACCGGAGGTGGCGCCACCCGTGGCTAACGGGTAAAAGGTGATGGAGAATTCGCATTGATGACGTAATTGCCTGAATAGCTCAGAGGTTAGAGCAACCGACGCGAAATCGGGAGGTCCGGTGGTTCAAGTCCCCGTTCAGGCGGGGTCATGAATGCGATTTTTTTTCAAATTTTAAACCAACGTTTCGAGTTCTTGCTTTCCTTCACGTATCTACTGTTTAAAATTAGATTTTTATACATTTATAATAGTTATATTAGAAAAAACTGCGAGATTGAAACATAAACTGTATTCTTCACTGCATAGGTAGTATAAAACAAAGTCGCTTCCTCTAGCCTTTATCCATATGGATGCTCAAAAATCTAAATCTATGCGGCTTCTTTTAATCGATAGAGGGATTCAAAAGGAAGGTTTTTATGTAAAATAGCTGACCTGACAGACTTCGTCCTGTCAAAAAAATGTGAAAAAGAAAAGGGCTGTTTTTAGGGCTTTCCCGGCAATTATTCGATTTTTTCTGAGTTATGCGCTTACCAACACATTTTGCGATTCATTTTTATATATAAGATTTACCAGAAGCGAAGCGAGGGCGTGTCACAAGTTCTTTTTTAAAAACAAACTATTACATTTAATACGCTGTTTCCATTTCGGATTTTAACATATGATATAATATGTTTCAACATAACCTGTATTATATGTAACAAACTAGTGACCTGCCTTCGCTTCGTTTCGGGTAAATTTTACATAAAGACCTTCTTCTTGAATCACTCTATCTATTGAAAAAAAACCGCATCAAAATCCGTTGCGTAGTTTTAAAGATTTTAAGCGCAGACAGGGATATAGGGACAGAAAAGGCGACTTTGTTTTATACTATGTAGTGATAAAGTGCTAAGTATCTGGTCAAGTAAATCATCTAAGTACAATTAGTAATAGTTATCCTTCAATCTGCGCCTTCTAAAATCTTTACATCTTCGTTAAGCACTGTTCGTGACGTACCGACGAAACTCATTCTGAAGAAATGAACAAGGTTCCGATAGCAACTCTGCTCTAAGTGCCTTCAAATATAGCCAACGATTTTATTGTGGTGCCTTTCAACGAATCATCTTTCTTTGCATCTGACGTTCCATTTGATCGACGAGAGCTTCCTGTGATAAGGCGCAAAGAAAAAAAGTTTTAGGACACCCAGTTTATGGCTGAATTTGTTGGTATGTGTTAGTATTTTTCGGACCAAAGTTAAACATGATTCATCACCCATGGAACATTGGGTGTGGCAACCCGGGACAAACATTCATTGATGAAAATTTGTGATTGTTCCGTGTCTGGGTGTGAATATTTATTTGGTATGTATCTATATCTATAAATCTACATAGATTTATAGATTCACGTAGATACGTAGATATATGTAAGTATGTGTCAGGCTATTTTTGGGGATCGCCAAGTGTGGGTAGATAGGTATATATGTATTATCTTTTTACTTATGCACCTACCTGATTGATATCGCCTTGGTGATATATCTACATATCTAGAGACGTGTCTAGGATTGATATTTATTTACTTTAGTACACACCTTGAAATTTTAGTGGTTGTTTTCCCTCAGTAAAATGATTCTATCATAGTAGCACTATAGATTTGTGCAGTTCTTTTTTATTAAAATCAATAAATGCCGGTTTTACGAAAGGTACATAATATAACCGGAACTCGAAAGCATGTTCGAACCGCTTTATTACTTAGGGCGTAGAGCTTCTTTAGCTTTCAGCATCGATTTCATGCGGCAAGCAGTACCTGATTACGTCACATCTTAAAAAAGAACGATAGCTTCTCTCGTTTTCGAGTTGCAAAATTATAAGTTTGAAAAATTTTAAAAAAAAATTTGTTTTCTTGTAATATTTTGCGTGATTACTAAAGGCTAAAATTTCACGGTGTATTTTGTATACCACTATTGTTTCTGATGTGAGTATCGGGTACTTCAGAAACCGACTTACATATAATTAAAATACTAACAATATTAGAATAGAACATTTACATTAATATTATATTCATTAAAGTTACATTTTAAACATATTTTTTGTAAAAGACCAAAAGGTTCAATAAGGTTTATTGTACCTGACAACCTCAATGTAGATCTCATTACCGCTACCAGGTGGAGTGAGGTCCAGGTGACCTTGTTAGCAAATGTTAAAAAATAATTTAAAGTGATTGGACTGGGATAAAGGCTTGTGTAAATTGATATGAATGTACCTATTCATAGTTTCAGATTCACATTTTAAAAAATATTCTTATATAAATTATCTACCCGGTAAAATGTAAGTAGTAGTCAACTATCGTAATTTTATCCTATGACTGTGCTATTATTCTTATATGCAAACTATATTTTTGGGAAATTTCATCAAACTCCGGTTGGTTTTGCCTGCTGTACATTTTCTCCTAACATGAATACCTACAAGTATTCGATCATTGATTGGAAAAACGGACTACACACTCAAATTTAAACATTGGTCATACTATTGATCAGTAATTAAATTGTTGTCCAAAAATAATGGTTACAGATAACACAAAACAATTAAATTTATGTCGAATCATACACAAAAGGAAACCAAACGAGCCTTTTGTGTTGAAATATTGTAAAATTAATAGCACATAATTATCATTGAAATGTTTCATCATACCGCGGTATTGGACACCAATGAAATGGGACTTTTCTATTGAAATATACCTAGATAAATATTATACAGTGTGCTGAGATAAGTACATCCTCCCCTCTTTGATGTTGCCATGCCCAACAGGGTCTCTTAGTTATAAGTAACTACATTTAAGACACCTTTGGTAACTACGGAGTGCAATAATAATAAAGAAATAAATAACTAAGGTGTTACGAATTTTGATGTAGGTAGGTACTACTTGCTAGTAGAACAAAAACGAAATGGAACTTTTGTACCAAAATACATCATCATCAAGAATCCATATACGTCCCCACTGTTGGGCCTACCCTAAACTAGGGCTGTCATACCTACCTTGGTGAAAATCATTCAACGATTATTAAATTTAACTGGACCGGTTAAATTATTATATATACCCGTAAAGAACCATAATAAAATTATTAAAAGTGGATGCAATAAAATCATTGGAATAATAAAATAGATAACGCAAACAAAACACTGCATAGCGAAACAAATATGCGACGTCTACTGTTTGTTTGGCGCAGGCGTCTCGCTCGCACCTAGCGCCGTCGCATTCACGCGGCAAGGTCGTCGGACCGCGTATCGTAGGCAGGTCCCTCCCGCCGCGCGCCCTGCCCCCCGCGCGCCTGCCGTCTGTTCCTAACAGTCAGTTCACGACCACAGCCCGCGCGCAACAACAAAATGGCGGCGAGCGACACCCAAAACAACATGAAAATAACCTCTTTCTCCTACGAAGCGACGAAACAAACCTTCCAAAAGTTGCAATACAATTATTTAAAAAGAAAAAGTGCAGCCATTATCAAAGGTACTGTGAAATTGTGGTCTCGCGAAAAAATTGAAGCTTACGCAAAAGCTATACTTGAATGTGACGATGTGAATCAGCTACCTATACAATTACGTAGATATACTGTTACGAACACATCCGATATGAACCTAGCTTTGAGAAATAGAACATATCACGGACAACCAATATTAGTGATACCTTGGGAAGAGTGCTTTGATGTAATTTTGGAAGTCCACAGACATATTGGGCACCAAGGTCAGAGATGCAGAAAAATACATAATTATGTGCTGGAGAGGTATGTTATCGACAAAATATGGATTTCATACTTAATACGTTCCTGCAATTTGTGCCAAGACTACGAAAACAATATGATTCCACAGCTGTACCAGCACATTACGGCAATAAAACATAATACCAAATATTTTAAAACGTACGAAGTATATACTGAAGCGATGAATCCCGATTCATCATTCACACATTTATTGATAGTAGTTTTTAGGGTCACGAAGTTTATTATTCTAAGGCCATTAATTGCTTTTGACGTGGAGCATGTATCTATAGAATTACTGAAAATAATCAGTGATTTTGGCATTCCAAATATGATATCGACTACCAATATAATTTTTTATGACAAAGTTAGCAATATCCTAAGTAACTTTATTAATGAGAAAATATTTGTTATGTCTCTCGATAGGGAGAAGGAGACCGGTAACAACGATATCGCTTTTGATAAAATGGTCCTTACTCATTTGCATGAGTGGATGGATTTTACAGGCGCCAAAAATTGGTCTATTGGTTGTCAAATCGTACAATGGCAGCTGAATAACCGAATCCTATGTAATAATAGTACGCCTTATAAAGAAATGTTCCATAAAGAACCTGTCGCAGAATAATGTTTTAATATCATGAAAAGGTAAAGTAAATAAATAATAATATTTGTTCTGATTTGATCAATTTTGAAACTGAAGCTTGGAAAATTCAACTTTATATAATATTATAGTTTTTATTATTAAGTAGTACAACGTTCTTCGTGTAACTTTCATGTACATGAAATTTGCGAATATTAAACATTGGACAATTTAAAAACATAAATTGAGTAATATTTTTCTCGGTTTAATTTTTTTTTGGCATTGAAATAAAATCTTGTCACTTATAAAATGTTTTTTATTTGAATTTAGCATTTGAAAAGGAAGATATACAAGCCTAAATTATATGATTATACCTACTATCGGACCGTGCGAAGTGGGTGGAGGGAGAAATGGCGCTGATTGTCAAAAACGCATGTAATCTTATGAGATGTCCGTTGTTATTGCTAGCGGCGGCCGTTGGTACTAATTTCACTCCATAAGATTTAACGAAAGAAATGGCACCAAAATGAGGGCAGCACCGTCGTACACGCTCCCAATACAACCCGCGCTGGCCTAGAAGTAGTTACAGCGTGTTGTTCACACCTACCCGCTTAGCGCATTCGCCGCATTCTACAGCGCAGGTCTATTCATGTTGCAAATATGAACGCAGCACGCGCAGAACGCAGCCACGCAGCACAGCGGGTAGGTTGAATGAGGCGTAACACACCTAGCGATTTCGATCGCGGCGAAATCGCGATCGAAATCGTCGATCAAATTCAAATAAGATTCAAAATGAGCATCGATTTTCTGAGGCCGTAAATATTTGTGTTGACTACAAAAAAAGACATTTTTTTTACTTTGGAATGATCAACTCACCAGACTAGCGAAGAAGTGTCACCTCCATCAGTATAATGGCGGCGTACTCACAGCTAATGAAGTTCGACTGAATCGTTAATTGGCCTAACTCTACAGATACCAACTCAGGAAAGGGCATTACAAAAATCGGCCAAGTTCGAGTCGGAAACGCGCACAACACACACACGCACAAAATATTCCTTGCCAATATTGTTAAAAAATAAATATTCGTCTTATTTTGTTTTTGGTGTTTGTTATTATAACGGAAACCTTACCTTTTAGGTACGGAACCCTGAAAAATTATTTTATCTACGAAGTAACTGTAAAAAGGGGACGGCCTAAGCTACTGTTGGCTGTGATTCTCGAAAAGGTCCTGACGTCATCATTAAGAGTACCACAATAAATCAATAAATCAAGCTTTATTTCCAGAGGTTTCTAAACTAGGCATAATTGTATTCCGTGTTTCAATAGTTTAAAGGAGCACATATCTCTCTAACGTCACTAATGTTCTCAGGAATCTTTGTCACACATTACCAAGTCCGGCCCAGTTCTGTTATACGAAAGTTTTAGCTTTCGACGCTTAATGGTTTGTGACTTTGTTCTCAGATTAGTTGGAGCTAATATCCACGAGCTGAGTGGGTTGTATAATCTCTGGGGCATCGCGTCGGCATAAGCCGGGCGTATGTTGAAGGTAATCAGCGAAACTTATGTAGACCGTGATTAAATTATTAAATTTGTGTTTATTATGATCAGGTATGTTCGAAACTAATGCTAATAAATGGTGTACCTATCAACGAACTCAAGTAATGCCCCTCAACTACAACAACACACAATGTTTAAATGCAAATACTGTACAAAACCATAAAAGATAAGTTTCGAGTCCGCACTGAGTTTATACGGGAAATAAATTTCAATTTGTTTTTGGTCTATACTAGTTGTGCCAGCGACCTCGTCTGCGTTTCTCCCCGTTTTGTACATGTCGGCAGGAGTCATCGCTCGCCTTCATTATAGAATGAGTAACAAGCTGCACGTGCACGGGTCACGTCACCGACCAGCTGCGTCGTTTGTCACTCCCCCTCGCCGCTCGACTCGACTATAAAAGGCCCTCACTTTGAACAGTGCAGGCAGTCTTGGCTCTGGCGTGGCACGGTGCACTCGTTGTACAGTTGCAATAGCTTATCCTAGACACCTTTGGATAATTAATTCGATTGCCGAATAAATTATTATCGTTAATTATTAAACTGCCGTAGTGCAATTTATAATTAATTAATCGAACTCTAATTGTAGTTTATGTCTTTGGCATTTGCTACAATTGCTAAGATTATTCTTTGATAAAAGTGATAAGTGATGGATATGGTTCTCATTAAAGAAATTAATAAAGTATTAGCTCGGTTTTGATAGACCTGACGTATTATTCATTATTAATTATGTAGTTACATATCCCCGCTTCCTACATACACACTTCCTTCTGTTTCTTCGCTCCTATTGTGACAGTGCGGCATCCGTTACACATAAATAATCCTTATTATAATAGCATGATTCAGTATTCACGTGCGACGGCGCGATGGGTAATTTCATGTATAAGTTTATACTAATTGCTATGATTCTTTTATTGTAAGCAAATAATTTCTTTCATTGTCGAACAAGCAGTACATAAAATCTATGTTAATACTTAGGTAAATATAACAACCCACCTTACCTAAAATGTCAACAAATCCAAAGAATCTCCTCTCTATATAGAATCCGGAATACCTTAGATATTAGAATAGGTACGCATACTCAGTTTCCTACACGCGCGTAACGTATGACAGATTGCGCGATCAAACCGACAATAACCCATATAAATAACAAATGCAAAACACAATAACTGGCGATAAGCGGGGGCAGGCCTCGGAAAATTGCCCCGCGGTATCTCCGTTGACGTCGGGAAGCAAAAAAAAAATCTCATCCCATCGGATTCCAATCAGACTCGCTCATTTATCGCAATTGGCTGATGGAACAAGATTTTTGCAGGGATACGAAGCAATTTCGCCAACTGCGAATTGCTTTTTCAGTTGGGGAGTTGCGTGCATTTTGTACAAAGTGGCCAACATGTAGACTGCATGTAGGCATGTTTTGTTTTTGATACAAACGAAAAATCAAGCAATTGAAATTGCACCTTTCACCTATCTGGAGACAAATCATCATGTTGTATTCAGTGTTTGAAGGCTTACATGGACATCAAACACTATTACCATTCATATAATAACTTCTTTTGTACAGAAACATACAGTTGGATATTTTAAAACCCACGTTAGAACAATATACATTTTATTACAATTATATGATAAACGACCCTATAATCGACACTGACAAAATCTATTAAACGCGTTATAAATATCATTTAGATGCTTAATTAAACGAAACATTATTTAATCTCCCACCAAATTACAATGATGGCATCAAAATATCATCAATTTTCGCTCCCAATGGAAAATGTTGGTCCGAAGGGATCGATACTGTTAATTGAATCTCATCATAGTCGAGCCTTGTTAACCTCCCATTAATTATAGAATACGCCTTAATCCCTTGCACAATGGCTTTGATGGGTGTCTCTCATTGTCTAATAGTAACAGAGCCCACGACCAAAATTTTTGTCTCATAGCAATACGGCCAAAACCGCATCAAATCGATAGATAAGATTATTCTGAACTCGAAAATACCAATATCAGACATTTTCCGCGTAGCGTTTGATCTGACCGAATTTTCAAAATTGTCAAAGAATTTTACCGAACTGCATCATAGCAATATGTCTGATTTGCAGACTGTAGTTAAATGATGATTCTGAGATACCGGAAACATATTTTTCAGACGTTAGTGGTGTAGCGCAAACCCGTAAAATCACTTAAAAAGATTAAAAATGAGACAAAAAAATGTCTCATAGCAATACGTCTGAAAATCTTTTTTATTAGTAAATTTTGGTTATTTGATGCGAACAAAACAATTTTCAGACGGAAATGTGGACGCATAAAATTTTGAGACCGTTTTGAAAATGTTAACAAATTTTACCGATCGGTATCATAGCAATATGTCTGAAAATTGCTAGACATGATAGAATAAGTTGTCCACATGTGCAAAAAATTTATATCAGACAAATGAAGTGTAGCATCTTCTCTATCAGACAACTTTTCGATACTCAGATATCATTTAAGAATCGTATTGAGGTATCTTGAATGAAACCAATGAATAATAGTAAGAAAGGGGCAGGGGCGTAACAAGCGATGAGGCTGTTGAAATTAAATACTGATTGATTTGATAGTTTTGGTTTTATTTAAAGCACACTTGTTATTTTCGTTTTAGCATATACTCCATATGCTACACTTAAAGTGTCTGAAAACAGGTTTTTGGTAATCAAGGCAGCAAAACGAAAAGTTAAAAAAATTATCCGTATTGCTATGATACAGGTCGGCTAAATTTGTTGACATTTTCAAAAATGCGCTCAGGCTATGTGCTACGCACAAAATGTCTGAAAACAAACTTTTTCGTAATACAATTATAAAATCTATGTACATTATCACTATCAGACGTATTGCTATAATACCGACTGCCTTTTTTTGACACAGCAGAAATGGCCTCCCACGCAGTTGCTACACTTTCGACCGTTACTATATACCTAGTCGGGTTCAGAATCATACAATCTAAAGATTTTATAGGGTTTTTGCCGTATTGCTATGAGACATGGTTTTGGTCGTGGGCTCTGTTACTATAATCATTACAAAGAGATATTATTATATCTCACAGTTCTTTAATCGGCAGTGATTTTGGTTTGGTATATTATTAGATTTCTTATTTGGGTCATGTTAAATATGGAAGTTTTCAGCCAACCATTTCTTTCGTTGTCGAACAAGCGGTACATAAAATCTATGTTAATACTTACGTAAATATAACAACCCACTTATATATTAAGTAGGTACCTATCTTAAAATATCATCAAACCCAAATAATCTCCTATTTAGGCTTTAACTACACAAACCAACTACTAATTCTTATTATCCCGTATTCCCGAGGCAAAGTGGGCGCTGTCAGTAGTAAGGCCGGCGCAGACGGCGAATTTTTATCCAAAGATCACAAATAGACCAGTAGCGCTACCATGAGTTTAAAACTTACGCACTCAATATCGCCTACATATTTACATGTCTATGAAAAACTTGTACAGCGCCGCTGGTGGTTACGCGAAGAACTAAAATCGGCCGTATGAAAAAACAACTCGATAGGTTTTTAACGTATGTAAGTTGTCGCTAGCCAACTCATGGTAGGCCCTCTGAACAACAAAAATAAATCTGTCGAGAGCTTGTCACGAGCTCGACCAACATAACAATATCACCAATTACTGAAATGAATAACGTGAATCCGTAGTACTTGATTAATATGTAAGTAATTAATTAGGTATTAGACTAGAGTGTTCTTAGAAATTTAGTACAAAGATTTTTCTAGGAACCAAATTTTCTAAATATTAGTCTTTATGGGTCTACACGCGTTACTAGTGTTAGAAAATGCTGATTAACTTATAAACATTTTATTATGTTAGCATTACTCTATCAAGTTTATTCAAAACAACATATCTTAAAACGATATATTTGCTTGTATATTATAAAATACCGCAATTTAAATTATAAATTACATAACATTTTACTAATTGTATAAGTTTAGATTTGACTATTGAGTTGAGCGCCATGGCCACCATGTTATTGGATGTTTTAAAAAATGTATATTTACTTATTTAATTAAAACTTTGTTATAAAGTTTCAATAATGAAATAAGCTTATTTTTACGTAACAATAATTATGAATTTGATTTATCGAATAGGATATTCTGACCGACAACTTGAAATTATATTATTGTATTAGTGTGTTAAAAAGACTGAGGATTTATGGGGTATTTCTGTGGAACTATTAAAAACAATTATAACCACAATAGCCCCGCATTTAGCTATCGTATTTAACATGTGTATAGAGGTAGGTCATTTCCCAAATTTGATGAAATTTAGTAAAGTAATTCCTTTATTCAAGGCAGGTAATAAAAGTGATCCATCCAATTTTCGCCCTGTTTCTATACTACCCGCACTTAGTAAAATTTTCGAAAAAATTATATACACTCAATTAATGTCTCATTTCAATGAAAATAAGCTATTACATAAAAAACAATTTGGCTTCACCAAAGGAAGATCCACCACTGATGCGGGAGTGGCACTTGTCAAGCATATCTTTGACGCATGGGAGAATAAACAAGATGCAATAGGCATCTTCTGTGACCTGTCAAAAGCCTTTGATTGTGTAAATCATGAGATATTGCTAATGAAATTGAATCATTATGGAATCTCAGATGAGGCGAATAATTTGTTGAAATCATATCTTAAAGATAGGGTGCAAACAGTTAATGTCAATGGAGTTGATTCTTGTGGCGCTCCCATTCTCATGGGAGTGCCTCAGGGCTCAATTCTGGGACCTTTACTGTTCTTGATTTACATAAATGATCTTCCTTACTTAACTGCGGATCTATGTGAGACGGTACTGTTTGCTGATGATACATCTTTGATTTTTAAGGTTGACAGAGGTAAAAATAACTACGACGAGGTAAATAGTGCCCTCTCGCAAGTTCTGCGCTGGTTTAATACAAATAATTTATTGTTAAATGCAAAAAAAACGAAATGTATAAGATTTACAATGCCTAATGTAAGAAAAGTTGATACTAACATTATTGTAAATAAGGAAATTGTAGAATAGGCTAGTTGACAAAATTTGGAAATTCGTTTAAAACTATAGCTTAGCATCTATTTTACCCCAAATATATATTATTTTTAGAAAAATAGGCCTTTTTCATAAATATTTTTGCTTTTTTAGAATTGAACATAAAATTGACTTCGAAAAAGGCCAAGACTGTCATGGCGTCTTGAATGACGTCACTTTTCGCGAAACAATCGAGTTTGTTTATGTCAGTCGACGAGATCATTTTAATAAATAATGAATCCCTCTTATTATAAATACTGTATAGTGCCCCAATGTAAAAGTACAACGATAAAAACGCCAAACAAATTATTTATATACGTTCCAAACAATAAACAAATACGAAGAAAGTGGTTAGAAATTGCAAGGAGGCAAGATGCTCATAGTTTATCAACTAAATCGACAATTTATTTTTGTGAAGATCATTTTGATGTAAGTATGAAACACAACTTAATGTGTCTATTTGTAAATATAAAGTAAAAGTTATGAATTTTGCAAAACCTACCATATATAGGTAAACATAACCTGTAAAATGTTATGGTATGAATAGGTTTATGTGTTTTTATTTTAGGAGTTAAAATATTATTTTTATTTTATGCCTATAAAATGTAATAATTCATACTTTTTTTAAATATTTTTAGTTGCCGAACGATATGATTAATTATACTGAGTATCATATTATGGGAAAGGTATCACAAGTGCGCATGAAACCAGATTGTATACCAAAGAAGTTCGAATGCCAAGAAGATAGAAGGAAACGGACATGCAGTGATAAGGAACGACCATATATCTTGAAAAAACAAAGGTTGTCAATAATCGCAGACTGTTTGAATGAACCAGAACAAAGTAGTACACCAAGTTCGTCTGTCAAGGATACTTCTAATACAAGTTCAGGTATGTAACAAACAAAACAAATAGTTTGCAGTTTGAAACAAATATAATAATGGCTAGCATTATTACATAAACAACATATTGTGTTTACTTTTCAGATTTTCAAATTGTTGGAGAAAATGTACCTGAAACTTTATGTGAATTGACAGCGGATAAATCTGTTCAAGCATTAATAACACACAGATTCAGAAGTAAAGCTGTCCAGACAAAAATAAAATCAACAGAAAAGGCATTATCACCTTTAAAACCATCACAAATATCTAGCTCTACATCCCGTTCAAATCGCAGACCATTATAAATTCAAGACCTTCTGTGTCCGGGCTCAGCAAAATTACAAAAAGTATATTTAAAGAATCAGAGCACTCTGATAGTGATATTTCTTTATATGAACCATCTGCATCTACCACCAGTTGCTCGCCTGTGCATTCTTTGCAAGTTAAATCTTCCTCTGACTGCAGTGAATTTATTGAAGAGGACAAGAGGCTAGAAGCAAAAGAAACCATATTGAATATGATTAAAAAAATTGAGAAAAAGCCTCGATTGTACATCGGTGTTCCAATCAAGTGTTACTATTTGATTGATATAATAATAGAGGAATTAAATATTCCCAAACATCATTTATTATTTTGTTTAAATAAAATAAAATTGGATAGTACATTTAACCAACTGTCGGATGATTATGCAATGACTCCATCATATTTAAGCAAGATATTTTCAAAAAATATACCATTAATAGCCAGTGTTATGAGGCCTTTTATTGTGTCGCTAGATAGTGAAATGATTAAAAAGACTTTACCCATGGCATTCAGGCACAAATATAATAATGTTAGTTGTATCATAGACTGCCTTGAAATTGAAATAGAAAAGCCATCTAAAGCAATAAACCAAGCATTAACCTGGTCGGATTATAAAAAGCCAACACAATAAAATATTTAATATCCTGTACTCCAAATGGATTAGTGAACTATATTTCTCCAGGATTTGGGGGGCAGAACAACTGACACTTGTTTAGTTGAATCCTGTGACTTTGTTCAAACATTAAAAAGTGGTATGTTCGTTATGGCAGACAGGGGTTTCAAACATGTAGAACAATATCTAAAACGAGCTGGTATTTCACTAGTAAGACCTCCTAGTGTCGAAACAGGTGTAAAGATGAGTAAAACTGAAGCAAAACTAACTAAACAAATAGCTAGTTTAAGGATACATATAGAGCGAGTTATTCGGCGTTTACGTGAATTTCGTATGCTTAAACCACATGCCTGTATTAATTTTAAATATGTAAAAATACTTGATGAAATAATAATCATAGCTTGTGCCTTAATTAATTTACAAGATTCTTTAATAAAATAAAACAAATTGAAATTAAGACGATTTTTTTTATTTATAAATACCTATATTATAGTTCTACACTCTTATATAATAGTGGATAAATATTAATTTTCCAAAACTCTAATAACTTAACTTTGATTATATTTTCAATATGTTTAGGATCATATTGCACTCTTAATATCTCAACTTTTTTATTTTGGCAATAATCTGGATCAGCTACACAAAAGAAACAGTTTTTTCTTTCCTGTTAGATACATTTGAAGTTGCATTTGAGTATTATACTTTTCTGTGCATTCACCATTTTTAATGTAAGTTTTATATGTTTTCACACTATTGGGACATTTAATTTCTATTATGCCATCTTCAAATATGCCATCTGGCGAACCAGCAATCATAGGATAAATCGAATTTAATACTAGTCCGCACTTATTTATTTTTTTTATTTAGTTTTTCCTCCACAGATTTTCTTACTTCATCTTCCAGTATACGACCACGTTTCATAGAAGGAGTGTCTGGTATTTTTGCACCTAAAATGAGAGGAGATACAAGTATGCCATCATTCTTTTTACAACGGCTAACCTCAAATGCTCTAGATGCGGTTATTCGTCCATACCGCAGCTCATACCAAAGACGGCTATTGGATTGCTCCCTCGTTTCCTCTTCAACTTTTGTTATTAAAGATGCAGATATCTGAACTTTTTTAAGAATTCATCAACACATTTCTCTTTGAACTTCCATACAAGGTTATGCATTGAGACAGCCTGTGTTGCACTTTCACTATACATGGGTTGATACTTAAATAATTCACAATCCTGAATTTTCCTCTTCTTTCCTTCTTCTAAAAACTTCAGCAAAACAGAAGAATTTGGTCGTAAAAGAGGGCTGCCCTTGGCTAAATCTTTTGCCGTCATATATTTAAGTGTACTACCAACTCTCGATAATTTCGACTTTTTCCAGTAGCACTCGACTGAAGTGCATGAGGGTTCTTCACTTCGGCGATGAACCCACATCAAAAAGCTATTGCGTGCTTGCAACCACCCTGGGAAGCTACGCAGTCTTCACATTGCACAGAAATAACTATATCATCTTCTTCATCGACGACTAGTGTGCATCTATAGAGCTTTGCATGAACTTTGTGCTCGGGACAGATTTTGCACTTTAAAATACATAATTTGCCGTCACGCTTAAGCTGCACATAGCTTACAGCATCATCTCCGTATGAAGCTCGTGATGACCTGAAATTAAAAATTTATCAATTAGGTATTTAAAACTTTGTATACGCTAACCTCAAAAACAGTTATTTACATTACAGAGTAGGTAAATGCGACTCTCTGACTGATAGCTGCTAACTAAATAAGACATTATGTTTGTTTTTCACATTATACTTACATAGAAGTTTTAACATTGCGGAATTCCGATGAGCAAAAATCTGTGTTTGTTGCGAAAAATTTCCCAAGCATAACGGCGTCAATTTTGGGCAAATTACTGCTGTTTGCTTTAGTGAATCCTGATTCCATGGCAAATGTCCGTTTCTTTTTAAGATTAAACTTAAACTGTATTTTAACAATAGTCTCTGAAAACGAAGTGTATCAAAATAACCTGTTCACTGACAGCACAGATTAGTTAGACAGATGATGTACAGTACAGCTACAACCGGTGTTTTGCGAGGCGTGACGTCACGCTTCTCTGATTGGTGTTTAATGTCACGTGATTAAATAAGTAATTTTGCCGATTTTATTTTCCAAAAATATTAGTAATCTTATATTATTTTAATAAAAAAGTTGTTTTTTTGTTTACTACATATCATGATTAATCATTAGAAACTCTAAGCCATCCGATTCATTCTTAGTGGAAACAAGCCTATTGACTGAATCTACAAAATTTTTAGGAATCACTATAGATGCTAAGTTACAGTGGGGACCTCATATCTCTGTTCTGGCAGATAGACTTAGTTCAGCTGCGTATGCAGTCAGAAAAATCAGGATGTTGACTGACATTGAAACGGCAAGATTAGTTTATTTCAGCTATTTCCATAGTGTTATGTCATACGGTCTTCTGCTGTGGGGATCTGCTACAGACATTCAAACCATTTTTGTACTACAAAAAAGGGCCATCAGATCCATATATGGTATAAGACCGCGCGACTCCCTTAGAGATATTTTTTAAAGATATAGATATTTTAACCGTAGCTTCTCAGTTCATTTTAGATTGTATCGTATATGTTCATAAAAACATGCACTTATTAAATAAAAAGTCGGATTCTCACAATTTTAACACCAGAAATAAATATAAGCTTTCCGTTCCAAGACTCAGGCTTCAAAAAGTTGGAAAATCATTCATAGGTTTAAGTATAATATTGTTCAATAAAATTCCGCAAAATATTATTGAATTGCCGTTGTATAAATTTAAAGTCTATATTAAATCTTGTCTTTTGAAAAAGGGGTACTATAAAGTAGAAGACTATTTGAATGATAAGAATCCATGGACATGATGAGCTGCTCGCTTGGACATCCAAGAATTATGTAACTTGTACATATTATTATTTATTTGTAATTAATTAACCTGTGATTTGACATGCGAAAGAATTTCATGAAATCTACTTGCAGAATAAATTATTTCATTTCATTTCATTTCATTTGTATAAAATTAATAGTTTGGTTTTGACCGGCGACGCGAGCGGCGCGAGCGCCATATTGATATTCCTTAGAAATGTCAAATTGTGAGAGTTATGTTTGTTGTTGTAAATTTATAATTACGAAAAGTACAAGTGTTTCGAACCGCAACTAGAGTTTCATTTGCATATTCAAGCCGCATAAAGCCATCGTAATTGTGTCGAAGAGTTAGGTATAGATTTTTCTTTCAGTTCAGAAGCGCGAACCCAGCGTTCTATTTAGAAGGAATCTTTGAATGATCTTCAAAATTGCATGATGGTGTTAAGTGTGTAAACATGAATTAAAGAACGACCTATATGCATGAATATCTACTCAAACGAAAATGCCAAGTTATCAATCACACATTACGTGGATGACCGCACTTACTTGGTTTGAAAAATTGACTTGAACTTTAGGTATTGGTCATGAGAGTTCCAAGCTATGGAATGTGCTTATTGCTGCATGTGCTTTTACAAAAATGCACATAGCTTTTGATCTAGCAATAAAGGTGAGCTGTATCCTTTCAGTTTTTCCTTTTAATAATTCTTATTGTAGGTAATGTGATAAAGACCATTGAACCTGTTTATATAAATTATTATTTATAACACTTTTAATGTGAACTTTATGAACTACTAAATGACTGACTCATCATTCTTAAGGAACACAAGGATTGTGTGAGTTATAATGGATAGTTAACTTATTATTATAAAATTTGAATTAGTATTATTTGGACCTAAACGGTTCTTCTTACCCGACTAACTTTTTGTTTTCTTATGTATTTGTGTGTGTAATAAATTGTTATTTGTGTGTAAGTTTTAGAAGTTTATAATCAGTTTGATCAAGGAGTTGCATCAAAATGATAACTGCAACATTTGCTAAGTTAGCTGCGACACCTACCAATTGCTGGCAAGTTGTAAATGTAGCTGCAGTGAGTGGAATAAAAATCTTGTCTGAACATTTACAATCATAAGGTATATAAATAAACTATGAGAATAAGGTAAGTGGTGAACCTGGTTCCATTATAAGATACCATAATTTAAAAGAATTGTTAACCATCACCAAAACTATATTAGTGCCCAGTCACTGTTTTAGACCTATTTTATTATTTATTGAAATAGTATAAATTTTACAGCACATTGGATGAATCTGGATGATTCTGTTTCTAGTATATAGGCGCTTCTTCAAGCATATAGGTACTCAGTTTATACAATGATGATTGACACAGGTTTCATCACATTATTTAGTTATTTTACATATGTTAGAAAAGTAAGATTATGAAACAGGTACTTTTAATGTGGACATACATACATTTTATTTTTTATTATTTATTTTAATATTACATTCACAACTGCACTGTTCTGTTATATTATGATAATTGGAGGGGAGTACACAGAGATTCACAGAACACAATAAATAAATTCTGAAGTTTGTGATGGGATGGCACACTGAAGTGAAGGTACCGGTAGATGATCACTGAAGTGTGTATAACTATGCAAAAGGTATATGCAGAAAACATGCTCAATAAAAGTCTGAGACCTTTTGACTAATAACCTTAAATAGTTCAAAGTGTTTGTATTGGTTTCTGTGGTAGAAGTCTACTGAAAATACAAAGTGGCCAGTCATGCACTTGCTTGTTCAAGGTACACCAAAGTTTTGTACAATGTGTTTATGTAATGTCGACTACAAGTATGAGTGTTGATCATTGCCATTATTTAAATACCAACTATGTAGTTGTATATAAAAAAATATCTGGGACATTTCCACACACGGTCATCTGACCCCAAACAAAGCAGAGCTTGTACAATGGGCGTCAGAGACTGATATACATACATATATATTTTTATATACATACTTAAGACACATACTTTATATATAATCACACCCAGACACGGAACAAACACCCATGTTCATCACACAAATATTTGTCCCGAGTGGGAATCGAACCCACAACTTTGGAACTGCCACCCAGGGTCACTAACCACTGTTCCACCGAGCCAGTCAAGCCATTTAATCGTTATTAATGGCTTGAATTAACTTTACTTGATCATAGAAAATAATCTAGCCATAGGTAACACTAAACAGTAATGAAATAAAAAAGAGAAAGAAGATTAATACAACTAGGTATTTTCATATCTGAGTGATATGTAATAATAAAATAGTTTCAAAATTTTATTTGGAGAGAAAATAACATACTATATTATTATTAATTCTTATTAAATTAACCTAATCCTTAAGGACTAATGAGTAGTAATTATTATTTATTCTTACAAATCCCTTGTGATATTTTAAGTAAAGTATAAATTTATATTTGTTTATTTAAACACTTGTGTACCAGGAACTGTAAGATCCCTATGATAATACATACACTGATAAATGTATGTCAATGTTGAGTTGAAAAATGCTCAAACAGCGTGTGAACTCATGATGTAATTGTAGACTTTTGTCCATGAATTATAAAATTTTGGACTAAACAACAACAAGAGAGAGTATACCAAGTAATGTGTAGGTACTTATAGATTATGCAAAGGATAATACTTTACAATACTTAATTACATTTGAATTTGGTTTCGGTGTAGGGTAAAATTACAATTGGAAAATAATGTTTAGATAGATAATGTATTCTATTTATGATAGTGTCAGATTTATATCAAGGAATGTTTGAAAGGACATAGTTCTAGGTTAAATTATTTTAATAAATCTCTCATTTGATAAAAGATTTTAATTACCTAATACAACATGAACTTATATTTTAGAAAGTGGAGATGTATATGGTGCGATTGTTATACATCAACTCCAGTATGTGATTAAGATCAGGAAGTGATGATGTTAAGGAAATTGGACTGGCCTGAGAGGATACTAGGAATTCATGAAACTTCTGGAAGCAAATACCTACCTTAAACCTACTTAATGGATAATGCTTACAATTTACATTGCAGTTTGAAAGAAAATATTATGTTTATCAACATTTTGTATGCATACATATGCACACATAAGCATTGTTGCTGAAGAAGAAAAATATCGAGTTGATAAATTTGAATTGATTAAATTGTTAATTTAACTGTTTAGTTACCCAGCTACACCGGAGTAGATCTGTATTGTGCTGAATAAATACAGCTAGATGCCATTGAAGATTACCTTATATGGGATTGGTGTTATTGCAAAATAGTTGTTCTGCAAATTGAGAATGTTAATACTTTTGGTGGAAGCATAATGTATTACAGGTGATGTTACTTGAATACAAGTAAATGTGGACACTCACATTAGCAATAAAACATGGTACATGGAACATTTTATATCTGTGTTAAGAGCATTATTAAGGTTGAGTATAATCTGATATGGGATAGTAAAATAGGGGAATGTACCTGAAAAATATTTTGGTAAGTTTTCTAATACCTACAATCTACATCAGAACAATTACCAAATAATAAACTAATACACAATTTGGTTTTAAAAAAAAAGACGAGATACAAATGTTGGTAAGTGATATATTCCACACTACGTTTGACTTTTATGGGAATTGTATGGCGATGTGTCGTATGACGTCACAGTCCATACCTGATCTTTCAGTATAATATTTTTGAGCTGAATACTGTGATATAAATTCGAAGATATTTTAAAAATGATTTTCTTATTACTGTTTATATTTAAATGAAAAAAAACATGCACTGGATATTCCCCATTGTATTACTTGATAGTATTAAATAGTGTAAATGCTGAGGGTGTCAGTTAAAGATTGGTTGTCTATAATCTTATCTTTCCTAATGATATTGCTTGCAGTTTGTTTTCAATCCGAATATGAATAAATAAACTTGCCGTTTTTGAGTGCTAGTGGCAAAGTTATTATAATAAGTTAGCCTTATTAATTTTGTTGAATTCTACAGATTGTGTTGGCAAATGGGAAATTGAAGCAAAAGTGCTTCGTGCAAATATTAATGGGCAGGCCGATCCACCTTTCGAGTGCGTAAGCGGTGACCCTATGCTGCAAGATGAACACAAACGGGCAGGCCGATCCACCTTGCGAGTGCGTAAGCGGTGACCCTATGCTGCAAGATGAACACAAACGGGCAGGCCGATCCACCTCGCGAGTGCGTAAGCGGTGACCCTATGCTGCAAGATGAACACAAACGGGCAGGCCGATCCACCTCGCGAGTGCGTAAGCGGTGACCCTATGCTGCAAGATGAACACAAACGGGCAGGCCGATCCACCTTGCGAGTGCGTAAGCGGTGACCCTATGCTGCAAGATGAACACAAACGGGCAGGCCGATCCACCTCGCGAGTGCGTAAGCGGTGACCCTATGCTGCAAGATGAACATAAATGGGCAGGCCGATCCACCTTGCGAGTGCGTAAGCGGTGACCCTATGCTACAAGATAAATGCGAATGGGCAGGCCGATCCACCTCGAGAGTGCGCAAGCGGTGACCCTATGCTACAAGATAAATGCGAATGGACAGACCGATCCACCTCGTGGGTGCGCAAGCGGTGACCCTATGCTACAAGATAAATCCGAATGGGCAGACCGATCCACCTCGTGGGTGCGCAAGCGGTGACCCTATGCTACAAGATAAATCCGAATGGGCAGACCGATCCACCTCGTGGGTGCGCAAGCGGTGACCCTATGCTACAAGATAAATCCGAATGGGCAGACCGATCCACCTCGTGGGTGCGCAAGCGGTGACCCTATGCTACAAGATAAATCCGAATGGGCAGACCGATCCACCTCGAGAGTGCGCAAGCGGTGACCCTATGCTACAAGATGAACGCAAATGGGCGGACCGATCTATCTGGTGAGGACGTAAGCGGTGACCCTATGCTACGAGACAAATGTAAATGGACAGGCCGATGTACTTCAGGAATCGAAAGGGGGACCCTATGCTGCAATATAAACATATACGGGCAGACCTCGGGAGTAAGCGGTGTCCCTATGCCACGAGATCAACTATGTCCATACACCCCGTGTGTATGCGGCGGCCCTTCTACGGTATCCACACCTATGTGTGCGTGTTAAGAATTATGAGGTCCGTATTAAAACGACCCGACGCAGGTAAAGTTTATAAGGAATGTACTAAAATGGCCAGTGGTTGGTAAAGTATATCTAAAGGTATATGAATATAAATTATAAATGACTTTGTATTTGTATTGTATTTTGTTTGTTAAAGGTGCTTTGTAAAATGAACAGAGGCCGATGCGCTACGTGTTTGTTCGTGTGTATGGGCCCTATGGGGTAACTGATTTGTAACTTAAAGTTGTTAAGTTCTTGAAAGTCTCTACTTTACAGCCGATCTAGGGATTTACAACGCTGTGGAGTGAAAGAAGATGTAGTGACTCGGTTTGGGAAGTGTATGCTTAGATGGTTTGGTCATGTTGAGAGGATGAATGAAAGACGATTTACAAAGGGAATATATGTATAAGGAAAGTATAAACGGTAATGTCGACAGGGAGAGACCAAGAAAGATCTTCCATGACCAAATAGGCTTCAAGAAAGGGCAAATTAAAAGTACATACCTACCCGTAATCAACGAGCATGCATGAAGATGTGGAAGAAGCGGAAGTGAAAGAAAGAAAGAAGAAGAAAGAAAGAAAAACATTTATTGATCACATATAAAAAAAAACATCATTTAACGAACAAACACACATGCCGTAAAAGGGATCAACAGGTTCTGCCTCAGCATATGCTGCAGCGGCTGCTAGGACGCTACGGCGCTGATAATCTGGCAGAACCTTGAAAGAGAGCCTTGAGAAGTGGTGTGCGAGGACCGTAGCACATGTTTGTATATATGTATAATTTGATGGATTGATGGTCGTTTACCAAGATTCTAATTAATTTATTTTGTAGCGCGAATATGGTTTCTGAGTCGTGTGCTGTCCCCCGCACAAGGCCGTCACTCCGGCACCCCGGCACACCGGCCGGTGCGCGTACGCGGAAATCTGATAACATTTATCTGGGATGACGACCGAAATTACCACGCACGTGAAATACCTAGCATTATTAGCTATAAGTCACAGTTTTATTGCGAACAAGTGTTACATCTTATATTTAAATATAGGATCTAACACACTTATTCACACTGTTCAGAGGATAGATTGGATCTTGTATACTTTTTGGAGTTACCCTTTTCGGGTACTGAAATATGAGGGCTTAACTAAATAAACTGATTTAAAGTTATCTTATTGTCTGGGTACTGAGGATATAATTTCCCATCTCAGATAATGCACAATTCAATTATCATGTTAAAAACACAATTCGACACTAACTTCTGTTATTTCCTTTTGAATAAGTAAAGTATGTATAAATGTTATATTCACTCCTGGACAGGTACGGGTTGATGATGATGATGTATAAATGATTGTTTGACTACATATGATTATTTAAATGGTTTTGTTGTATTGTATTCAATACAATGTATTCTCATTAATATAATTGTTGTTATGATGTATAGGGTATATTTTTGTTCATTTCTTATTTTTGTTGGTAAACCACATATTTTGACTGCCATGTAGTATGGACTTCTGTTTAACATAATAATATTTATTCTTCTTTGTAAATGCAAATAATAAATAATAATTGCATGTGTGCAATTGTTTATGCTCATTGATACGAATTGTACGAAAATAGTTTCTTATTAAATGTACCTTTAGAAATATAGTTATTGTATTAAAGTTAAATTTCATCTACTCCTAAAAGTATTATATTGTATTAATTTGCCATTTTCTTATTATGTGTAATAGATAGAAAGTTAACTAAGTTTTAAAGCCTCTCAATTGTTTGATCTGATGTTGACCGAAGACCAGCTGATACTACACCCTATGCATGTGCATGGGTGCCTAACCTCATTGCGCAATTAATTAATAAAATGAGGGCATTTAAAACACTTAGGATGGCCGAGTACGTCGCCGTCAGATTAAATACTATATCTACATATTTTATGACTTTACTTTCACATATATTTATGTCTTCTTTATGAGATATGTAGTATATCATTGGTGGAACATAATTGATTATGTTCTGGATAATTAAAGTGTCATGCCTGAGGTCAGTCATTAGCCTAGGATGGCCGACTGTTAGAAATTAGAATATAAATATTTTATTGGATTAATTTATTATTGTTCAATAACACAATATTTTTGCTTGTGATCTATAAATTACTGTTATTTCAATGAAAACTGTAAATATTTTACTGTTGATTTATTTTGTTATAATTCGATTAGGGTGTTATGCCTGAGGACAGTCATTATCTCAGGATGGCCGACTGTTAGAAAATGCTGATTAACTTATAAACATTTTATTATGTTAGCATTACTCTATCAAGTTTTATTCAAAACAACATATCTTAAAACGATATATTTGCTTGTATATTATAAAATACCGCAATTTAAATTATAAATTACATAACATTTTACTAATTGTATAAGTTTAGATTTGACTATTGAGTTGAGCGCCATGGCCACCATGTTATTGGATGTTTTAAAAAATGTATATTTACTTATTTAATTAAAACTTTGTTATAAAGTTTCAATAATGAAATAAGCTTATTTTTACGTAACAATAATTATGAATTTGATTTATCGAATAGGATATTCTGACCGACAACTTGAAATTATATTAATAAAATGAGGGCATTTAAAACACTTAGGATGGCCGAGTACGTCGCCGTCAGATTAAATACCATATCTACATATTTTATGACTTTACTTTCACATATATTTATGTCTTCTTTATGAGATATGTAGTATTATCATTGGTGGAACATAATTGATTATGTTCTGGATAATTAAAGTGTCATGCCTGAGGTCAGTCATTAGCCTAGGATGGCCGACTGTTAGAAAATACTAATTAGAATAGAAATATTTTATTGGATTAATTTATTATTGTTCAATAACCCAATATTTTTGCTTGTGATCTATAAATTACTGTTATTTCAATGAAAACTATAAATATTTTACTATTGATTTATTTTGTTATAATTCGATTAGGTGTTATGCCTGAGGACAGTCATTATCTCAGGATGGCCGACTGTTAGAAAAATGCTGATTAACTTATAAACATTTTATTATGTTAGCATTACTCTATCAAGTTTTATTCAAAACAACATATCTTAAAACGATATATTTGCTTGTATATTATAAAATACCGCAATTTAAATTATAAATTACATAACATTTTACTAATTGTATAAGTTTAGATTTGACTATTGAGTTGAGCGCCATGGCCACCATGTTATTGGATGTTTTAAAAAATGTATATTTACTTATTTAATTAAAACTTTGTTATAAAGTTTCAATAATGAAATAAGCTTATTTTTACGTAACAATAATTATGAATTTGATTTATCGAATAGGATATTCTGACCGACAACTTGAAATTATATTATTGTATAAAATTAATAGTTTGGTTTTGACCGGCGACGCGAGCGGCGCGAGCGCCATATTGATATTCCTTAGAAATGTCAAGGTGTGAGAGTTATGTTTGTTATTGTAAATTTATAATTACGAAAAGTACAAGTGTTTCGAACCGCAACTAGTGTTTCATTTGCATATTCAAGCCGCATAAAGCCATCGTAATTGTGTCGAAGAGTTAGGTATAGATTTTTCTTTCACTAGGAGTAGCAAATTACACAGCTACTTACTGCCCGACGTTCCGACTGGGTTGCACCAATCATGGTCGCGAGCGAACGCCTAATTTTCTGTTATTACCGACATCGAAACATAAGTACTGGGTATATCCTACGGTTCATATATTTGCTGAAAGCATTTGCACAGTGTGCCGATAACGATGTTGTTTTGCAATTTGTAAAGGCATAACAAACACGAAACACAAAAGAAGATGGCGGAACTCTTGAGATCAAAGACTCCTCGGCTTGTCTGTACACAAATTGGTAGAATTGAATGCATTACGGCATAAATGTACAGACGAACAGTAGAAATAACCTATTCAATAATATATATTTTATGCTTTGCAATATCTTATTCTTTAGGTGTATCCTTTTTACAGTATGTATACGAAAATTTTGAATTGTGTAAACAAATCAAAATTTATTAACTACGTTTGCCTTTATGGTAAGTAAGTATTGCATAATGTTAAAATACTTTGGACTGGTTTAGTAAACAAGTAAATATTTATTAAACCTAATTACTACTAGATACCTGCTAGTACTACTTACACATAGATACCTCACAAACTATGAAAAGCACTTAAATTTTATTCTAATCAACACGGTAATTTTAATCTGTAAGTAGGTAAGTTATTTTATTAAATCTCCGTGATTGCCCTTATTTCACGCAATAATTGTAAGCGTAAGAAAAAGAAGTTCATAATAATAAGTACAGTGATATTCCACGGCAAAACAGAAACCTGTATAAGTGTTGTACTGTTCATTTGATTCACAGATTAATAAGTCATTTACCATTTATCTTTTCAATTCGACTTAAAACTTGAACATAAGTAGGCAAGTTAGGAAAACGATTTCAGTGGATTACCTACAACAAAGTATTCGACTCCACTCCGAAGTTATATACCTATAAAAGATTCATTTATAATCGTAATTTAAAGGGCATAAAGCTTCTACCGCAGCCATTGGGTGAGCATAACACCATCGCTTACCTGGCGTAAGGTTCCTTAATGGGCTTTCAATTTAAAAAGTTTCTCAGTCCCCGGACCATTGCGCAAGCGAAAACAGGCGAAGTTATACCATTCCATAGAGCTCTGTGTCACAGGGAAAACCTGAGATGAAGGGATAACGATGCCCTTTACCGTCCGATAATTTAACTGGGGGCCATTAGTAGCAAGGACTTACTGCACTTCACGAGGTACGCTTGAGTGAACACTCGCTAACAGTCACTGCATCTGCAATAAATATTGTTACTACTACTTAATAGATACCAATTATGAGAACTTCAGTTGTCCCTGTAATGATGGTGCAAACGATTACGTTTTTTTACGTATCGTTTCCACGATTCGATTCGAATCGATTCTTTCGAATCATGGCGTTTTCTTCAGATGGATTCTACTCGTATAACTATTTTTATTGCTAAGGGTTTCAGATAACGCAGAACTGGCCTCAGGGGCATTCCATGCCAAGCGGACAGGTAAAAAATGTTGATGCTTCAGATTTCAATAATATTTTACTATGTTGTACCTATATAGGTCCTCAACATATGTTATGAATATTTTTACTCTGTGATACATAGTTATAGATTTAGAGGCTAATGAAGTTTTGACTCTACAGCAGGAATGCACTATTTGTAGTCCCAAAAAACAATATATATGTAAAAATTAAACTTAATACATGAATTTTATAGTTTAGTTATTGAGCTTACTTTTGACATTTTTAGAAAATGTTTTTTTATTTTTTTGAAGAAAAAAAATAGATTTTTATTTTTTATCCTCGATTTTCTCAAACTTGGACCACTTTAATTTTTATTATTTTTTTTCCTAAAATAGCTCATAGTATGTAAATAATCCTTGCCAAGTCTCATAATGGGCCCGGGAGTAGTTTAGGAGCTAGACCAGTTACAAGGCCGGAGCGCAGCGGTAGGCGCCGTGTCGCGCCTGCAGCCCGTAAGTTACAGTTTGCAGAAACATTTGATTTTATAATTAATTAATTGATTTTTCTTAAAAACATTAATAATCAATAAACAACAGGTTTATTTACATATTTTTACAAGGTTATGAGTCTTAGCATTGCTGGTGCGTTTTATAATAACACCCTGAGCTGGACAAAAAAACTATAGTTGTCGGCAAAACCGCACTGAGTAATGATGTTACCTTCTGTAATACTTACTTACTCTCTTTTAACTGTCTGAAATATTAAGCTTGCTGGTCTGCGATATACGCATGTGGCTTCAGCAGTTCCAAGGCTGTGCAAAGGCTGTGGCGATGGTGAAACGATCTGTTTGCGACTTCTGTGACAATACCCGGTACAATATATGGGTGTTTAGTGTTTACCCGTGGCCCCATTGGGTCGGCCCATTAACGGGTCCACGGATAATTTTGCCACATGCGTATATCGCAGACCAGCAAGCTCAATATTTCAAACAGTTAAAAGAGAGTATTACAGAAGGTAACATCATTACTCAGTGCGGTTTTGCTGACAACTATAGTTTTTTTGTCCAGCTCAGGGTGTTATTATAAAACGCACCAGCAATGAAGACTCATAACCTTGTAAAAATATGTAAATAAACCTGTTGTTTATTGAATTACTAATGTTTTTAAGAAAAATCAATTAATTAATTATAAAATTAAATGTTTCTGCAAACTGTTACTAACGGGCGGCAGGCGCGGCACGGCGCCTACCGCTGCGCTCCGGCCTTGTAACTGGTCTAGCTCCTAAACTACTCCCGGGCCCATTATGAGACTTGGCAAGGATTATTTACATACTATGAGCTATTTTAGGAAAAAAAATAATAAAAATTAAAGTGGTCCAAGTTTGAGAAAATCGAGAATAAAAAATAAAAATAAATTTTTTTTCTTCAAAAAATAAAAAACATTTTCTAAAAATGTCAAAAGTAAGCTCAATAACTAAACTATAAAATTCATGTATAAAGTTTAATTTTTTACATAATAAATATTGTTTTTGGGACTACAAATAGTGCATTCCTGCTGTAGAGTCAAAACTTCATTAGCCTCTAAATCTATAACTATATATCACAGAGTAAAAATATTCTTAATATATGTTGAGGACCTATAAAGGTACAACATAGTAAAATATTATTGAAATCTGAAGCATCAACATTTTTTACCTGTCCGCTTGGCATGGAATGCCCCCAGTTATATTATTACCTAGAAAATATATTACTGAAAAAGATAGTATTACCTAACTTAAATTTTTTCTTCGTCCTGGCGTAAAGTTTTGCCAATTAAAAAAAATATCTTTAAAACTTAAATTCCCATTCATTCCCAGATAGTTACGATTGTACAATAGTTCATAAACTAGCCTGGCAGTTTACTCTTGGCAACAGCAGTAAGTGTGGCTCAAAGCGAACATTAAAGGCAAAAAATAAGCGAAACGTCGGAAAACATTATTTATGAAGGATATAAAGAAAACACTTGCTTATTCATGCAAAGAATGAGGTGCCGAGACAGTTAAGGCTTTCATAAATACCTAAATTTCATTATCCCAGAAAGGATCTAAGTCGCTCTCTTGCATAAAACATCTTTGTCTAAAAAAGTTAACCGCTTGAATAGGTAAATGAGGTTTTGTTTTAGTTTTATTATTACGCACCTACTTATTTTTTACCCTACTACGGCGAAGCGAAAAGGAGGGTTATGATTTTGACCTGTTCGTGAGCATGTCCGTATGTATGTTTATCGGTTCTCTCTAGTGATGTTTCGAATATCCGTATCCGTATCCGCGGATATCCGAGGGAAAAGAAAAATCCGGGTCCGTTACTTTTCACGCGAATCTATTACGGATCTTTTTCAGGTGATTATTAGAATTAAATTATAACTTTCATCACTTTTATGACAATGAAATAACTAAACTTAAATCTTTATTTTCATATTGATTACAGGAATATTATAGTAAGTTATAACATCGTGATCACTTTTATGTCAATGAAAAAAAAACTAAAACCTAAGACCAATACATTAGAAAGTTATAAAATCCGTATCCGTATCCGCGGATCTTGACACTAAATATCCGTATTCAGATCCGTATCCGCGGATATACATTTTTGAAGATCCGGCACATCACTAGTTCCCTCGTAACTTCTAAACTACTTATCTTAATTTAACAAATTGGGTATCATTGGGTAGCGTTTCGGTCGTCCGTCTATGTAAAATTACAAAACTATTCTTGTGGCGCCCTCTAGAGCACATTAAGTAGTCAACTTTTTAGAAAAAATCATATGGTACCGTGTTACATATCAAAAGAAAGGGCTTAATTAGTACATTTCAAAAATATACATATTGTCGGTTCTCCAAAGCAATTGAAATAAAAAAATAAGTTCAAAAAGATAAACCCGACTACTAAAATATCGCGCTCTAAAAAGTACAAAATAAGGTAGCCACGAGTCGCTATCGTGGACATGTTGGATTATTTTTTAAATACAGTGTGTTGTTTTGGTGATATATGGCTACGGCTACTATCTTAACATCAATATGATTTGTATGTCATCTCTTTTTCTCTAACAATCAGAACCTCCTGATATAAAGTCGTGAGAATTTTAAAAAGCACGTAACAGCGAACGAAAAGATAAGAACAATGGAAATATAGCAACAAACTGGTGGAACAAAACCTTATAATTTTCTTGAGTTACGTTCAATAATGTTTTCTTAATTGTAGACGTTATCTCGTTGCTCCGTTTCGTTGTTCACGATAACATAACGATCGTTATTGTTAGATCTGTTGCCGCGAAGTTAGTTTGTTACAAATTCCGATATTGGTTATTCCCGGTTGACCCAGCCGATTTCGATGCCAATAGAGGCAAATGGGATTTTTTATTTAGCTAACTACAAACTCTCGCCTCTCGTCGTATCTCGTTTTAGCACCTGTATCATCGACAGTGTTTGATTTGCACGTTTATCACGTTTACCAGTGGAAATTATTTAAATTACCACTAGGTATTTGTAAAGTCAAAATATTTATTGAGGCAACTTACAAAAGACATTCAAAGCTGGATGAGCAAGTCCATTTCAAAAGTGTTAAATTAATATAAATAGACTAAGTATTTTATGTGTTAAACTACCGAATTAATAGCAATTATATAATTGTGTGGAACCAAACTCTTCGTTTTCCCTAATTCATCTAGTTTTACTGATCTGAGACTGAGTCCTTTGTAAGTTTTTGTTTTACATCAACAAACTTAAGAGATTCGTTGTAGTCTTCCGCCTTTGTGCGTGCTACTGACACAAAATTATAAGCCTCCATCAAAATGGAGGCACTTCGTTGTTTGCAAGTGTTAATTAAAATTATCTTGAACTGTCAATCTGGCGCGACAGAACATTGTGCGCGCAAGATGACTGGAGCTTCTTAATTAATTTCCGTGCCCAATGGCGACCGCAATTACGGCTACTATACGACCCGCAGGGCGGCCTCGGGTAATACGCAGGACGGTGATTAATACACAAGAGACGATTTAAGATAGCCCTTGCATGGGGACTATGTAGTATTGGGTTTTATGCGTGAGGGAACCTGTTTAAGGGATTCTTTAGTGGTTGAATATTGTATGATAATAAATATTTAACAGCCGCTTTTCAATTACAGTTCTAAATTAAAAACTCTCGTACCAATTTATATAAGCTTCACTTTTAAAGATGATCGCCCTTATTATCGGAGGCTAAGTGCCTGTTCACACCTAGCGATTTCGATCGCGACGATATCGCCGCGTACTCGCAGCGTGCACGCCGCGATATCGCCTAAAAATCGCTAGGTGTGAACACGCTGTAACACTCGTTTTGGGTCACTGCGCCAATCTAATTAGTTAGTTCACTTTTAAAGTCAAATATTTACTGTTATATTCAAGAACTAGCCATGTGTGTTACATATAACTATTATTAAGAGTCGTGGGTTCGATTCCCACTCGGGACAAATATTTGTGTGACGAACATCGGTGTTTGTTCCGTGTCAGGGTGTATCAGAATCAACAGTGGATACACAAATTAGGGTTGCCAACTTATTTTACAAGAAAAAAAGTATGTAGTGAATAGTGAAGAATAATAAACAGTATCTTAGGAAAAGGAACAGTATTTTAATTTTGATTGAGTTTCTCGGCTGCGCTGCTCCTGAGCAGTGAGTACCGTCTGACGGAATAAAAATAAATTTGTGCGAGCGTCCTTCGTGTTTCGGGGAAAACAGTATTTTGTATACTTTTTTTTGTTCAACAGTAAAAAGTATAATTGAGGGAAAAACAGTATAATACTGTTTAAAACAGTATAGTTGGCAACCCTAACACAAATAAACTTAAATATATTTAAGAATATTTGTCTATCCACTGTTGATTCTGATACCCGTAACACAAGTGCTTAAGCTACTTACTAAGGGATCAGATCAATGTATGTGAAGCTGTGAAATATATTTATATATATTTATATTTATTTATTACAATAAGATATTTGGAACACTTTACAACGTTAGTACCTAAGTTAGGGTAAAAGGTGACATAAAAAAGTTGTCAACTACACGTAGGTTCCCTTTTACTCGACTGCACCAAAAAGAGAATAAGTCTCAAGCAATAAACGACTTCACGCTCCACAAATTGCGAGCTGAAACTAGAAAGTAAAATTAATTGGACTTTTAAAGAATATTTGTGCTCGTGCCATTTTACGAAAAAACCTTTTTTCTTCGTCCTGGCGTAAAATACTGGCTTTATTTGAATTTGGAACAGTCAAAAATGACAATTAAAAATCAAAAAGTGACGCATGTCATCGGCACAAAAATACAAAATTAGTTTTTATAATTTGTTAACTACCATTATGTATAATATTTTTAAATAAGGTAAAGTATCATTATTTCTATTAATAGCTAGTATTTGTAAAAGTGATGGTGAAAATAACATTAAAATGAGTTGTTAGTAAAAAAGTTGACATTTACATAAAGTCGCCAAGTGAATGCTGATAGTCTTGCATCTTTTGAATTATTTTCGTAATTCTTTATAATTTTTAAATCATTTTGTTTTCTGGTTAAAATAAATAAACCACGATCACATCTTTATGCTATGTCATTTTGCGTAAAAGACAATAATCTTGTAAATATCCAAAATGTTATAAAAATCGTATTGACTACCTAACGTGTGTTCTATCTTATTTTCATACATAATACCCGCTTTATGCGTATACGTACTTTAATAATTGATAAATTTATTATTGGTTTTCATACAATTTTCATTAGTTTTACAAGATCGCTGCTAAAAATGATAGAAGCAAGCAGCGCGGATAATGCTACGGTGACCACGGCTCCCACTAATCCGGTTAGTTTCCTTTCTTATTGGCTGGATGCCTGTAAGCTCGTATAAAATATCAAGCCAATTTAGTACACAATTATGATTTTAACAGGATTATGATTCCGCTTAGCTGTATTGTTATACTGCATAGGTTTTTAATAATAGAAGTATCTTGATCGAAATTAGCAGTTTAACCGGTTGTTGAGTAGTCGCTCCCAATAGAAAGACATTCCGCATCACAACTTCGTAGCACACTTACTTGTCAACAGACTTACTTGTCTCAGGACTGATTCCAATACCCTACGTACACACGAAAAAGTTAAAGTAGCTGTTTTGCGGTAAATTTGCATTTATCGTTTTATTTTTGAAAGTTACCTAGAAAGTGCTTAGTAGTACATATACGATTCATCTTATATTTTACAATATTGGCTCTTACATAATGGATAGTTATTAAAGCCACATCATTTTCAGGGATACTGCTCATACACCTACATTTCAAATCAACATTTCAATCTAGGTCTATCTCAAGTCTTAATTATTCAAACCTGTCAATCTTATTATACAAGAGTGACGACTTTAATTATGTTTTCCACATGCCTCACATAATAAACTATTGAATCGAGTTAATAAGAACACACACAGAAACACCCTGCTACATACATAGCAGTGCATACTACCTTTACTTGACTTAACTTTTTTTTGTTAAGTCAACTACATTTACTTGCCAATTTCTCAATCACACCTGAATTGTAACATACCTAGTCATAGGAAGAGCGGGACCTCCTGACACATGTATCTGCGTATTCAATCACTTGTATTTAAAGAAAATGTTGTAATTGACTGGCTCGGTGGAACAGTGGCTAGTGACCCAGGTTTACTACCTACGGTTCCAAGAGTCGTGGGTTTGATTCCCACTCGGGACAAATATTTGTGTGACGAACATCGGTGTTTGTTCCGTGTCTGGGTGTATTATTAAATATATTTAAGTATATTTGTGTATCCACTGTTGATTCTGATACCCGTACCACAAGTGCTTAAGCTACTTACCACGGGATCAGATCAATGTATGTGATGTTGTGAAATATTTATTTTATTTTATTTATTATTTATATATTAATTACACGTAAATAAATATTTTATCATTTTAATTTTTTTCACTATTCTTACTCAAATGCAACGTTTCCAGGATATCCCAAAGGAGGATGACGACGTCGCCCGCTCAGAGGCGACCTTCCGCTACACAGTTCAGAACATCAGTCAGCTCAAGGAGCAGGTGCTGTCCCCGCCCTGCTACGTGCGGTGCCTGCCCTGGAAGATCCTCATCCTCATCAGGCACACGTCCACCCCGGACAAGCAACAGCAGAAGGCTTTGGGGGTGTTCCTCCAGTGCAACGGAGACTACGACACACCTGGGTGGTCTTGCTACGGGCTGGGTGAACTGAAGCTGCTGTCACACAAAACGGATGGTGCACATTTGTGCAGGAAATTACATCATATGTACCATTGGTAAGGTTTGTTTATTATTCTTTCGGACTTTCCATTCTTCTTGGTCTTTTGTACTTGTCATAAGCTAAATATCTTATCTATTCCATGTATCTGTTACGGTCAATGTGAGCAATCGGTAATTATCTATAATCACCGGTAAATATAGATAATTCCCGACGCACATGGTAAATGTAGTGAATTATTCAAATTTACCGGTAATTATATAAAACTCCCGCTCGACTGTGGTAAATGTTGACAATGCTGACAAATATCACAAGTACTCTGCAATTCCAAATGTCACAAATCTCAAATCTCAAAAATATATTGACGTGAAAGATTTTTAAGAGTTCCACTGAAAATTCCCTGCCAATTTGCTAATTTTATTTAACTTTATTTTTATAAGACAATATTTTTTTAAAAAAACCAAACATGAAGTTTGGTTTCTAGATACTTGACTGGTGTATTTTATAACTAGCTGTGCCCGTGACTTCGTTAGCGTGGACCACAGGATTTTACATTCAAAATTTTCCCAGTAAGTCCTGATCCCTTAGGAATTTTGCAATATAGCGTCGCAAGTAAGCTTTAAGTCTATTAGGGTACCTGCATGCCAAATTTTAATCATCTTTCTTACGCGGTTTAAATGTTTTCAGAAAAGTTGTTTATAAATACATACTTAACTACATAATCACACCTAGACACGGAAAAAACACCGGTAATCACCACACAAATATTTGTCCCGAGTGGGAATCGAACCCACGACTCTTGGAATCGTCAGCTTGGGTCACTATCAAAACCATTGTTTCACCGAGCCAGTCAAGTTTGTTTTATTTTATTATTTGCCACATTTACACAAAGGGTATGGTAATTTTATATAATTACCGGTAAATGTGATTAATTCGATAGTTTTCACCACCTTTACCACGAACACTAGTAATTATGCATAGCTACCGGTAATTATACATAATAACTACTCTATCCACTTTTACCGTAACATATCGATTGTCATATATAGCAAAAAACCTGATTCCCCTACCCCGCCCTAAGTAAAATCCGAATATTTTTTGTCTATAACTAAACGGTACATAAAGTTTCCACAAATTTACTACACAAAATGACATACACAACTTATAGAATTGGCTGTCATAAGTCAATTGGATTTTACTTCTTAGAAAAAAAATCATGAGGGCGATACGAAATGCGATGAAATCTATCTAATAGGCACTTTCGCGAAACTTTGACGATAATCTCCTTATCCCGCCACTTAGTAACTGATATCTACAGCTGGCATTTTCCCCGTTAAAGGAATGGTTACGGAAAAAATGTACATCTGTGTTCTGAGAATTGATTTAGACCCTTCCGCTAAAGCAATTCGGCTCAAAGAAGTATTTTGTTCTTGTCATTTTATTAAAGTAACGAATGGTACAATGCGCTTTATCAAAAGACGACTGAACCCTGATATTTCTCAGAAATCAAATCTAAATATGAATCGGCAAAAGTTAATTCACTAAAACTTGCTGAACCGTTAAGATTTTTCCGACAGGACGGCTAATTATGTCGCCTGCTAAGTTTAGAAAATTGTATTCTCATTTTAACTTGTCAGAACGAATTTGAAATCAAACGAAGGTTGCGAATTAATTAAAAGAGTTCTGTTAGTTTAATCTTGATAATAATTTACATTACAGTGCTAGAGATTTGTAACGCTGCCGCGATATATTATGTAGGTTATGGCGAAGTTGATGTATTTGTGTCTCTTGTCTACGTCCTGTAAAGATTGCACTTTACCCCCACTGAACGGGTAAAGATTGCCTGCTGCTTTCAAAGGGGCGACTTAGTGGGGCAAAGTGAAAAAAACCCAATAGTTGCACAAACATTCGCTGTAGCTGGCTAACTAATGTAGCCACAATACGTTAGTTAGATTATTGTTTTGCATGAATATTGCACCCGTATTTTTATTTAATTTTTGTATAGGGCTGACGTTACACGCCCCCACTCCAAATTTGAAGATCTATCTTTAACTTTGTCAATTTTTTAACATTTGAAAAACTAAAATATAACAATAGCACGGACCAACTATGGCAAAAAGTCAGTACTGTTTGAGGGAGCACAGCTATTCAATAGTTTGCCAAACGATCTAAAGACCTGCGAATGCTTACATAGCGACAGCAAGCACCAGTGCGTGATATAATTTTACTTTTTGTTTTTTTTTTAAACAATTTTGTTACATCATAAATCTCATCACAAGTGAAATGTAATTTCTTATGAGAATAAAGATCTTTAAACCTAAGTATAAGTGTCAATTTTTTTCTATAAACTAACTGACGGACTTAACACAATCATATATTTTGACGCAGTCGTAATCCTTATTGTAATGTAATTTTCAGCAAAGAAGATGACTGGGGCTTCGCTCACTTCATATCGTGGGACGACTTGACGGACACGGACAACGGTTTTGTGAAAGACGACGCCATAACGGTCGAGGCACACGTGGTGGCAGAGGCTCCACATGGTATTTCATGGGATTCGAAAAAACACACAGGCTACGTTGGTAAGTTAGATATGACTCCTCTTATTTACTATCTATACCAGAGCCGCTCTAAGTTGGCCGATTTGCTACATGTCAGACTGACTGCACTAGTGAGGGACAACGGCAAAATTGCCGAAGTATATAAGTAACAGTTATTTCCACTTTATAACCAAGCAAGGTCTAATTATAACAATTTTTTATTAAAAACATTTATTCAGATCCAAAAGATTGAATTTAAGTTCCTTATTTATTAATACAGTGCAACCTCGATATTACGAAACTCAAGGGGATTACAAAATATTCGTTATACCGCGTAATTTGTTACAATGAGGTTTGTTATATAGAGGTTAGATTGGACTCCGATTCGTTTTAACAAGGTAAAAAATTTATCAGCCCTTGCAACTTTAAAACTTACAACCGTTATAAACAGTAGGGTTTACTTTACTGAGACAAACGACGCCTTACGAAGAATTTAACGTGTCTGAACCTGTCAAGACATGAATTACTATTGTACAACTAAGTGGGAATAATTGATAGGATACGTTATGTAAAGGTTATCGGTAGAAAAATTCGTTAAAAAGAGGTCAATAATATTTTCCATTTATTTTCTGCAATGATTAAAAATTCGTTATAAAAAGGGTTTTGATAAATGTGTTCGTAATGTAAAGGTATATTTTATATTAACTTTTATGGATAGTTCTAGGGGATTACGAAAAATTCGTTAAATCGAGAAATTCGTTATATTGAGTCTCGTTATATTAAGGTTACACTGTATATATATCCTTAAAATACAATTCTTATTAAATCCTTCATCCTATTTAAAAAGATACCTGGTGAGTATTACCCACTACGTCACTATGAAAACGTGTCAAACGGCGTAACCTTGTAAAAGCGTAATACAGAGTGGAAATTTGACGTTTTCTTTTTATAATTCAATTATTTTAGGTAATAAAAGACAATTAATTAGATAATTAGGTGCATATGACATTTTGAAATAACGTCTTATTTTTAAAAGTTGTTCTTTATGATTTGCTAAATATGTTCCTCTTAACAAGGATAAATGCAAAATATAAAATAAAAAGTGTCAAATCAGTCTTCTAAGAACGGCTCCGGTATAAAACCTTATCATTTCATTGTAACTAAAATTTACTTATTTTAAAATATTCATCTGGCTATAGCAACTATATTTAAGTCTTTAGTAAAAAATAGTTTGTGTCACTCATTTTTTTAGTGCACCCAATTGCTTGTTACCATTTGATACTTTTACTTCGTCCGACCAAATAGATTCCTTCACCATGTTGCCTCCCACCCCACCGCTAGTGTTAGTTAGAAAAAATATTACCTTTTATTCATATCAGGCCTCAAAAACCAAGGCGCAACGTGCTACATGAACTCCCTACTCCAGACTCTCTTCTTCACAAACGTCCTCCGTAAGGCGGTGTACAAGATCCCCACGGTAGGAGACGACAGCTCCAGGTCTGTCGCCTTCGCCCTGCAACGCGTGTTCTATGACCTGCAGTTCTCTGACAAACCGGTGGCCACCAAGAAACTGACGAAGAGCTTCGGATGGGAAACGCTGGACTCGTTTATGCAACATGATGTACAAGAGTTTTTGAGGGTGAGTTATTATTAAAAAAGAAAGAAAAAGTTCATTAAGTGCCACGCATAAACAATTATTTGCTATTCAACAGTAACAATAACAACAAATCCTATCAATGCTGAATAACGGTATCACTCAATCTTAACCGTTGAAAAACGTATGCAAAAGATCACCTAGCCAATAAATAATATACTTTTCAGATTATTCCAATAACACTAAGAAACTTTCATAACATGATAATCTCCATAAATCTGCAACATCAAGGTGTTACGTAACCATATTTCTAAAAAGCTCTTAACTGATCTATAATTTTGCAGGTGCTTCTAGACAAACTCGAGAATAAAATGAAGGGGACCGTGGTAGAAGGCACAGTGCCCAAACTGTTCGAAGGCAAAATGACGTCGTTCATCAAGTGCAAGAATGTTAATTGCACAAGCACCCGCCTGGAGACGTTCTACGACGTTCAGCTCAGCGTCAAGGGAAAGAATAATAGTGAGTCCATTTATTATAAGGGTTGTTGTCAGATTAGCATTAGTCATTAGGCCTACAAGGTCTGGATGTGACGGGACGGTATTTTATTTAAATTTAAAGCTCGGCTTACATCGCTCAATATATTGTTAGACGTCTGAATGACAACTGTATAGTAATTTTAATTGATGTATGCGATGTTGTGTAGTAATATGAGAGGTGTGAGCCATCCGCTCCCCCGCAAATCCGGTGATGACGTCAAGGCTACTGCAAGCCATTATCGTTAGTCAGTTAGGAAAAAAAAACACAAATATTTGTAGGAATCAAACCTACGACAAATTTTTGTGACTCATATCGGTATTCGTTCCGTGTATATATAGTATATTGGTGCATCCACTGTTGATTCTGAAATCTGTAACACAAATGTTAGCTTAAGCTACCACGGGGTCAGATCAATGTATGTAATAATCATGTGTCAATAATCTTCCACCCATGAAACCGTGAAACGTGGTCATGTAATCTGAATGTAGTAAAGATTTCGATTGACAATATTATACTCACTCAATTAACTACACCCAGATTTCAAGTTGCCTTTCAGTGAAACAGACAGGCCAGACATTATAGATATGCCCTGGGGCATGCCGCTAAAGATTTTCCTCGCCGTTGATCAGAGTGCGGTAACAAATAACGGTAAGTTAATTTATCACGAGCCAACTCCAAGCCAGAACAAGTTACAGGTTCGCAACTTTGATTAGTTTACTATTGCGAGCGTTCGTAACGATAGCGCGAGATATATCGGTGCAGACTCTCCATGTTGACTGAACATACTCTTATTGTATTGATCCCGTAAGTTTTATGAAGGTGATCGACAAACAATCATGCTGTTGATTGTTAATCAAGCAATAGGTACGCACATAGTTTTCTTGACTTCTCTGTTATTTATTAATATCTACCTTTTCAGTGAAAAATATACGGATATAAGTTCTACTTTACGATTTCCTTAATTAACATAGTTTCCGTAATTGAAACGGTCTGAAATTTGTGGAAGCCGCTTCCTCAAGTTAGTTTTCGCATTGAAGTAATTATTTCTTGTGAACCATTGTCTTTGAACTGTATTATTTCGTAGTCCTTATGAGATTTTGCAACGATTAGCGAACTGGGGAAAATAGGTAATGAAGTTTGTCGTCAAACCGATCTCCACTTTTCTATCTGTCCGTCACAATTTAGTGTAACATAATATCGTTTGATGGTAACGAAGTTGCGTCACCGAAGACAGTGTTTGGACCAATCAACGTTCTCGGATAGGAATTGGCAGGGCGACCGTTCGGATTGGACGGCGAATTAAGGGGAATCTATTTTTTGTGAAACTAGACGCGGTTCCAGCAGCCCAATATTTCACGAGGTCTCGATTTGAATTAGAATGGATATCAGCAAAAAACCTCTCCGGCTAACCCTCTTTGAGTGAATAAAATGCGAACCTGTTTTCCAGGAAAAGTGTGATGGAATTATCTTTTATACAAAATGTCGTATGAAATAATGTTTTAGTTGTAAATATGAGTTACTTGAATGATTCAGTTTGTTGAAAAATCTTCGCAAAAACTTCTATAATATCAGCAATTTATTATTTAGTGTCCCTACCTATTTCTGACAAAACTTAAGATTACACTTGACAAAATATATTCAACAATACTTACAGAACAAATAAAGGAATAAAAAAATGGTTACATCAAATTTAAATTATTTATTGTATGTCCCATCAAAGTAATTTTATTATTACTGATGGAACAGTTGTGACACCCGGCAAGGGCAGAGCCACATATAGTATCACAAAGAAATATGTATATAAATATGATGCCGTCAGACCGCTATCCACCTGAATTGCACACACGCGTGGGGCCCATATTCATATAAGGGGTAGATATATAGCTACCGACAAATAGAAAAGTGGTAAATACCAAGAGAACATGGGCCCCAAGCGTATGTGCATTCTAGATGGTTGTCTGATGGCGGTACAGCATCATTTCACTATAGATTGATCCACGGAAAAATTTTGCTTTTACGGAATAACGTCAAGGGAGTGGCAGACGCTGTGCGTTTACACTGTACTACACTTGAACTGATCTATGTAACTATATGATATACTACTTGTACAGAAAGAATGTGGTAATGGCATCATACGTGGAGGAGAGCGCTTATCAGATTCACTCTCGACCAGCTCATTTCAGCCTACCGTTGTCGAAGCGTTGTCGTTCACTTGTTTTCGGCTAGCGACAATGGCGAGACGAAAACATGTTAATTAAATCACAGCCAAATTATTTCAAAAAATATTCCGATGTAACTCTTAGTAAGCCTAGAACTAAATTCATTAATCTACTATACAAACCACCAAGTCATTCTGATTTATATAAAAGGAATGCCTATAATATGAGCATAGAACTGTTCAATAAACTCCCTGAACATATCAAAGTACTTCCTAAGAAACAATTTAATAAAGACCTTCAGGCATGGTTAATGTCAAATTGTTTCTACTCTGTGAAGGAATTCATGGACTGGGAGTAGGTATAAATAATAGGTATATATAATATGTAAAGAATATAATATTGTATGTTAATATATAGAGGCTTTAATAGACTAACCTAGATTTAAGACTAATATTTGCATACCAGTAATAGGTAAAATGTGTGATCCATAAAACTATTTTTAAGACCAATTTGTTACCACATCGTTGCAAATAAATATTCATTCTTTCTTTCTTTCTTCTTTAAACAAATGAATATCATAATATTTGACCAGAACACATTCTCTCCGTCAGTCTACGAGTCGTTCAAGGACTACATCAGCACGGAGCTCCTGGAGGGAGAGAACAAGTATGACGCGGGCGAGCACGGGCTGCAGGAGGCGGAGAAGGGCGTGAGGTTTGACGAGTTCCCTCCAGTGCTGCATCTGCACCTCATGCGCTTCCAGTACGACCCGCAGAGCGATGCCTCCATCAAGTTTAATGATAGGTAAACCCTTGAACACGTTTGTGCACGACCGGTCTATGTTTTCGTGTAACCCTTAACCAAGCCTACATACGTAAATATATTTTATTGTATTTGGACGTAATATGTAGTTATAAGGTTAAGAGTAATGTGGTCTGCATAGACCATAATTGCGTTACCTGTATTTAGTACTAATTACATAATTAAATAGCGTGTCCGTTTATTGGGACCGTGCGAAGTGGGTGGAGGGAGAAATGGCGCTGATTGTCAAAAACGCATGTAAACTTATGAAATGTCCTTTGTTATTGCTCGCGGCGGCGGTTGGTACTAATTTCACTCCATAAGATTTAACAAAAGAAATGCCCACAAAATGAGAGCAGCACCGTCGTGCACGCTCCCAATAAACACATAAATTAATAATGGTATGTTTGCTCTGCATTTGCTATATTTTGTCTCCCAAAGAGATGACCGAAACCCCATGCAAAAGTTAACAATAAAAATTAGAAACAGTGTCATAATGTCGTGTGTCATGTCTAAGGTTACTTTCATCTAGAAGTGTTATGGCATCATAACTGTTTGCAAAAGCAAAATAAGGTCAAGAAGTTTCCTAGCCCCTGCAGTTCATTGCAACGCGGCAACAGCGGATAACTAAGTCTAGATTACGTGCACAGCGCCGCAACACAACAACAGACGGGCTGACTTGATTATTATTCTATAGCCTGGATCTGGCTGCAATTAGCGTCCCAGGGCGCGAAATGCCTGAGCGTAGGTAGTTAGGCGAGTAGATGAAACACGTCTGTGAAACAAGTTGTTTCGTGCGAGGCCAGTTTCAATTGAACTGTCCGTCAGTAACGTCAATTTAGTGCTTTTTTTTTGTTGAATGGCCTAGAAACGACCTGTGATTTAACATCACAGTTTGAGGTTCAGAAATTTTGAAAAAGAATGTTTATAGGTACTCCTTTAGGATCAGAACGATTAATAAGTATTATGAAATTTGTATGAAAATAAATTGGGTTAGACGAATTTTAATAAAATAACAGTATTCGTCAACTATGAGCCCGTGTGCTACTAAGTTCCATTTTATAAACGTAAGGCTTTATGTCATGCAAGACAAGACAAGCAGAACAGTTTCTAGTTGTAGTATGAAACGGGCAACGATCGTTCCTTTACTTCGCTTAAAATGAGGTCATGTTCGCGTCCTTATAATAAATCAGTTGACTGAACATTGACGTTTAATGGGGCGATTGAATATGGCCAGTTACATTTTTCTTCAGGGTACCATTTAGGTCATGTTATTAACCCGAAAAAATATTACTGGCCAGATGAAGAAATAAGTTTTTTTTCGTGTCAGGTTTGAATTCTACGAAGAGATCAACTTGGACCCATACCTGCAGGAGATGCCGACCACTCCTGCGCACTACACGCTGCACGCGGTGCTGGTCCACTCAGGAGACAACCATGGGGGACACTACGTCGTCTTCATCAACCCTAAGGGAGATGGGAAGGTATTGTACTCATGCGAAGACCCCTGCATTTCCTTCACAAAATTCAATATAGCACTTGATGCTCCATGTCAATTGTTTACTCGTATCCCTACCGTCCAGTAGCGTAAATCTCCGGTGACCGAAACCCTCGAACCTCTGCAGTTATGTAGAGATTCTCGGAGATTGCCGGTCTAAGTGTTCTCTACCGTCTCTATCAGGGGGAGTGTCCTATTTTAACTGGTTCGTCACTCCCCTTGTGACGAACCAGTTAAAATAGGACACTCCCCTGATAGAGACGGAAAGAATTTTGCAATATCGCGTTGCAAGTAAGCTTTACGTTCATTAGGGTACCTGCATGTCAAATTTCAATCATCTATCTTATGCAGTTTCGATTTTCTCATACAAAAGTTTTTTCCCGCTAACTCCCTTCCCTAGTGAAAAAATCGCAATATCCTGTTGCAACTTAGCTTTAAGTTTACCAAGGTACCTGCATGCCAAATTTCAAGCGTCTAACTTAAGCGATTTACATTTTTCACACAAAAGGATTTTCCCGATTATTCCCGTTCCCGTGAGAATTTCGGGAATTCCTTTCTTAATGCACCTCTACGGTATCTAAGCTACGTCTCTTCCAAATTTCAAGTGCCTAACTTTAGCCGTTTAGGCTGTGCGTCGATACGCCCTCAAGCTTGCACTCACAGGGAACCTTTGAGGCGTCTGGCTGAATGATTGGCCCATCGGATTGGTCTGGCAGCTTTACAATTCGTCTGGAAATAGTACCACGTAGTTATATATGTCAAATTTAGGCTTTCTAAAATGACGTAGGTTGCCTCTGTTTTGGGTCACCTTTAGTTCGCGCTACCTGTGAAACGGCCCCGCTTTCGAGCAAGTGAGTACGCGTACTCTTCTAAGTACATACTAGACTATAAGTCATGGAAATTCTAGCTTTGCTAAAATGACGTAGGTCTGGCGGCCCTGGGATCTTGGTCCAAACTGTTTATTCGTATCAATTAGTCCGGTAGCGTAAAATCTCCTCTCTCTGACGCAGTGGTGCAAGTTCGACGACGACGTCGTGTCTCGGTGCAGCAAGCAGGAAGCCATCGAGTACAACTACGGCGGCAAAGAGGACGCGCCGCACCTCGCGCGCCGCGCCACCAGCGCCTACATGCTAATATACATACAGTAAGACAGTGCACCCACGCATACTCCCTGGCGTACTCCCTATGTTAGCCTATAATATTATATTGAAATTCCTTCACACTTTAGTACGTTATACTCTTCAGCAACTCCAAAGACTGTTTTATTATTTTTTGTTATGTGCTTCAGTGCCCCACTTACGCCTGAATACTGTAAAACTGACATAAGTATTTTAAGAGAGCCTAAATCCAAAATCTGGGTCGCAGTTTTGAATGTAAAGATCATGAGCAAAGTATGTATATTTGTGAAAGCATCCAAGCAAAAGTGGTATTTATGCTGCTAGCTAAAACCAAAAAGGCAACACAAGTTTTCTGCCACGTGGCAATCGATTGCACGTGTAACCTTGTTATCATTCAAACATGACTTGAGTTTGCAATTAATACTGCTAACGGATCTGACGAAGCCAATTACTTGCAGGACATCGCAGCTGAAGTATGTCCTGCAGGACATGACGGAGAGCGACATACCGAGCGACCTCTGCGAACGGATCAACGAGGAGATGCGCTACGAGATGGTAAGGACATGTAAATATCGGACCCTTATCCCTAATCGCTTTGCTTGCCCAGTTTGACCCGTTACCCAACGAACTTACGCTTTCAGGCGGCAGAAAAATAAGATGCAGAAAATATAAATCTGACACATCAGTCACCTCTGCGAAGTACTACGCGAGGATATTTAGCGCATTAAAACAGTTCTTCACTTTGCAGGCGCTAGCCGGCTCTAAATATAAAGGAAGATAGCCACAAAACGAAGGCATTGAGCAGTTTTTATACAAATTATACAATAATTATGTTTTGAAATAGTTTTTGCCGATGGCGCTAGCAAATTCGTCAGGTAGGCTATTTAAGCTTCATAACAGTTCATTATAATATTTTTTCTTGTTGTATATTTTGTTGTAATTATTTATGTACCGTAATAAAATTTGTTGCGAATTAATATAAACTATTGTTTAATTCCTTTGATATAATTAGCCATAAAATAGGATCTGTTTGACATAAGATAGGTACAATTATTAGGTGTCGTCTAACTAATTCTAATTTTCGCGCTACTAACCTTAGGTCAAACACAACGTTAGGTAAATTAAGTAGTTCGGGACATGTGCATAACATAACATCAAAAATCCATATGCAAGCAATAAGGACAAATTCAGATGCTCTCTCCAGCCCCAGGGAGAGAAACTACATCTCTAGGCGAAACAATATGCAAAACGAACTAATACAGTGCCGCGAAATACTTAGTTTAATTTGCGGCAAATTAAGCGGAGTCTGCACAATCCGGGACACTGATGAGGCGGCTGAGAGACGGCCACAGCTGAGTTGAACAACGCTGCATTATGTATTTTTGGATTCATACAATTCAAAGGTCTCAGGTAGTATAGTATAGTAGAGTATAGTAGTATGTAGTATTTCACTTCTTCCCACCAAGTTGCACCTCTGATAGCAAAAAGCAATTTTTCACCTTCAGTGGGGTGGCAAAGTGGTGGAAGTGTAATCCAGTCAACTGGTTTACTGGATACAGCAGTTGTTCGCATACGTATTACCGGCTTTACTCGGCTTTGTTGCATCGTTAAAATCCGTCACGCTAAAAATACCAATCACTTGCCAATGCAAATCCGACGGACTCCTCTGGTCTGTGGAAGGCATCAACAGAGGAAGGAATATCGAAGTAGGCTTCTAGATTATCTTTAAAACCTTCCATTATGTAGATGTAGTTGAGCGTATAGTTTTACATATACCGATTGTAGCTGGTCACTTGATCTACATACATCCAACCATGTTGCAGTATACGCTTCCCAGAGACGTCTCGCCGGACTAAGAAACTGATGGAACAAAACTCCCTCACAATAAGTTAGCACACATAATAAAAATACTAGACTTACTCCGAATTGGGGCGAAAAAGTCTCGATGGCCATTAAAAAAGCGGGGCAGGGGTACACGACTAATGCTAAATAAATGAACGGCACTTAGTTACGAGCTTGTCGCGAGCCCTCGTGTTCCCGTGTCGTAGCGCTGTCGCTAGCTAGGTGGATTGTCGCGCGACTTTAATTTATCGCCCCGGTCTAGATTTATTGCGCGGAGACCGGCGAGCGGCGATTTTTTAAACACTCAAATAACTAACGGGAATGAAGCGCGAAATAAAAGTCTTGTTTTAAGAGAACGCGCGTGTAATATCACGTTGCATTGTACTGTTCTGTAAGTAACAGGTTTTACTGCAAGTTGTATTCGAACGACCATGCAAAATGGATCGAGATCACAATGCTCAGTTCGGCTGTCATTTATATAAATTGGCGAGTAGAAAAGAACGTTTCCGATAGGGTGGCCCATTAGTTCCAGGTGGTTCTTTGGTGCGCTCAGGAGAAAGATCTAGGTATACCGCGAAAAGAATTTCTCGACAATGGTTCAACTTTACTATGTAGAAGAAATGACAAAGGTTTCTTTACAAGAAAATGTAGTGGGTAACTAATTGGCTCTTGTAATAAAAAAGCTAAATCTGTTTTTTTCTATAATATTATACGCTCGAATACAACTGATTTCTAATGCATTTAAGCATTAGATATACTTCCTACACTATCACATCATTTCCATGGTAATAAAATAGAATGAAATGCATGAAAGCAATGTGCTAGCAACGTAAGGAATGTATACGGATGGATATGTGTGCTTGTGGTTTGGGTCTTCCTCCCTGCAACCGAAAAGACGGAACGATTTACAAAATACTAGTCTATTCTCGGTGCCTTAAAGCTAACCTCGTATACCCGACCAGGCTATCGCTGTTCATCAACCTCATCAACCCGAAAGGATCTCGCCAAGAAATTAATCACTGTTGTATCTAATAAACCCAAAACTGACACTTAGCGTTTTAGTGCTCGCGCATAAATAAAATACGCGAGCCAACAACTAGACTAATCAAGCAAATGGGGGAGTAAGTAAATAAATTACGGCCGTAAATAACGGAATCGTCTCCGCAATCAAAGGACAGAACGGAATATATTTCACGATCGGCTTTGTTTGAAGAAACGAGCCGCCACTTGCTTGATATCAATCAGTTTCAGCTGTGACACAACAAACATGGATTTGGTCACCAGGATTTGATCTCGGTTGTTGAATGTTACTGTGTGTCAATATCAATATTCAACTTTATGTATCTACAATACATAGTATAAAAAGTCGCTATCTCTGTCCCTATATCCCTATATGTATGGTTAAATCTTTACAACTACGCACGGAAACGGAATTTTGATGCGTTTTTTAATAGATACGTATTAAAAACCGTTTTTAAGAGCAAGGTTTTTGTGAAATTCACCGGAAGCAATGCTAGAGCGGGTCACTTTGTTGAATAAGTTAAAACAAACTATTTATTTACGTAGTAGTATTGGGAATAAGGTAATAGGAGTATAACGCCGTAATCTAGTGTCCATTTTGGATGAAAGTGCAGAGGTCACGTAATGCCTCGTGACAAATGACCAGACTGCCAAAATCAGTGTTTTACATAGTACATAGAGACCCGAAATAGCGCTAATAGAAAAATAGTCACACATCATACGCACGCTTTCGTTAATTGACAATTACAAGCACAAGCAAAACGCAAGTCCATTCAAGAGCAAAAGTATTTTTGAAAGAGCCATTTCTATATTATATTAAATTATTAATTGCTAAAAGCCTATATCACCTATAGTTACCGAGGCCACGACCAAAAACATGTCTCATAGCAATACGGCAAAAACCCTATAAAATCGTTAGATCGTATGATTCTGAACCCGACTAGGTATATAGTAACGGTCGAAAGTGTAGCAACTGCGTGGGAGGCCATTTCTGCTGTGTCAAAAAAAAAGGCAGTCGGTATTATAGCAATACGTCTGATAGTGAAAATGTACATAGATTTTATAATTGTATGACGAAAAAGTTTGTTTTCAGACATTTTGTGCGTAGCGAATAGCCTGAGCGCATTTTTGAAAATGTCAACAAATTTAGCCGACCTGTGTCATAGCAATACGGATAAAAATTTTTTTAACGTTTCGTATTGCTGCCATGATTACCAAAAACCTGTTTTCAGACACTTTAAGTGTAGCATATACTCCCAAAACCAAAATAACAAGTGTGCTTAATTAAAACCAAAACTATCAAATCAATCACTATTCAATTTCAACTGCCTCAGCGCTTGTTACGCCCCTGCCCCTTTCTTACTATTATTCATTGGTTTGTAACAGATAATTCAAGATGCCTCAATACGATTCTTAAATGATATCTGAGTATCGAAAAGTTGTCTGATAGAGAAGATGCTACACTTCATTTGTCTGATATAAATTTTTTGCACATGTGGACAACTTATTCTATCATGTCTAGCAATTTTCAGACATATTGCTATGATACCGATCGGTAAAATTTGTTAACATTTTCAAAACGGTCTCAAAATTTTATGCGACCACATTTCCGTCTGAAAATTGTTTTGTTCGCATCAAATAACCAAAATTTACTAATAAAAAAGATTTTCAGACGTATTGCTATGAGACATTTTTTTTTTGTCTCATTTTTAATCTTTTAATTGTTTTTACGGGTTTGCGCTACACCAGTAACCTCTGAAAAATATGTTTCCGGTATCTCAGAACCATCATTCAACTACAGTCTGCAAATCAGACATATTGCTATGATGCAGTTCGGTAAAATTCTTTGACACTTTTGAAAATTCGGTCAGATCAAACGCTACGCGGAAAATGTCTGATATTGGTATTTTCGAGTTCAGAATAATCTTATCTATCGATTTGATGCGGTTTTGGCTGTATTGCTATGAGACAAAAATTTTGGTCGTGGGCTCTGTTACTACTACACATAGTTAATATAACGATGTTCGCACAGATCATAAAACGGTGTTAGCCTCTTCGTAAACGGCGCGTTATAACGAATCAACAAAAATGGCAAGCCTTTATCGTTCGTTTTCAATCTGCTCTTGCTACCTATAGACCAAAAGCACTCCATAACTCGTCAAACGTTCTCATGCTATCAGTTAACCGACGTTATTTAAATAATAAGATGCCGTAGGCCGCGGAGATTCCCTCATCCCCTATAATTAATCCTCTCCACTATTAATTAGGAAGGTTTTTCTTCGTCGGGCGGATTAAGCCCGATGAGACTCGGTAATTGCTCGCTCGGAGCTTAACTGTTATTCATTTAAACAGCTTCTTCATTTATGCTTACTTACGGGAATTAAATGGTTGGGAAGTTATGGTATTTTGTAAGTTAAAATCTTGCGCAATTAACAATTTTGTGGTTTAAGGTTTATCCTAAAATGTAACTCGTAATAATGGGAACTGATGCATATTCTGGCACATTAAATTTAGTGAGCTAATTTTGAAACTAAAGGACATACCTAATAAGAAAAAACACACCAAGATTTTGTATTAACCATGGTCTTGATCCAAAATTTCAGTCTGTTTTATGTTCACTCTGATTTTATTTGTGCACTTTAATATGAATTGCACTAATTGCACTTTTTGCCATCCAAGTGGTTTGCTTTTAAAAAAAGTGCAATAGGTGATAACATGATCGCTCAGCTTCTCCAAACAACAATAAATTACAATAATAACGACACCACTTAAAAGCAAAAAGCCGCGAAGACTGCCAGAATCATCTATCAGTGTTAAGAAGAGCGTATAGTACCTACCTACGCTCCTATAATAATGGTGCTGACTGCCGCGGAGGCATTACCCGATGTAGCGATGAGCACATTTGATACTATAGGTAGGCTGTGCTTGCGACTATGGATACTCGTATATCTACCTGTACACATTTTTTGTTACATTTTTGTTCAGTCTACGACTGAAGGTATAGAACCTATTATACCTTTTTATAACCTTTTTAATGTCATACCTTTAGGTTTGGCATATTGCCGAAACTTTTGCAGCATTAGCAGGGTCTCTATTTAGTGTATGTAGTAAAAAAATTGTAAATGCCGTAAGTACAAAATAAACAAATATATATAAAGTTGATGAAGATGGATGATGTTTTTGAGACAAATAATAACCTTATGATGTTAAATAATTGTCACATATTGTTATATAGACGCTTTACTTCCAAAATTCCAAAAAAAATGTGTTATATCATGGTTTTGTGCATAATGTGGGACGGTTTTGTGACGTCCTAGTGGTCGTTACAACTAGACAGACACTCTCGCTTGGTGTCAAATCGGTTCTGATTGCCTCCGCAACCGCCGTAGATGAAGGTCTTACATCGCACTTCGTTTATATCGTAATAATACCTGGAAATAAGAAAAGAGATTAGGCACAAGTAGAGTTATAATCACCCACAAGTAAAGTTGGGTGACAGAAAGAATAACAGGCAACTTCATACGGCAATAACAATACTCGCGAGTTTAATCCGTAAAATTAGTTTTAAGTATTTGAAATAGTTTGAAATGTGTAGTTTTCGCGCAAATAATAGACAATAAAAGCTTCTTAAGGCATGATGCTTAGATTTGAATGTTGGAAAATATTTCAAAACTACCTTTTTTCTTAAATTCGACCATTAATCATTGTTTTTGATTCAAGATCAGACAAACGGACAAATTATCTGTTGTAAAAATACTTGTACCTACGAGTAGGTTGTAGTATCTATCTAAGTAACAAAATCCGCTTCAACTAGTTCCCCACAATTGGTCACTATTGAAGATTGTTAGAGGAACAGCGTATTAACCCTAAACAACCACACTAATTTGTATAATGAAGCTATCTAGCTATCAAATATCCACGTCCCCGACACCCGAAATCCATTAAGGGTTAACCGCTAAGGTTAACTCAGAGTCGGAGCACCTTTACCGCGATCGATGTACCGTGTGTGACCATTGTCTATGGTATACGGACACTGAACAATTTAGTTAATTGGCGGAAGATTGCCCAGGTGGAAGAGTATAATTGCATTGACGGTTCACTCGTCGATTGCTGCGGTAATATTGAGGGGGTAAGGCCGGACTTTACACAGGTTACAAGTATGATACAAGTTACACTTAAGTTACAACAATAGAGTATGTAAATGCAGCACTGGTATATTTTACGAGAATATCGCAGGTGGTATTGTACATTTCAAGCATACCATGACATCTACCTTCCTCATGAATTCATTTGAAAACTACGTGAACAATTTACAGAAAGCTTTCTTATATAATTTTAATTGTCATGGTTACATACATTTGAAAATATCCGGGATATTTACCAAAGAAAACTTTCTTATTAAAATACTCGTATTGTTGAAGTTTCCCAAATTATATCATAAGTAGACTGATGAAATAATTATAAATGAAAAATCCTAGAGCTTTTTGGGCACAAAGTAGCGTTAGTATCTATTGAAATATTTAAGAGATATTTTACCTATAAAACATTCCCATGCACAATCCTGCGTGTGGTTGTAAAGAGCAGAATGTTGATTGCGTCGTTTCTTTGATTGACATGTATGCTGCACCTACGAGACATTTGATAGTTAGGCATTGGGCTAGTAGCGCTACCATAAGTTTAAAAGTTACGGACTCGATATCGCCTACGTAAATATGTCTATGAAAAACTTGTACAGCGCCCCTGGTGGTTACGCTAAGAACTAAAATCGGTCGTATGAAAAAAACAACTCTATAGGTTTTTAACGTACGTAAGTTTTCGATAGCCAACTCATGGTACCGCTACTGAACAAGGTTTGGCCGAAAATAATTTTGATTACGCCGGTGGTTATTTAAAACAATATATGACGGAAGGCTTCTCCTCAACATTCACAAATTAAACCTAACTACCTACTATGCGTTTTCAAGAATACACATTTGATTTTATATAAATTGAACACATGTTGAGTTTCTGATTCACCTTTGCAATATCTCTCACAATCTTGCAATGTGTTAAAGTTGTTTTTGTTTCCTTTGCTTCCTAAATAATAAAATGGCAAACATTGATCTATTTGCGCATCGTAATAAAATCTGTAAAACAAGTGAAATTGTTATTAGTAACTAAGTTAAGTAAATGGGAATAATTATGGGAACCATAAAATGTATTAGTGTGACGTTGCAGGTTTCATTAGCTGATATTTCAGAAAATGGCTCGTAGTAAATGTTTAGCAAATCCCAGTAAATAGAAATGTATATTTCATTTACCTGGTCATATTTTGGGAACCATTTCCTTTCTTTGGTTGCAATTGACACCAATAATCATAATTCCAAATGTCACCTCGAACTGAAAATAACAAAGTTAGTAGGTACTTTATAGAATACACTGGTAATAGTCAAAAAGTTAAAACTGCCTGTGCGCAGCTAAATAGATTCGTCCCCTTTGAGCTTTATAGGTAGCAAAACAATGTGACTATATTTGTTTTTATATATCCCTTGGAATATAACAGTAGTCAAAAATTATTTATCGATACCTCGACCTCTTTTTACCACATTATATTTTTTTAACTTACTCCTTCTTACATCATGAGCTCTAAACCGGAACAGATCCAACGGTGCGCGTTCGGTTTTGAGCATATGCGGATCGATGTGGATCCTTCTATGAATCATCGTGGGCTTGGGAGTAGTTGCATCAACGGTAACGGCCGTTGTCAGCGTCACATCATCATCACCCTTCAACACCTGCAACCCTAAAATGACCACAACGAACAAACGACCCAACCCCTTTTTCATTTCAACAATACAAAATGTCCCGTAAATATTCGAGGCCGTTATACTGGCCGCAATAAACGATAAAAACAAAGGTAAACAAAATTTATATTGCCATAAAAATATTATCGCGAATGCAAACATGTCCGAGGATTGTACTGGACATCATGTAAAGCGAAATGCTGATTTGTTGTGTACATACAATTGTGGTTTTGTTTTAGGGTTAAAACACAACATATGGAAACAAATTAGGCAACTAATTGGTTAGGAATCTTTTCTCCTACGTCCAACGTATGAACTCAGAAGCCATTAAAATGAAATAACTATTTAGCATAGCTGAAATATAAGGCGTCCGACCGATTTCAGCCATGGCGGCCGATCTCAATTGAGATCAGCCAAGTGCGCAGGACATATTATAGTGCACAAGTGTGCGCGCAAACACAAGTGCACTCTCTATTCCCTTACTCTCATAATTCGGTGAGACGGCAATCCGACATGACCGATGAGAGATCGGGCGCAGGACCACCGGCTTAACGTGCTTTCCGAGGCACGGGCGTTCAACCGCCAACTTCCTAACTCCGGGCTGAGTAATTTCATTACAGAAAAACTCACACAAATATTGCCCGACCCCGGATTCGAACCGGGGACCTCTCGGTCCTAACGCAGCGCTTGCTACTAATTGACCACCGAGGCAGCTGAAATATAACAACTAACTACAAAGTAGTAAAATGAAACCTTAATAAATTGCTAACCCCACACGTATAGTGTAAAATTGCTCTAAACCTTTTTACCATATTTTTTCCCACCCGTTCCGTTGCCTAAAGAATTCACGGACAGATGATGGATTAAGATATCGACACCGTAAGAGAAATGGTAAGCCCGATTGCTTCAGCATCCCCCAGTATTTTACAACAAAATTGATTTACTGGGCCCTAAATTATAATACCATTAATAACTTAATTTATATCTGGAGTTAGTCAAACTGATTGACAATTCCGTCGAACTTTTACCAGTTTTTCATGTTGTGCAAGGTATTTGAATCATGGGGTACTAAGTCGGAATACCTCCTCGTGGTGTATCCTGGGCAACGTGGCCGACTAATGGCCGCGGCTGAAATTCCGACACGGCAGGAGGGAGGGTGATCATCTCCCTTTTGCGGCGTCACCGCCGTTCTTGGTGGCGCACGCTTTTCCGCTCACGCTCTGTTTTGGAGAGAGGGTGGCAGAGCGCTGTGGTGGAGCTGGACAACGTGTTCGTCGTTCTGCTGCGACATTGTTCGCATTGTTGGGCCTTCATGGTAGCGGTCTTTTGACGTGGGGTTGGCGGAGAGTCTCCGCGGCGCGACGTGATCTGCAATCTGCGGTCCCGTCGGGCAACCTGCTTCTAGCTGGGCCGCGCTCTTGTGGGTCGGCTAGGGGTAGGGGGGTTTGCATGCTCGCGCGGGCGGCCCCAAGAGGAGAGGACCTCGGTAAAAACCTCAAACGGGGGGGTTTATGGGGCTTAGAGGGTAGGCTGTACCTCTTAAAAAATTCGGCCAAATTATATCATGGACGCAAAGATGAATAGAAATTTACCCCAGGAGGGTTCCCACAGCTCCGCTGTGGGGGAATCCCTCCCGTCGCCTTTGGGTGGCGGCCGGCCCACGTATTCTGGGGGGGCCAAATCTTGCGTCGATGATGTTGCTGTGGGTGTAGCCGGGGGTAGCGCCCCGAGGCGTCATAGTAGTAGAAGCACAGAAAGGAGGGCTTTGAGAGAGGTTATCAGGTCTAGCCAGCCTAACACCCTGGAGGCGTCCGGCAACCTGTCGACGTCGTGCCGGGATCAGCGAGTGGGGTTAACCCGGCTTGGCGACTCGAAGTTATCGGAGAGCCAGCCGGCCTTGACTAGTTCGGAGGCGTCGACGGCCCATAAGACCAGGGCGTCGTCGACGAGTGGTGAGAGAAGGGAGGGAGTAGCGTACACGAGTACATCGGAAACGTCCGGGAATGAGGACTCGTACACGCTGACGAACGGAGCAGACAGAACCCGAATGTTGCGCCGGAACCAGATTCCGTTGAAGCGGAAGAAAAATTCGGGCTCTGATGGGTCCAAAAAGAGACCTTCTAAGAAGAAGTGTGGCCGCGCGCCAATCACTGGGGAGTGGAGAGAAAGAGCGGCGGCCATGCGGGAAATGAGTGCGGCCAAGAAAGAGACGACACAGGCTGAGCTCGAGGCGGCAGTCGCTGCCAGAGAGCAAAAAGCCATCCTCGAGAGAGCGGATCAGGGCTATGGTGTCCGCCCCAATCTCAAGGGGTTCGCCAAGCTGTCCGCGTGGGAGATAACAAAACAGGTGGAGGAGGACTATAATGAAATTGTCCGAATGTCCTCCGCCTCGAAGAATTTAAAAGGAACGTTCCAGCGGGCCTTCGTAGACAGGGCGGAAGCCATGAAGTGCGCAATGACGGAGCTGGCGACCCGCATGGGGAATCTACAGGCACGGGTAACGCTGCTGGAAAAGTCAGCGACTTTCGGCAAGGGTGGGGAAGCCAGGGTTCATCCCGCTTCCAGCACCCAGTCTCCATCGTTGGTCTCTACTCCAGCAGTGGCAGTGGCGGAGGCGGAGTCGATGGAGGTGGAGAATCTTCACCACCCCTCGACATCATCGATGCCGATACCGTTCAGCCTGGACGAGCTGGCAATAACGGTCCGCCGAGTGTGCGAGGAGGAGCGCCTCAAATATTTACATGAGGATCGCAATTTCGCGCGCACATTGATTGAGGGGATCGAAGATAGACTTCTCCCCGCCAAGAAAATTCGCCCACCCCTCGCCGCCGACAAGAGGCGGGAAGTGGAAGAGTTGAAGGAGAAAGAGGCAGCGGAGGCTGCGTTTAAGGTACCATTGGCGCCTAAGACGCAACGTGGGAAAAAGTCCTCCGGGCCACGTGCAGCAGCCTCGGCTGCAAGTTCAGCCCCTGGCCCGTCAAGAGTAACGCGCTCGCGGTCCGTCTCAGAGGCCGCTCCGCCACCGCCGCTCATACCACAATCTACACCGACGGACACGGAGGAAGACCATGATGCTCTTCTTCCCTCGACCACCCCCGCCAGACAAGCATGGACCGAGGTTGTAAGGAAGAAAGGGAAGAAGAAAGGGAAGAAAGCGGCGGTTTCAGCAGCTGAACTTCCCCCAGGTGCCGGCCCAAAACCGGCCAAAAAGAATGACGCCAATAAGGCGAGCCCCCCGGTTCAAACAGCCGCGGCAGGGCCAAAGACCAAAAGTCCCCCTTCCAAGGGGAAGAGGCTGGTCGCTCCCAAGAGCTCCGCCGTCGTAGTAACCTTGACGGCGGACGCCCTCAAAGAAGGAGAGACCTATGTGTCGATCCTTAAAAAGGCCCGCGAGGGAATGGACACGGCACAACTGGGACCGGCACGGGTGAGACAGACGGCCACGGGGGCTCGAAAATTCGAGTTCCCCGGAGCCAAGAGCTCGGAACAGGCGGACCTCTTCGCAGCCAAGATGCGAGAGGCGATTGCCGGTCTAGCGATCGTCTCTAGGCCGCAGAAGATGGTGGGGCTGATCGTCGCTGACTTGGACGACTCGGTCTCCAAAGACGAGGTGGTGCAACGGGTAGCAACAGTGGGGGGCTGTGCTCCCGAAACAATTAAGGCCGGCGAACTTCGCCCGGGCCGCGGGGATGTGGGCATGATCCGTCTACAATGCCCAATTATGACGGCAAAAAGAGTTTTACAGGGGGGCCGACTCCTGGTTGGATTTAGTTCCGCCTTTGTCCGAGCAGTGGAAGAAGATAGGCTCCGTTGCTACAGATGCTTAGGTCTGGGCCACACCATTGCCATGTGTCCATCGGCAAAGGCACGGTCCGGGCTATGCTATAGGTGCGGCCAGGAGGGACACAAGGCCTCCACGTGCTCCGCCAAACCCCACTGCGCCGTTTGCGCGGAGAGTGGGAAAAAGGCGGACCACGTAATGGGGAGGGCCAAATGTAACCCTCCAATCAGAAAAGGGAAGATGAGGACCCCGCCCCTGGCAGAGTCCACTACAGCTCCGGAGGCTCTTGTAGCTGGGCCGGCAGTTGAAATGGAGGGAATTGAGACCACTGAAAATGTCTAGGTCCAGCAATAGAACATTTATGTTGGCGAACACCAACCACTGCCGCTCAGCCCAGGACGTCTTGTCTCAGGCCATGGCGGAATGGTTGGTGGACTTGGTAGTGGTCTCAGAGCCGTACTGGGTCCCCCCTCGTTGGGTAGGAGACCTGGACGGGGTCGTGTGCGTGGGGACGCGAACAACATCTGACGCTCCCCTTCCGTCTCTTGTGGAGAGAGGGAAAGGCTACGTCGCTGTCGCTTGGGAGAAAATTGTAGTGGTCGGAGCCTACTTCTCCCCTTCGCGTCCGCTTCAGGATTTCCGCGATTTCCTAGACGCCTTATCGGGAGTCTTTGGTCGCATCAGGGGCCGGCAGGCCATCTTAGCCGGCGACCTGAATGCTAAGGCGGAGGCATGGGGAAACCCTGCCGACAAGGTCAACCATCGCGGTCGTCGCCTGGAAGAGTGGGCATCGGCCTCCGGTTTGTCTATCTTAAACCGGGGGTCCACCCAGACATGCGTGCGACAGAACGGGGGATCCATCGTGGACGTTTCGTTCGCGACCCCCGCCCTCGCTGCGCGCGTATCCGACTGGAGGGTGGAGCTGGGGGAGACCCTCTCGGACCACCGGTTCATCCGGTGGGAGGTCTCCCTCCGCGACGACGCTGCTGCGCCCGCTCCGAGCCGTTCTCGTTTCCCCAGGTGGGCTATCACCCGCCTGGACAGGGATATTGCGAGGGAAGCCGCCTTCGTGCAGGGCTGGTTCGCTCCCCCAGTGGACGGCGTGGATGTTGACGTGACGGCCCTGCGAATTCGAGAGGCGCTTACCGAGGTGTGTGATTCATCTATGCCTCGGGCACGTCGACCAACACCCCGCCGCGCGGTCTACTGGTGGTCGAGCGACTTGGCGGACCTTAAGGCGGCATGCTACGCGGCCCGCCGCGCTTATCAGCGTTGCCGCCGCCGCAGGAGTAGGGACCCTGATGGCGAGGCGCGCCTCTATGAGGCCTATCAAGACGCCAGAAAGGCCTTCAAAGCCGCAATCGGGGAAGCTAAAGACCTGGCCAGAGAGGAAATGCTCCGGAGTCTCGACGACGATCCTTGGGGGAGACCATACAAGGCTGCGCGACAACAGCTGCGCCCAATAGCTCCCCCAGTCACCGAGACCCTGGAAACATCTCTGCTTTTGCAGGTGGTACGCGGGCTTTTCCCGCGCAGAGACAGGGACTTCGTGCCCCCCAGAATGTACAGCCGCCCACGTGCGATCCCAGTATCGGAGGACATTCCACCTCTGACGCCGGAAGAATATGAGGCGGCAGTGATCCCCTTTCGGGCGAAGAAGACAGCCCCCGGCCCAGATGGCGTCCCGGCCAGAATCCTGGCCCTCGTCTGCACAGAAATGCATGAGACTTTTCGGGGCCTCTTCGACCGATGTTTTGCGGTCGGGAAGTTCCCAAAAGCCTGGAAGGAAGGCCAGCTGTGCCTAATTAAAAAAGAGGGTCGCCCCGTTGACTCCGTCCGCCTACCGGCCCATAGTTCTACTTGACGAGGCCGGTAAGCTTTTTGAGCGTATCATAGCTGGGCGAATCAACGACCACCTGAGGGAGTCTGGGCCAGACCTATCTGACCTACAGTTTGGCTTTCGGGCGGGGCGTTCGACTATCGATGCCCTGTCCAGCCTGAAAAATCTAGTGTTGGGGCAGTTGGAGCGTGGAGGTGGAGTCCTGGCGGTGTCTTTTGACATCGCCAACGCTTTTAACTCCATCCCCCACTCTACTATATCGCAGGGCCTACAATACCACAGGATCCCAAAATATCTACGGGACCTGTTGGGAAGCTACCTAGAGGATAGATGCGTGGCATTCGTCACACGCTCCGGCGAATTGGTGCGGCACGGCGTCGAGTCCGGTGTTCCACAGGGGTCCGTTTTGGGGCCCCTTTTGTGGAACATCGGCTTCAATTGGCTGTTGCGCGGTGTTCTTCCCCCGGGCACGGGTACCATCTGCTACGCTGATGACACCCTCGTAACGGCTCGGGGGAAGGACTTTGATGAGACGGCGAGAAGGGCCACATCCGCCAGCAACATAGTGGCGGAAAAGATCCGGCGTCTTGGGCTTCGTGTGGCGCTGGAGAAGACCGAGGCCGTTTACTTCCACGGGCCTCGGAAAGGACCTCCCACCAACGCTTACATCTTAGTTGGAGGAGTCCGAGTGGCTATTCAGCGCCACATGAGGTATCTGGGTTTGGTGCTGGATGCGCGGTGGCAGTTTCTACCACATTTTAGTGGGCTGTCGCCGCGCCTCCTCAAGGCGGCGGACTCGCTGGGGTGGCTACTCCCAAATCTGGGAGGGCCCAGGGCCAAATGCCGGCGGCTTTACGCCGGCATTATTCGCAGTATGGCCCTCTACGGAGCTCCCATCTGGGCGGATTCACTCCACCACAGGGGGAACACCGCCCTACTCCGTAGGCCCCAGCGGGTGATTGCGTGCCGGGTGGCGCGAGCCTACCGGTCGGTGGGCTTCCCGGCGGCGTGTGCATTGGCTGGCACCCCGCCGTGGGAACTGGAGGCCGTATCAATGGCCATAACTTACATCTGGCAGGCCGAATATAAGAATCGGGGACTCCGCCCCTCACTGGAAGAGCGAGCGGCGTTTGCGCGAGAGGAATGGGGCGAATTAGTTCGGCAGTGGTCGCGTGATATGGCGACCGCACCATCTGGTCGTAACCTGATGGATGCGCTTGGGCCCATACTCGAACAGTGGCTCGAGCGGGCGCATGGATTTTTATCCTACCGCCTGGTGCAGGTGCTGACCGGGCACGGCTGCTTTGGCCAGTTCCTGCACCGCATCCAGCGGGAGGATTCGCCCATCTGTTGGGCGTGTAAGGTGGACGCAGACACAGCGGACCACACACTCTTTGTGTGCCCGTCGTGGTCTGCAGAAAGGTTGGCCCTCTACACCGTGGCCGGCCAGATCGACTCCCTTCCCCAACTTTTGGCGGGGATGGTCCATAAAAGGGAGGTCTGGGTGGCGGTCGCCTCGTTCTGCGAAACAGTTATTTCGCAGAAGGAGGAGGCCGAACGAGCGCGGGAGAATGATCCCTCCGCGCCGGCGCATCGAAGGCGCAGAAGTGGACGTGCGCGGCGCAATTTTGTGCGCCAGTTCGCGCACTCCAGCGGAGGCCCGTCGGCGGTGAGTGTGGGGACACTCCCGTCGGCATTGCACCAACGGCCGACGCTTAGGGACGGGAGCGACCCCATGTACCGGGTTACTCCGTCGCCCCCCTCGGGGCAGGCTTGAATGGAGCCCCTTTGGGGCTGATTGCCGGTGGCGTCGTGGTAGTTGGGCTATGCCAGGAACCATGACGTCGCCAAGGCCATGGAGGTACATCGCGGTGTTTTAGTCGGTAGACCCCCTGGGCATTGCACTTCGCCCAGGAGCAGCGGCTGGCATTTACCATCTTCTCGCCAGCCGCCGGGGAGTCCGACACACCACCGGAAGAGAACCCCCTCTCCCGGTGAAGGTGCATAACGCATTTCACCGCGTCAAAAAAAAAAAAAAAAAAAAAAAAAAAAAAAAAAAAAAAAAAGGTTTTTGAATCATGAACTTGCACTAGGTTAACGGATTAGCTATGTGTCACACCGGGTATTTCGATTTTAACTGCCTCGTTGGTCTATTGGTAGCAAGTGCTGCGTTAGGACCGAGAGGTCCCCGGTTCGAATCCGGGGTCGGGCAAAATTTGTGTGAGTTTTTCTGTAATGAAATTACTCAGCCCGGAGTTAGGAAGTTGGCGGTTGAACGCCCGTGCCTCGGAAAGCACGTTAAGCCGGTGGTCCTGCGCCCGATCTCTCATCGGTCATGTCGGATTGCCGTCTCACCGAATTATGAGAGTAAGGGAATAGAGAGTGCACTTGTGTTTGCGCGCACACTTGTGCACTATAATATGTCCTGCGCACTTGGTTGATCTCAATTGAGATCGGCCGCCATGGCTGAAATCGGTCGGACGCCTTTATTTATTTATATTGATAGAAATGCTGTATCTGATCCAGACTGATAGATCCACTATTTCTATTGCTGTCTCAAAAAAGAACGCTTTATATTTGAACAATACATGAAATGTGGTAAATTTTACAAATACCTGTCAACTGCGTAGCAACAGAAATAATATGATATAATCTGTAAAATCTGCTGGTTTAAAACGATTGAAGAGCAAAACCGATCATTTGAATACAATGTAGCAGTCGTGCGGGTAGCGTTTTTTGCCCCTGTTCCATTTATCCCTACCGATGTATCCCCACTGGTAGGGAGGGGTTGTTGTTTTTCGTAGCAATAGAAATAGTGGGTTAAAAATTGAAAATATTGCTTGTCCCACTATTTTGTATTTCCTACTTATTACCTATGCGTCGAGCTTAGTTAGTGTATCCTCATTACCAAATTCATCGACATTCAACAGCCACCAACTAGTAGCGGCAGTCGGTGAAATGCGTTAATGATTCCGTCGGAAACAATGCACCGTGATCGCACCAGATGTTTACTGATCTAATGGCATTTCCAATTTGCATACAAATTCCTGGCCGCATTGCTGACTGCAAGCCGACAGCCGAATCGGATTACCGCTAACGACGCACCATTCTGCCCGCGTTCCGCACAGATCAAGCGACTCTGCTGAGGCCGACAACTTCGCCTAGCTCGCTACTGACGGATTAATGGATCGGCCGTCTATCCGTATTTATGATTCGCAAAGTCAGTACGTACAGTACAGCATGGCAAGTTGAAGGGATATTGATTGTTGTAATCCGTTATCTAAGTTTGTATATCAGGATGAACAGAACTGCAGTTGGTTACATTTGGAAAAAAAACACAGACCTGCAAACCTTCAGGGGTTAAAAGAAAACTATTGAGAAAGGAATGATTGATCGTCGGTTAAACCTTAAGTACTGCGCAATATACCAATACGACAAGCTATGCGGAAAAGTCCTAAATCAAAATGGGAATGGCTATTGCGACTGCATAAATATACAACACCCAAACGGTCCTTTGTCAACTCTATGTTATAAAATTCAAATTCACATTTGCAGCACAAAAACACACCGGAAAACAATGAAAACTGCATTATTTACCGCGTGCATCGGTTATGAAATACTCATTCGCACCGACAAAAACATCATGAATAATCGGCGACTGCAAATATTTTGCTAATCCAATGGGTGTTTCCAATTTGCATACAAATTCGTGGACGTATTGCGGGCAGGGCACTGGCGTGATCGGATTACTGCTAACGACAGTATTCGCTATCCCCTATGCCTTGGCTGCCGTATTCAAAAGGTATCAACTCCGTGCAGACCCAATCACCGACTGCCCGCTCGGTTACTATGTTAGGGGACCGTCCCCGATTAGAATGAAGAAAACAGGATAGAATATGAACATGCATGATACGCTGTAATACTGTAGGTACGCTATATAATAAAGCAAAATAATGTAAATTTTATTAAATAGGTAGGGGCTAGGGGCTATGTTACCATATATATAACCATAATATGCTCAGAACTGGATTAGATACTTACTAGCTACTTTTTTCAATTTTTACTAACCCGTGTCATCCCCCACTACTGGGAAAATCTCCTCCAAACTTGTCCACAGCTCTCTATTCAAGGCTTTTAGTTCAATAATGGTATGTGATATATATGTATATTGTACCTGAGGATGTATCAATCAATGAACTCTTTTCGTATTCCTAGCATTGTAAAACGGTCGGTTTCAAAAATGGTCGGTTGCAAATATCCGAGAATGACGAGGCTAGGCGATGTTAAAAAACGTCGGGCAATCAGTGTCTCCACAAAGACTGATTGAAACGAGAAATAATTCCGGCGCGGTGAAGATTCTTCTTCAAAGCTTTTAAGCGTAGGTAGGATTGCAGTCTGGGAGGATTAATTGGCATAGTTTTTCATCCCGGGCCTGAGCGAAGGGGAGCGGATTACGAGGACTCCGGCGACGTTCATAATTGATTGCCATTATGGTTATGGTTGCGAAGCCAATAGCTGTTTTCGATTCTCCACTTAGAATGAAGCAAGGCAACAGAGCGCTTATCATGTTAATTTTGTCCCGTCCAGAAATCTAAGTTTCATTTTTATCGGAAGGTAGTTGGTATAATATAAAGATATGTTTCGTCGAAATGAACGAATCAAATTCTTGGGGTACTGTCCAATTAAAATTGTCATGGTCCGAAAAAAAAATACCTTTTAGAGCATATTTGATTTCAATCAATAAATGTATATTTTATATATGCGTGTAATTATGGTTTCTTCACATGGATTCTACCAACTCTACTTGCTTAGTTTAGGTGATAAACGTGCCAACAAATATGAATTTACTAAATGTACGTAGATATAAGTACGCGAATACATTTGAAATCTATAATGAAACTCGTAAGGTCTGAGGTAAAGTTGTAGGAATCCGTCAGTCAGCAGAAAATTTCAATCATTTGAAAAGCTCGGCAACAGCAGATATTTGTTACCTTTGTAGGGGCGACGAGATTTTAATGAAATTACTAGGATGACGGGAATTTCAGACTCGGTGGTCCGTAATTATGTAGGTATTGAACTAACTAGTTCCACACCAGTGCACGAACTTACAAATGTTCACAAATATTCGCATTTTTGTAACAAAATATATTTTTTTAGCATAAAGAAGACCTACCTACATCATTATGTCCTTATTATGTTTCTCTTTTTTGTAAGATAGATCGACATGGATGTTGTCAAAATGCAGTTGTCCTGAACAATTTCGTTTTTTTAGATTAATACTATTTTATTTATGGTCAAACGTTATAAAATTAATTAAATCATGCTCAGAATTAATCAATCCAGTTTTAATTTACAATCTGATAAGAACATAAAACGTACATTGTTTTGGTATTTGGTTTATCAAAATAGTTTAATTATACTCTTTTTCACCTAAGATGATCCCTGTGACACTTCATTGTGGTCTGAATCACGCATTTTACGTTTGACAAACGAAAATATTTTTTTCCTAATGACGCCGCAATAAAATGAAAAAAGTGCAATTAAATTATTTTCGTTTTGTCAAACGTAAAATACGGTATCCGTCAGGATGGCGGACGTATGACTTCCAAATAAATCACAAATAACGTATAAAAATGTACGGAAAATGTACGTTTTTGTACTAAGATATGAAAAAAATGTACGTTCTCGTACGCGTAGCGACCGTTACTTTACGGTGAGCCGCCATCCTGACGTCAGGTTACGTTATTTCAAATCTGATATTGGGAATGAAATGTACGTAAATTGTTCATGTAGGAACGCTTTTTTAAAACTTCTTGAATGCTATACAAGCTCTTTTATCGTAAAACGCAATTGAGCCGCCATCCTGACGTCAGAATGGCGGGTTGTTTCTAAACTAATTAAACTATTTTGATAAACCAAATACCAAAAAAATGTACGTTTTATGTTCGTTTAATCTTATATACTAAATTTGTGGCTTTGGGTTCAGAACTACGAAATATGAATCGATTACGTAACTATATACAAACCCCATATAACGCGCCTATTTAATCCGAATAGCAATTGCTGTACTACTACTTTTGACATTTCGAAGAACGTAACTCTGCACGTTTCAAATAAATCCAATTTAATATATCATTTTGTGTTTGGTAGTAAATACTCATTTGAAAAATATACAATTATACAAAAACACTCTACAAATTAATTTACAACCTAAATCAAGTTATTGTTTTTGATCTAACTATTGTTTCTATATCTGAACTTCAAAATATAATAATATTTTATTGCGCGAATGCAGTTACGTATTATGGTTTATGTTTTACTTTTAAACATAGTGACGTTGCCTCAAGTATTCAGTTAGTAAAACCGATCATTCGCGAATGAAAATGAATCTGGCGGCAACGGGGCTGCTTCATTAAGGAGTTTTTGTACACGAGAGTATAACCGTTATGGTCCTTTAAACTCAGTGTAATTTTTTAATAACTTTACTATCATTATTTACATCATTCTGTATTTATATAATAATTATATTAAACATCCAATCGTGTATTTCTTTTTTCGACAAAAAACAAGATTGGAAGTTTTGCATGTCTAAAATTGTTCTTTCGACAATTTCTATTAACATTAGTTTTTGAAAGTTAATTCGATTAAAATTAGTTCCAAATCGAGAATCGTTGCCGCCGAGTATCGATTTCTAAGGGTACTTCCCTAGTACTTAAAAATTCACATCTGTCAAAAACTTCTTCATTGGAATAGAGTAATTGCTATTCGGATTAAATAGGCGCGTTTTAAGGGATTTATGTGTACTTACGTACCTAATCGAATTTTTATCCTTCGAAATAAATTTTCTGATATAAATTTCTATAATTATTGTATTTATTTACCTAAACAAAGATGTTTTGATAAGAATAAGTAGTGGAGTCATTGAAGCATTTTAGGTCCGAATTTTTTTATTGTGAACCGATTGGCATGAAATTTTGGATTTAGGTCCATATTACCCTTAATATCAAAAGTGAAAATGATTTGGACCCCGCAACCACCCTGGTTGCTGACCCTTCTCGGCGGTGGATGGTTTTTTTTTTAAAAAAAACCTCAGATATCGATAGAAGGCCTAATTTTAAGCAAAAATCATTTTGAAAGTTTTTCAAAAAATCCAATAATTTTCAAGTAATTAGCCATTGAAAATTCGCAATTTTTGCACGTCTTTCATCGGTTTTTAGCAAATATCTCCAAAAATATACGATATATCGAAAATTTTCCTTAACAAAATTGGAGCAGGTAAAAAATGAACAATTTGGATATTTATAAAGTATTCTAAGTGCAATATTAAGCTAGATATTAAAGATCAAAGTCGTTTTTCACTTTGTCTGAACTTTTATCGATGTGGTCAATGTCATCTAGCGGCGAGGAAATGCATTTTATGCGTTCTAATAAATAGGGTTTTGTAGTCCATAAAATAAGCTTTCAAATGAGTACTATTTAAAGTCTTTTGCACCTAAAATAAGTGAGCTGTATTGCAAATAAGCGGAGCATCTAAGGTTTTTTCTCCGAAATCAATGGGTTTCATAAGTGCTATTTCCACCCAAATTGAAATTAATCGTATTCCGTCTAGAAATATCATTATAATAAAGAGTTTGATAGATTGTATCAGTTTGGATGCTTCAGGACACATATTGTTCAAAAAAGTCTCGATAAAGTAAATAATAAAAAATTCAATTGTTTAAAAATCCCTCCTTTCTTTCATAATATCTCAAAAATTACGACAGATACGTATAAAAGTGTAGGCATAAAAAAATTGGTAGTTTCTAACAAACAATTTAGTTCTTTTGTTTGTTCTATCGAACAAAAATTGACGGAGATATGATTGTTTAAAGAGCGCGTGGCAGCGCAATCACAGACTCTCTTAAGCCCTTTAACCCTTCCCCGTTTGCGTAAAGTGTCTTGACTACAAATTGCAATAAAGGATGTTGTAGCTCTCTTAATTACCTTTACAATGGTTATTCACAAAATGTGAAAGTAAGAAAATTTAAGGAGTTATATTCCAAAAACGTATCATATTTTTTTCTACTCAGTAACTGAACATTTTCGGGGTGTGAATATTTGGAGCAACGTGAAAGTACGCAGTATATTTTAGTATAATGGAGACCCAAAACTACTGTTATGTGTATAAGTATACATAACTAGCTGTGCTCGCGACTTTATTCGCGTGAACTATAGGATTTTACATCCAAAAGTTTTTAACTCCCGTTCTCGTATGAATTTTGCAATATCGCGTTGCAAGTAAGCTTTACGTTCATTAGAGTACCTGCATGCAAAATTTCAATCATCTATCTTAGGCGGTTTAAATTTTTTCATACAAAGATTTTTCAAGGTTTCAAGGGGGTCGTTTTTAAGGTTTTAATGGATATTACATGGATTGAAAGGGGGTTGAAGTGTCATAATTATTATAGAGAATATAAAATATTACTTACTCTATACTTACATCTTTTTATGTCATGCCAAAGTATTTCGTTGTGATTTTCAATTTAAGGGTTGTTTGCAAGGGTTGTAAGATATTTAAGGGGTTGAAAATTATTTTAATATGAAGTAATTGTGTTAGAAAACACTTTACAATTTTACCACTTATTATTAGACATATTTTCTAGCGATAAAATGGCTCAATGTAAATTTTTCCATTAAGGGTTCGTTTTCACCCTTTAAAAATAATTGGCGGGGTTCAGATCATTTTCACTTTTGATGTTAAGGGTAATATGAGAAAAATAAAAAAATCATGCAAATTGGTACACAGTAAAAAAATTCGGAGGTTTGACCGTATTTTACGCTTCAATGACTGTACTAAAGGTCATGTATCCCTGTTTAGGACAACATCAGTAAATAATTCATATTTCGTAGTTCCACAGATAACATAACTATAGTAGTTCTGAAACCAAAGCCACAAATTTAGTAGGTATATAAGATTAAACGAACATAAAACGTACATATTTTTGGTATTTGGTTTATCAAAATAGTTTAATTAGTTTAGAAACAACCCGCAAGTAAAACGCAAGTGAGCCGCCATCCTGACGTCAGGATGGCGGCTCACTTGCGTTTTACGATAACAGAGGTTGTATACCATTCAAGAAGTTTTAAAAAAGCGTTCCTACATGAACAATTTACGTACATTTTATTCCAAATATCAGATTTGAAATAACGTAACCTGACGTCAGGATGGCGGCTCACCGTAAAGTAACGGTCGCTGCGCGTACGAGAACGTACATTTTTTCATATCTTAGTACAAAAACGTACATTTTCCGTACATTTTTATACATTATTTGTGATTTATTTGGAAGTCATACGTCCGCCATCCTGACGGATACTGGATGGCGGCTCACCGTAAAGTAATGGTCGCTTCGCGTACGAGAACGTAAATTTTTTCATATCTTAGTACAAAAACGTACATTTTCCATACATTTATATACATTATTTGTGATTTATTTGGAAGTCATACGTCCGCCATCCTGACGGATACGATGTCCACCCCCCGTCATAAACAGGTTTAGTTTGGCAATATACGTATAATATAAAAGCTTAAATAAATTATTAATTAAGTAGACAGGCCCCTGATCGTTTTAGCCCAGGGCCCCAGGAAGTGTCGATCCGTTCCTGCAGTCCAGGGCCCCAGGAAGTGACGTTCCATCCCTGCAACGGACTGTGAACGTGTTAAGTGGTCCTGTGTAGTTCACCATTAGGTACATAAGTACTTTACTAGTTACTACTATACTACCTATTAAATTTTTTCCCAGGTCAATTTCTTTGTTACCGAGACATTGGACGAGTCATCTGGGTTGCTCCAAATTCTGCAAGATCTTCAAACCGATTTCAACTTCTAAAATCACTCCAGCACTCGTTGCTCTTAGTTCTTCTTGTTGACGTCGGGGTTGCGTTGTTTTATTACCTACTTTGAATAAAAGTCTAATAAAATATTGTTTCCTACCTGACCAAAGAATTTCAATTGAATCAAAAACATTCAAATATTTAAAAAAATCTTGGCCTTTTGTTGTTGAGAATTTTCATTACTTTCAGACCTTATGTCCGATAAATAAGGTTTAAATTATGGTGTCAATATAGTCGACAGTGCCATGTAAAGGGTTAAACTATTGTCATGTTGCTAGCTAGGGCAGTATAGTAGCGTCCCCATAGTTTATATACGGCTGACATTGCTTGACCATTAAAAATTCGCATATATATATGTTACGGCTAATACCCGAAGTGCGGCTACACCTAGGTTTAGCCTGCTAGAACTAGGTGTAGCCACTTACTCTTGGCAAAACCTAGGTGTAGCCGATTGTTTTCGGATAAAACTAGGTCTAGCCTTCATCATGCCGGCTACAACTAGGTCCAGCCATTTCCTGTTGGATAAAACTAGGTATATCCGATACCATGTCGGCTAATACTAGGTACAGAGAATCCCTGTTGGATAAAACGGCGTGTCCCGCCACGCCTTCCGTCCTTCCCCGCGTCACACTCAGGACTCACAGCATCTGCAGCAGCAGCGCGGGGTGGAGGGCGTAGCGAGACACGCGCCTCTGCAGGATGTGAGCGCCAAGTGCTGCTGATCTACTGCAGGTCTACTAGCGAGTGTGACTCATAGCGTCTGTACATAGTTGTAACTGCCTCGTTGGTCATGTCCGTATATCCAGCAGGACCCTTCGCCTGATTCTAATATGAACCAAACTTTCACTTCCGTAATAATTAATACCTTCCGAATTGTGTTAGTAAAAAATTTGTACCTTAACAGTTTCACCAAAAAATTGACTTTATTTCCAGCAGGACCCTCGGTGGTTTGAAGGTCTGCAGACCTGTAGTGTATGTCACTGTATAGCGATGAATTAGTACCTTTAGATTATCTTTGTTTTTGTTTTTAAAAGTTATTAGTTTATTAGAAATAAACCGACAAACATTTTATCATGCCAGCAGGACCCTTTTTTGTTTTGAGTCTTTCAGTCCAGACAATCATATTTCCTAGTAGCATTCAATTAGTACCTTCAAAAAAACATATCGCTTAATTCAAAGAGTGAACAATAATAAGTAAATAAATCAGATGAAATATTTTAAAAAGCAACATTACTCCTACACCCAAAGACGACTTTACGTAGTGTTGTTAACCCTCGACGCAATATTTTTTATATTGTGTAACCAATGAAAATTAAAATAAATTTGTATTTTATATAAGAAACATAGTTTAAACGAAAAAAAGATTATTTAATTAATTTCTGCCAAATTGATAAACAAAGGCCAAATTTATACAATTTCGCGACAGAATAATTAGTAAGGTACTTTCTTAACAATAGAAAAAAGATATAAGTCAATCGTAAAAAAAATACAAACTGATTTTTATTCCATTGGTTACACAATATAAACAATATTGCGTCGAGGGTTAACAACACTGCGTAAAGTCGCCTTTGCGTATAGGAGTAATGTTGCTTTTTAAAATATTTCATCTGATTTATTTACTTATTGTTCACTCTTTGAATTAAGCGATATGTTTTTTGAAGGTACTAATTCAATGCTACTAGGAAATATGATTGTCTGGACTGAAAGACTCAAACCAAAAAAGGGTCCTGCTGGCATGATAAAATGTTTGTCGGTTTATTTCTAATAAACTGATAACTTTTAAAAACAAAAACAAAGATAATCTAAAGGTTCTAATTCATCGCTATACAGTGACATACACTACAGGTCGGCAGCCCTTCAAACCACTGAGGGTCGTCCTGGAAATAAGTTCAATTTTATGGTTAAACTGTTAAGGTACTAATTTTTAACTTACACAATTCGGAAGGAAGTGAAAGTTTGGTTCATATTAGAATCAGGCGAAGGGTCCTGCTGGATATACGGACATTCGTTGGTCTATTGGTAGCAAGCGCTGCGTAAGGACCGAGAAGTCCCCGGTTCGAGATTGGAACGGCGAAAATTTGTGTGAGTTTTTCTGTAAAAAAATTACTCAGCCCAGAGTTAAATTGGAGGTTGCACGCCCGTGCCTCGGAAAGCTAATAAGCCGGTGGTCCTGCGCCTGATCTCTCATCGGTCATGTCGGATTGCAGGCCAAGAGTAAGTGGCTACACCTAGTTCTAGCCGGCTAAACCTAGGTGTAGCCGCACTTCGGGTATTAGCCGTAACATATATATAAAATCACTATATTTACGTAGTCCATTGAAATCCTTTGTTCCCAACGAGTAACACTGTAACCGGTAACACTGTGACTCGTTGGGAGAACTTTTTAAAATTGGTCCCAACCAGTAACACTGTGACACGTTGGGAGACCTTTCATAAATCATTCCCAACCAGTCACACTATTACATAATATTTTGTCTTGCCGCTGTCATAAATCATATTGTTTTGTTAAAAAGAACAGGTGTTTTATTGCTCTCAACTTATTTACGCAAAATGTTTTTTGGAGTCTCCGTAAAAGTAGCCGTATGATAGTTCGCGCTTCTTTGTCTGGTAATACAATAGAATAATTTTGCAGGTGGGCTCGTTCTGTACGAACGTAAGTATGAATCATCCACGATCCCTGTTAAAACTCATTAGAAAAGGATGCAAATATGTGTAGGTTAAGTTATCAACGCTTATTGTATTAGTGCACGCCTCGCTACGAGTATATATTTATCATGGAGGAACCCGCGTCTACGTCAGCAGAACAAAAAAGACAGGATTACAATCTTATTAAAAAGAATGGTGGGAAGTAACAGTAATCATACCCCTAGATCATACAAAAAATACACCTAAGTAAGATTAGGTTGGCCTTATAACTCAGTGTGACTGGTTGGGAATGATTTAAGAAAGGTCTCCCAACGTGTCACAGTGTTACTGGTTGGGACTAATTTTAAAAAGTTCTCCCAACGAGTCACAGTGTTACCGGTTACAGTGTTACTCGTTGGGAACAAAGGATTGAAATTTTACCATTTTCAAAGCTTGCAATGTTATTTTTGGGATGTGTGACCCCCCCTCACAGCATAACTTCAAGTTGTTATCATGGAAAAAGGGGTGAGCAAACGTATTTTCACCATATGTCTTAAACTATCAATCAAATAAAAAAAAATTCAACACAATTTGAAGCAAATAACTTTGTGTACAATTTCGGTGGTGCAAACTTTTTTGGACGATTCGATAGTTTAAGACATATTTATGTATGTATCAAGTTATAATTACTGCTATTAATTGCAAATTTTATACTATTATTTGATAAAGACCACATGGGTATTGGAGTTCTCGTGAACAATGATCGGTGTGTAGTGTGTAACTAGAATATAAACTCGAGCACTTTTTTTAAAAGTACATTTGAATAGTACAGAGTGTAGTACCTATCCAATTCAAGTCCTGATTCCAGTTGATTGTAAGTTAGTATACTGATGATATGAATACTTAAATATTTTAAATATTAATACTGGTTAAGTTTGAGATGAGGGTTTACCTTTACAAAACAAACCAAATTAAACAAATATAGGATTATATTCAGTGAAACATTCAAATCCAACATAACAAACATTGGAGAGTACATCCCAATAGTTTGTACAAGCTGCGTACAGGCCGCGGCTGCGGTCTCAAACCAAACGATAGACTATAATCCCATTTGCCATAATTATTACTCGGCATGTAATCTAAGCCACTATGTTCCTATGATCGTCTCAAAACACCTCAAACCATGTTAATGAAAATATCGCAACCAACACACATTGTTAAAACAAAAATAAAACGGCGACTAAAGCGGCCCGGGCTAGCCCTCCCAACCGCCTCGGCACAATGTGAATAAGTTACCATGTAAATGTGAAATGAAAACTAAAAAGGGTATAAATTAAATTAAGTATTACCATTTCAGATTACTAAAATGTCTTAAAACGTCTAAGGCATCTTTACGAAAACTTATTGTATTTTTTTTCTTAATTTATTACATCATATATATACATAATTTCGACATAATCATTTATTAATAACGTAACATTTCTCTGGCAGGTCAAGTAAAAAATTAAATAGTAACATATACATGTTTGGATGTTGATAGGGCTTTCAGCCAGAATTAACAATACGGTGCTAGTGTTAAATAACTATTATGTGCATTTAGCTTAGTGTACAGAGGCGCCGCTCGCTCGCCCGCGGCAAACCAAACTGCATACATCCCACGCTCTCACAATTTAATGACAAAAATACAAACGAGAGTTACCAATCGCTATTCATATTGAAATCAGTTACAACTTTATCGTGGCATTTCAAATTCATCTCAAATGTACACTCGTGTTTTGGTAATTCGACAAACATTAACGCATTATATACTATGACTATATACTTTAAATTATTTCTATTTAAAAGACAGATTACACCAAAATTTGTATTTAGAATATATCTTTATCAGTTATGAAAGGCGAGAACGCGCGGGGACGCCGGTCCCGCACGGTTATTGCTTCGAGTATAGGTCGACGGGCCGGCGCGTCACTGTCCACATTACTTAACTAACTATACAGCAATTTTATGACACCAATCCTACCAAGTTTATTGAGCTTCAAAATGCTATCCCATTTTTCAATTAAGCTACAAATCAATACTAATTAAGGTTGAGAATTTAAATATTACCGAGGCAAATGTAATACGAACAGTCACGCCCCTACCCCTCAACATAGAAATAACTGTAATCCTCTATAGAAAAGCGCAAAACGCTACAATGTTTCGTAGCCATCTAACAATACGAACGTATGTGCAGTAGCTATTTACAAGCGTCACTAATATTTACTATCACAATACAATGACAAATGTAACGAAGTTTCAATGCGTTGTTATTACACAAGACAATTTAATTGAGAAATCTTCACGACAACATCAAACAAGTATGCAAAAATACGGTTGTATATATGAAACTTGATCATGGCTCGTTAGTTACCAAATACCACAGTCTTTAATGTTTCAGGGTGACCTAGAGAAGCCCACTTTGTTGTCGATCGTTTTCGACTTATTCGTGAAAAAATAAACTCTTTCTTAGTTCCATTTATCACTATCAAGTTTCACATAAGTACCTCTATTAATATTAAAAATGTGAACATCAAATTCTATGAAATAAGAAGTATAGGTAATGTGTGGGCTATTTATTAGTTGTAGTATTCGTATAGTAAAACACACAGTGCAAAGGAACTACGCACTTGCTGTGATATCGTCATAATGAGTTGATGACAATACAAGCGAGTATGTCAGCTTTTAGAGGGAAAGCTTTATTTACAGATTTTTGTATACTGGCCATCCTTATTCATATTGACTGCCTTTGTAAATAATGACCTCAATAACCATATTCTTTATAAATCTTCAGAATTTACAATAGTTATTACAATACTCAGAAATATAACTGAATTTAAGTACTTTTTTGAAATAAAGCTTTCCCCTATTTATTAACATTGTCATTAACTTAAAATCATGATTAGCCAAATGTATTCGAAAATTCATAACAATCGATTTACACAACAGTAACTCCATTGAGCAGATAATGTAAAAATCTTAATTAAAATGTTTAATTTAAATTTGATATCGATTAAAATCTATATATTGGTTTCCCTCGCTGGGTAATCGCGTCAGCTATATGCACGTATAGGCCACACACACCACAGCAAGCGACTCACAGGCACATTCGTCTATATAAAATACTCTTAATAAACACAGTCAATTACAATATATTTTCCGTAATACAAATCCGTATCTAAATAATGCTGTATACTCTGTTGCGATGCTTAACGTTGCCGAATCACCAAACACGGGAGCCGGCGGCCCCGCGAAACAATAAATTAACGACAGCAATTTGGTACACTGGTGTCTGACTTCAGGCCACAACGATAACACTGGAAATGCTAAAAGGCGATACAAACAACAAATTGACGCATTTTCAACATAACCGACCATCAAAATTTACTAGCTTCATAGATTTAAAAATGCTATACAAGATGAACGACGGAGAATAATACTCTAATAGTTATGTCGATAACATTCAACCTCCACGATGAGTTGGTGAGGCCCGCCTTTAGCGACAGTCCGATATAAATGCTCAAACTATGGGCATATAATAAATATAGCTATCGTTACAAATTATATTAAAACAACGTTGAAAGTTTCGCTAGCTAGCTAGCTAGTGGCCAAATGTGTGCTGCCGCCACATCTTCTCTAAGGAACAAATGGTATGATACAAACTTAAACGGTTTATACGCGGTGAGGGTACATCGTACTAGTTCAACAATAAACTGGGTATCGATCCCCTAGGGAACATGTGGCGCCAGCCAATTGGGTCCGATTCAAGTCGACCGTCGGTGTCGGCGGCGAACGTGTACAAGGCTACTCGTGGACCACACCTGCGACAGTCCACGATAGTAACACAGCATCGATCAACCATCGTAAGTCCAGCGTACAATTACTCTAACATTTTACGGGTATACCATGGATTACATAATTTACATTAGGCACAACTCAAAGAGCAAAAAGTTGTATAATACAGAAAAAACTTATCCACCTAAGAGAGAATACGAAAAAAATATAAGCTTAGTCTCACGTGTGAACTTCAACTGATTATCATAAATAATTTCGATAGCGTCCAATCATAAAATTAAGGGAACCCCAGCGATGTGATAGAATATTGCTACTGCACTATGAATGAGGGCCATAACTCTAAGATACCATAGTGCCACCGTAGCCGAGAAACACAAGTTACGTTACTGTTTCCGAAATCAAGCAAACTCCAGTGCTCCCATTCGAACATCGGAACCAATTCAAAATTCGGAAACTATGCTGTCTAAGCATAAACATTTCTGCATAGGAAACGTTTGACGTTTGTGAATGCCGGCACTCTATTTGTTTATCTGAGGCCGGCCTTCACGTAGACTTTAAAACTTTTTAGAGCCGACCTACTTGCACCATTTATCTCAGTTACGGCTCTAAGTCACAGCGCATCGCCGGGGCGCGGTGAGAACTTGAGACGTGTGTGGAAAGTATGGAATCCAGGGCAGAGGGGCGGGCGCGCGCGCTCAGTTGTATATCTTGATCGCCTTCTCCAGGTAGTTGACGCGCGAGCGCTTCGGCGTCTTGTTGATGTGCTCCAGGCCGAGCCACGGCCGGCCGCCCGTCGCGTCTGGGAGGGACATGTCTTTATTACATTTTAGCACGCATCCAACGACCGTGAGCCGGTATACAAACAATGGGCCTCGAGTATTTGTAGATTGGGTTTTGATACACACAAACACACATAGATACATAAACTATCAAGTTTCTTCAGGAACTCTCAAGCAACCCTAGAGTGGTTTTTAGGGTTTCGTACCCAAAATATAAAAATGGGACTATTTACTAAGACTTGGCTGCCCGTCTGTCTGTCAGTCCGTCATTGCGTCCGTGTGCCACCAGACTGTATCTCAAGAATGGTTATAGCAAGACCACATACAACACAAAACACACGTAAACTATCTCGCATGTTCAAGTAAGCTTCTAGTAAGTAAGTAACATTTCTATCAGTAATAATCTCACATCATACGTCCACTTTTCATTTAATAATCTCATAAGAAGCAAGAAAAGTAATAAATAAAAATACTATTGGTACTCACTTGCGTTACTACTTGGCCTGAAGTCAAATATATTTATTGTCGCTCCTTCACTTATGTAATTAGGTCTGCCGTTTGTCACTATAGCGAAATTGTACTGAAACGAAAAAAATAACAACATTAGTATACAAGGAGCAGTTGTTGACACAAAAAGTTAGTTTGATTCCGTTTGTATTTTGAAGGTTCTAGAACGCATATCTTATTACCTTGCGCCATCAAATTTACTTTTGATCACGGATGAAGAGGGTGGTATAAAATCCTGGCATGCAAATAAGGTAATAGTCCTAAAATCAATAGGGCTTAATCCCCTTTGCGCCATCAAGTCGCCCCACTGCAAGTAAAAGCCAATCCTTTCCCCGATCACTGGTGCAACTTGGTTGGGCACAAAGTGGAATAACTAAGTTCATAACCTAGGGAGCGTAACGTAAAAGCGTACAGTAGGGGAGGATGGGGTCAAAAATCTTCAAAAATTGGGTGTGATTCTCACTCGGGACAAATATTTGTGTGACGACCATCGGTGTTTGTTCCTTGTCTGGGTGTATTATTAAATATATTTAAGTATATTTGTGTATCCACTGTTAATTCTGATGTATGTGGTGTTGTGTAATATTTATTGATTATTTATTATGATCCCTCACCTTTTCCCACTCCTTGTCGGGTATATCGAGCTTCTTCTGCAGCCGGTCCTTGACCGCCTGGAAGGGCTCGTTGTGTTTGACGCGCGCGTAGAACGGTATGCCGAAGGTCGCGTACACCTGCTTGTGGAAGTGCGCGCACGGCACTAGGACTTCGTCCTCCTGGGGAGAGATAATAGAGATGATGCTTAATTTTTGTTGTTGAACAACAGATGAATAATAAATATTGGACCCACATAATTTTTTTTGTAGTCAAACCTTTGATTTGAAATGTCGTGAAACATCATATTTTTGTACAAAATTTAGGAAAGCGTTACGAAGAAGTTATCAATCTTCAATGATCGACCCCCAGAATCATCCCAATAACAAACATACTAGGTATAGTAGTTCGTATGGACTTAAATAGTTAAATAAACAGGATCATGTAATTAAAAATTTGACGGTCATACAGATGATACCCCTTAACTTAGAAAGCTCGTAAATTTTTAAAACCCAAAAATCCCAGATATTTATTATTATTATTATTGCTTGTAGAATGTTAAATTCCCATATTATATTATTAGGTGTTAGTGAAATATCTTATTAGAGTGAACTTTCCCAATGAAACGCGCTTGAATGGCCATTGTGTCATTCAGTCCACTGTCAAAACTGCTACACTTCACACACCAGCAGTAGGGTTACTGACCTGCAGCTGCACCTCGTCCTTGGGCACCTCCTCTATCCGGTAGAGCCGCGGCGGCGTGATGGTGACCTGGTCCAGCGTCAGCTCGGGGTCGGGCCCCGGCAGCACCTTGTGGCACGACACCTCCACGATTCTTAACCTGGGGACCGGACGCATGGGGTGAGCATTGAACGCATTGTGTAAGCATATGTGCGCTTAAACACTTGATCAATCGATCAGATGTGTTTATTAATTGGATTATCAACATAAGTAACACCATTACATTTTACATCAGATACTCAAAACTAAAAGAGCGTTTTCTCGCTGCTTCCCATCCGAGCACGATCCAACTCAGAGAAAATATGGAATCATAACATGTAATAAGAAATCAGAGGACCGAGACCAGTGCGAAAATAAAAAAAGACAGTTCTACAGCAGTCCGTAATTTCTCGGAGACTGATCGGACGCAGTGCGAAACCACTCAAAGAATCGATGGTACACTTTTTAAATAGTCGAATGTTAACCAGAGTTCTTGTAACATTGAAAGATTAACTCGAATTAATATTGAAACTGTACATTGAGTATGATACAAAGCCAGTGTAGTCTATAACCAGGCATTACAAACCTTAGTATTATCCATATATCTGCCTGATTATGTGGATTTTACTAAGTGCTATAGCTGATTAGATACTTACATGGTTATGTTCCTTTACACGCCATATAGATTTTACCTATATAGTAGTAAAGTAACTTTACTAATTTAATATACATTATGTTCATTAACTTGACACCACCAATTAGGTAGTCGAATGATTGATTGTGTTACATATTTTTTAAATGGTAATACTACTAACCTTCGTGAACCATCTGGGGACATTTCAACTACTTTAGCTGCTTCTTCTAAAATATCTGCCACTTTGCCGCCTTTGTTTGGATATAAAATTAATTCTTTATCTTCTTTGTAATTAGGGCCAACCTGTAATGTGATAAAGATCAAAATGAGAGAAGGAATGTATAACCTACTTATGTGATGTAAAACAAATATTATGCAATACATAGCACTTTATAACTTCCTTAGAAACTTACCCATAAACATTTGAACTGTTTCTTGTTGTCCAATTCATTAACTTTAATTGATAATATCTGGTAGAACAACTTCTTAGGGCACTTTGGTTTACAGTACACTAACAAATCCTTAAGTATGCCATCATATGAGTATCTCAGAGCCAATCCCGGTGTGTCCTTGTAACTACAACAATGAAAAGTAGAAATTAATATTCTATTTCAGCACAGACAAAGAAAATATCCGTTTTGTAAATCTGGTACAGTCAATCTCAGAAGTTGTTGGTTCTAGTCTTTAAAATGATCTAATGATAATGATCCAACTGAATGTTTACAGCTACTTCTATGGCTGACTATATCCACAAAATAGCATGTCAGGTAAGCGATCGAGCTTGCCTGATGTATAAGTCGGCATAAAAACTTACTTTTGACACTTGAAGAACTGTATTAAGTAGGGGTCGACGTTGAGATGCTGGCCCACCGCGCGCGCCATTTGGTCGTAGCGCATCTGCATCGACAACTCCATTGTGAAGCTGAAAATATTTTTATTTTGCTGTCAGTTCCATTCAATGATAAACATTGACAAATATATTACTGAAAAATTCCGTTGGATATAAACTATGACGCCATATTACAACGTGCATTGATACTATGATTAATATGCTAATACAAAGAAAAATATATGGAGGTTGAAACAATGAATTTCTCCATGAAATCTTCCTGTTTTAAAGCTTTCGCGATCCTTTATAGTTGCATGGCGAAACAAAGGGTCTTATTAACACGATATTATAGCTTGACCGCCGTTAAGTCTAACCTCTAGTCTTGTCAGTCTGGTCAGTCTGTGGGAGCCGGGACGTCAGAGGAAGAAGCGTTCGACAATCAAACATAGGTTTAGCTACCTCTTTCGTTGTCGGCAAGCATAGCTAACTGATTCATTGGTCATCCACGTCAATACGCCTAGACACAGTCAAGCTATAGGTTATATAGTAAATAATTTCGTAGCTTAGCCTATTCATTCACTCACCCGGGATCATTGGGCAGCGTCTTGTCCACAAACTGCACCTCCACCTTGTAGAATATGTACTTGAAGTAGTCCTGGCAGGTGGGCAGCTCCAACTCCTCATGCCTGTGGTCGGCGCGCTCGAACACGATGATGTCGCCGTCCATCAGCTCGTCCAATACCTGGCCGCGTGCACACGACTCAATCCGAGGGGCGACGGCGTGCAGTACCCGTGCGAATTGCATTTGATGCAACTTTTGACAGCTTAGACTTTTTTTTAAAGGGCTTAGGCGTTAGAGCCATAATGCCAAATGTTTTTTTTTTCGGCATAGGCATTAAGGTCATGCCAATGGCACACGCCTGGTTCAAGTTTTGCTTAGGTACGAAAATAAGTCCGAATATTTTTTACGCCCGAAATAAGTTGTCACTTTTTGATAAGAAAATATTCTGTTTTCCTACTTTAGCAAAAAGTATTATGACCTATGCGAGCGCACTTTTCAAGGTAAATTTTTTAGAATTACAATCGTTACAATTCAAGACAGCTTTAACCTCAAACATGTTACCTAATTAGACGAATAACTGCCAAAAAATTGCATCTGTCTGCTATGTATGGTACTGCACGCTGTTGCAATTAAAAATAAAAGCATTCTCTAGTTTCACAAGAAACAAGTTTTAATGGGCTGTTTGTAATGATTGATGTGAAATGAGAAAATTTTAGTTAGTGACCTATGTATTATGTATTAGTAATGATTTCAGTGCATACTATTAACTAAATAAGCATTTATAGTGTATGTTAATACAAATATCACACTTTATCAATATTGTTAAGATATTATTGCAATGAATCAAAGGAACATGTCTTTTATACCCTTTTGTTTTTAGTTATGAATGGTCAAGATGCCGAGAAAAACTAATCAAAATACCTTTTCAAGAGGATCATTGTAGTTGTTGATCTTCTCTACGAAATCTGGCTTTATTTCTTCATATAACACCAATGGAGTGTCTGGTGGAAAACCTGAAAAAAAAGTTACAAGTATGAATCAATATATGAATTAACCTATAATATAATTTCGATACAATATTGTTGCTGTTGTAACATGTTGCTAACATATGGTTGCAGCAACATGTTACAACAACACAAGCACTCAGAGCAAAATTTCTTGTTAAATTGTGTATGTATGGCCTAGGTCCTATATAGATAAGTCAGTGGTTATTGGTTTACCACTATCCACAATATAAGACTGTAACCCCTCCTTAGATGATCGATTTTCCATGCCTCCATAACGAAAGGCTCGAGCCTACCCTAAGCTAGGGCGATCCACCCTGACCAAGTTCAGGTTGGTCCTCCAATCTAAAGCTTCCTTAGTAAAAATGACCATGCTAACAGAACACGAATCTTACCTGCCCGCTTGTTCAATATCGGTATAAGATCGGCCGGCTTGCTCGCGATAGGCAAGTAATGATGCCCGCAGTAGTGGATACGCTTCTGCTTCGGGTCGTAATACTTGAAGAAGAGCACGACATCGTTCTCCTTGTCGAAGTTGGGGAGCGCGCTGAGGCCAGAGTCGGGCGGCAACATCTCGAGGAATATGTTCCACGGGTTCATGTTCTCGGAGACGTCCGCTACGGTCTTGTGTTGATCGTTGACGATGTCCAAGCAGGTCGGTCGGCATGTCTGTTGAAGGGGTGATACAAATAAGTAATTTTTAAATGTTTTGTTTGATGTCTTATTTAACTTCTATCAGAGGAGGCTAGTTCCAACGTAATGTTCGGTTTCGACCATAATATGAGGTCGTATAAACTGAGGCAAAATAAACGCACGCGCTGCGTAATCGTCTCTCAATAGCCGCGTTCACAGCAGGCGCATGGGCTCGCGGGGCAGCCTCGATGTATTGGTACACACCGAACACACAGCGCACATTTGAGTACGGCCCGTTTACAGACAGCTGACGGCTCAACCGCGAGGTAAGCTCGGCCGAGCCGAAATGCGCCCGAGACAGCCCGAGCCACGTCCAAGCTATACTTTGGTTGATCATTGACATTGGCCGCCATGACCGAAATCGTTTAGTCACCTTTTCATCACGCTGAATTAGACACACAAGTGTATATTTTCAAACACTGTTCACACTCACCTGGTTGGAGCGCGCGCTGAAGGGCCAGGGGCGCAGCTGGCGCGGCGGGTAGCGGAAGTTCTCGGCGAGCGTGTCCATGAGCTCGGCGACGGTGGCCTGCTTGCGCACGCGGAACACGCGGTAGTGCGCGCGCTCCGGGTCGTACAGGTCGTTGCCCTGGTGCCCGTCGAACGCCTCCTCCAGCACCACGTTCACGTTCATGTACAGGTGGGCCTCGTTGCGCTCCTTGCGACGGATCTGCGTGTGGAAATGTTCGATTAGTCCTTGACTATCGGCATAAAAACACTGACGGTATACAGTGTTTTATTTGAATGAAAACTACAGATCTCTCTTCTCTTCTCTTCAACTCTTATCTTAAACTTCTAACGCCGCACTCGCGGTCACGGGGATTTCCCGTCGAGGAGGCTTTCTTACAGACTAACTGTTATGTGTTCAACAGAACACATAATATTAGCATGTGAATCTGTGAGCGAAAAGTTCAACGCCATCCCACACATTGCGATTAATAAGACGCACATTGGAGCTCCCTATATTATCTCAAACAATTCTGGTTACTCACGGTTTCGATGCGTTTCTCTTCAGCTAATCTTTCGCTAAGCTCTGTAGGTATGTCTGCCTGAGTAACCTCTTGTAATACATTCTTCAACTGTGAATCCCTGAAAGAAACACCAATGATTGTTATTAGTTTCGACAAATAACTTTTATATCAACATCTGGTCAAAGCTCACACAGTACTCGAGCTAATAAACGACTGTTCTAAGTGACAGAAAAGGATAGCATAGGTTTCCTTGCCTAATATAGTCAGTATGAACATAACAACGGCACGCTCCCTTGCTCGCTCTAACAAACCACCGCTCCAAGTAACCAAAAAGGATAGTAGAACATGTTCCTTACCTAATGTAAACCAACATGTAAGCGTTGGTGCAATGGCGCACGGTCAACGCCATGTCCTCGTCGTGGCCGCCGTAGTTGTACTCGATGGCCTCCTGCTTCGTGCAGCGAGAGACTACGTCGTCGTCGAACTTGCACCACTGCAAAGGATTAGGAGCTTTATTTTAAAGCTATAGGGGCGTTTTTCGAATGTTTGCGTCATTATTAAACGATATACCGCTATGTATTATATTGGTAGAGGCGGATTTATTAAGGGGTGAGAGCCATCCGCTCCACCGCAAGATGATGACAAGGCATCATTGTAAGTCAGTAAGAAAAAAAAGAAACCTGATTTATGAAACCAGACACAATAAATTCATTTCTGAAACTGTTCTCGATTAAATTAATGTTACATGCCCAATCAATAGAAAACACATTTGGCAACAAAGTTAACACATTGATTCCTTTAACAACTTTTGCTCAACTTAGTGTGCCGGTTGTAAGTTAAACCCTATATAAGTTTTGCTTTATTCAACAGTACCTTCCCGTCGCCCTTAGGGTTGATGAAGACCACGTAGTGCCCGCCGTGGTTGTCGCCCGAGTGGACCAGCACCGCGTGCAGCGTGTAGTCGGCCGGCGTCTCCGGTTTCTCTTGCAGGTAAGCGTCCAGGTTGATGTGTTCGTAGAACTCGAATCTGGACGGAGGAGAAAACCAAATTATATAAATAATGTCAATATATAAGACCAGTGTGTATAAACATCGTTTCGCCCGGGCAAAACAAAGCCACAGCATCATCAATAAGCTAGTGAACATGATTGTTGCAACCCAGTCGAAACGACGAGCAGTAATAACCTCCATAATCACTCTGTAATGGAGTCAGTTATGCTATCTGACTTTGAAACGTGTTAGGCCGAAGATAAAATAGGATTAGACATAGGTGTTTCGAACACTTTTCCCATTTGTGAGTGTGACAATTGTGAGTGTGACGTTTCGAGCTCTTTACAGTGTTTATGGTGACGGACAAGACTTTGTCTTCAATGTAATTCCCTCACCTGTCGTTGAACTTGACGGAGCTGTCGGTGATGGGGTCGTACTGGAAGCGCATAAGGTGCAGATGCAGTACAGGAGGGAAGGACGCAAAGATCACGCCCTTCTCCGCCTCCTGCAGCCCGTGCTCGCCCGCGTCGTACTTGTTCTCTCCGTCAAGCGTCTCCGTGCTGATGTAGTCCTTGAACGACTCGTCGACTGGAAGGGACGATACAGATATTAGTCATAAATTGTACTATAATTTAGGGAGACTAGGGAGTAGCAGTAGTATAGTAGCAGTGGCGCTTTTACTTCCACGAGCTGTTAAATAAACAGCATAGAGAAGTGCAGCCACCGGACCTCCCTCCAAATCTTGGACTTGTGCCACCGGTAACGCCTGAAGAAGTAGAGAATGCTCTTCGCCGCATGAAGAATCGGAAAGCTGTCGGAGCCGATGGAGTCCCCATCGAAGCCTGGAAGGCAATGGGTGGTCGTGGTGTGTGCAACCTTACTAAACTTTCTAACCGCCTACTCAGCACCGGCGAGATTCCTCGCCAATCGAGACTGAGTCTTATCACCCGGTCTTCAAGGGCAAGGGATCAGTGCAAGAGTGCGGTAGTTATCGCGGTATAAAGGTCATGTCCCACACCATGAAACTATTCGAGCGGATAGTAGACTCTCGAATCCGTCAGGAGTGCACTGTCTCTGGATGTCAATATGGTTTCCGCCCCGGTCACGGGACTATGGACCCCGTTTTTGCCCTAAGAATCATCATGGAGAAATACAGGACGAAGAACACGCCTCTCCACTTCCTATTTCTGGACATGGAGAAGGCCTTCGACTGTGTTCCGCGTGAGATGATTTGGTGGGCCCTGAGGTCCAAGGGAGTGCCAGAAACATATGTTGATATCATTAGAGACATGTACTGTGATTCCGATTCTGTAGTTAGGACCGCTGTTGGCGACACTTTGCCCTTTCGTATAACCGTCGGAGTACACCAAGGCTCCGTCCTGAGTCCGTTTCTCTTCAGCCTGATATTAGACGTATTGTCAGACAGCATCAGAGACCACCATGAGCAGCCACCATGGCTACTTATGTATGCTGATGATATCGCGCTGGTGGACTCGGACAGGGGACGGCTGGTGAGACGTGTTAACACATGGAAGGAATCGCTTGAGAACATCGACTCCGACGTCAAGGCACGCATTGCTGCTGCTTGGGATAAATGGCGGGAGGTGAGCGGCGTCACTTGCGACCCTAAAATGCCGGTTAAGCTGAAGGGACAGGTCTATAAATCCATCATTAGGCCTGTCCTCTTATATGGTAGTGAAGCATGGCCATTACTTGAGCGGCACAAGCAGGAACTGCGGGTCACGGAGATGAAGATGCTGCGCTGGATGTCGGGAGTTACACGAGCAGATCGCGTAAAGAACTCCCGTATTCGCGACAGCCTTCATGTCCGAGACATTGCTGATAAATTGCAAGAGTGCCGCCTACGTTGGTACGGTCATGTTTTACGGAAACCGGCAAACTACGTAGGGAACAAGTGTCTAGCCATGTCGCTACCGCCGGGTCCCGGCAGAAGGGGAAGGCCCAAGAAGGCCTGGCTTGACGTCGTAGTGGATGACATGCGTGCCAACAAACTCTCCGTAAAGGATGCCGAAGACCTGGCGAAGTGGAGAGTTAGGAGTAGGAAAGCGGACCCCGGGCTCCGCAAGGATGCAACCGGGAAAACGCGAAGATGATGATGATGAATAGGGAGTAGCAGTAGTGCAGAACTAGGGGTTTGACTCGGATGACGCTATCCATATACTAGGTTTACTACAAGATAAAGACGGCTAAATCTCTAATGGCGAGATTTAGTCGATGCTATTTTGTATGATACCTTGGTAGGTTCTAAGTGCGCAAGGCGTTTACTAAGTCATAAGACTTAATGTTACTCAAAGGTCCTACATAATCTCACAAGGTAATGATGAAAAACGCTCTCATACAGATGACTGAATCATACAAAATGAGAAACTTTAATCTACAACGAAATTGCGAACAATATGAGCTTTTCCAAACCTTATGCTGTATAACAAAGCTACCGCCACAGATACTCACTGTTCTTCTTCCCCTTGATGTTGAGCTGGATGTCGTAGAAGGTCTCGACGCGCGTGCTGGACACGTTCACGTTCTTGCACTTGATGTACGACGTCATCTTGCCCTCGAACAGCCGCGGGACGGTGCCCTCCACGCAAGTGCCCTTCATTTTGCTCTCCAACTTGTCCAAAAGTACCTGTACAGAAATGGTGTGATCATATACAAATTTAAATGTACAAACGTACAAACAAATACAAAATATCATCATACAATTTGTCCAGAGTGTGGTGCTGATCGAACTCACGACATCAGCCAAAAGAGACAAAATGCAACTACCTACAAAATGTGCCATCTCATATCCGATTGGTAGCTGAAGGTTGTAGCTAATCGAGGTCGGAACCACTTTAACTTTTAGTATAACATCAAACACCATTATTTTTCATTTCTGTGTTTGTTCTATTGCTGTGTAATCTTGACACTATTTACACAATATTCAGTTATAAAAAATACATGATGAATACTGCGTTAATGACTCTATTTGCTATTCGAAACATTCAATCTAAATTCTTGTGATATCACAAATGATTACTTACCCTCAAGAACTCCTGGACATCATGTTGCATAAATGAATCGAGTGTTTCCCAACCGAAACTCTTGGTGAGTTTCTTGGTGCCCACAGGCTTGTCTGAGAACTGCAGCTCATAGAATACTCTTTGAAGAGCTAATGCAACTGACCTGGAATACAATAAATCATAATTATTACAAGCTATAAATATAACTACCAATACCTTTGATACCAATACCTTTCTTGATTTGATTTGATGAATGGTAACTTACCTAGTACTGTCGTCAGATTCTGTGGGCATCTTGTAAACCGCTTTTCGTAGTTGATTTGTAAAATACAGTGTTTGTAACAGAGAATTCATGTAACAAGTCGCACCTTGATTCTTGAGACCTTAAAAGAAACATGATAAATTTAAATTAAATGTGTATATTTATCTATTTGTGAAAATGTTCAAGCAATTAGGACTAGTTCTATTCTTATTTGAATGTCACTTTATGCCATACCCAAGTAGGTTACTATTTTAGAAATACTCACAGAGTAATTAACATAACTCTGTGAATAATTGTACACATACATCATTAGCACCTCCTTCTATATTTTCTAACAAACCTTACTTGACAATTGTACTTTAAGAACAAATCTTTGTCAACACAAGTAGAACTAATAGTTGTATTGATGCTTGATCTTACCATCATCATCATCATCAGCCTATATACGTCCCCACTGCTGGGGCACGGGCCTACCCTAAATAATGGCGATAAGGCTTTAGTCAATCACGCTGTCCCAGTGCGGGTTGGTTGACTACAGAACCTAAGAATTTCTATGTCCACCGTAAAAGCGTCGAATAATCGTACATATGATTTTCAAATTCAACAACTCAGTGGTAGGTGGCGGGGTTTGAACTGGCGACCTCTCGCATAGCAAGCAACGACCTTAACCACTCGGCCATCGACGCTTTTTTTTAACTACTAACTTACCAACATATCCAGTATGTTTCTTCGAGTCCCACGAGACGCCGTGCGGCGCCTCCGCCGTGACATGGACCTCCAGCGTGATGGAGTCGTCCTTTATGTAACCCTTCTCCGGATCCAGCACATCATTCCACGACATGAAGTGGGAGAAACCCCAGTCGTTCTCCTTACTGTTGATAACATAAAAATATTACTTAAATTTAATAAGGGTGAAATTAAAAGTACCCGTAATCGACGAGCATGCATGAAGACATTGATGGATGTGAAAGAAGCGAAAGTGGTGTGCCAGCCAGTATCGTAGCACATGGCAAGGAAGTGTTCTCTGCCTATCCATCAGGGACTCTGGGATAATTTTACTGACCATTAGGTTAGGGGTTAATGTTAGTGAACTTTTAAGCTGAATCTATTTAAAGCTCATCCAATTTGTACTCAAAGCTTTGTTCAAAACGATTGACGTCGAGTTACGCAACTCTGGGAGACGATCCGCGAAAGGATTTGTTACACAAGCAGAGTGATCCAATACACTTTGTCTAAGTATTTTTCCACACAAGTTCATTGCAGGACACAATTATCAATATGCATGTATAAGGAATGTGGAAGATTGTCAACTGTTATCGTGAAAAACAAATCCATCAAAGTAATTTGATGAAACCAGGGCTTTGAGTTTCTTTCATGCTGCAAGATGTTGTTCCTGACGAATACTCAATTGTATTTTGATTTATTTTCTTATATTGTATAAATGTCAGTATAGAATATTTTTATAACAGACTTAAAAAAGAAGATTTTCAGATTGACTTGTAAGTTTCTATGTATTTTTGTCCGCGAAAAAAATTATCGTATCTTATATAGGAGAGTCTTTTTCTGCCACTGAATGACTATTGAGTCATACAGTGGCAGAAAAAGACTCTTCTACTTCAAGAGAAAAAGACACCTCACAATATTTACCTGTAGAACAAATGCTGTATCTTCCTGAAGAACGGCTCCTGCTCCGGCTTGTGAGAGATGAGCCTCAGCTCGGCCATGGCGTAGCAAGACCAGCTGGACGACTCGCTCTCCCCGTTGCACTGCAGGAAGAACCCTAACGACTTCTGTTGCTGGCGGTCCGGGGAGGGCGCCTGCCGCGGCATCACCATTATCTTCCATGGCAAGTTGCGCACGTAGCAAGGCGGCGACAGAACGGAATCCTTCAGGTTCCTGAAGTTCTGAACCGTGAAACGGAACGTCGCCTCTGATCGCGCCTCGTCGTCCTCCATCTCGGCGTCGAGACATGCCAGCTGTAAGTCGATGTTGTGATCGGTCAATACCAATGGTTTCAAATTATTTCCACCATATTGTATTTAATCAATGAAGCAGGGTATAGGTATAGTTCATGTCTAATAAAATAATTTTATAGACAAAGTGTTGGCGACAATGTTTTAATACTAACATGTTGTATGATGTATTTCAGTGTCTAATTTGACCTTTATAAATGTTTTAATGCTAGGACAACTACGAGAATTACTTATAACAGTCGTACATGGGATCTTAAAGTTCAATTTTTTATTCATATTCATCAGTCAAAGACGGACCGCGAGTGAAACATGTGCTTTGAAAAAAAACATATTGTGTTTTTAGAAAAATCATTAAGTTGAATTTATATGGTCTAAATCTAGTCGTAAAACGTCCTTCAAGTTTTCAGTTTAAAGCCTTCTTAATAGACAAAAACCTATTTTTATCATTCCTGTATTGGCCTGATTAACAAGGTAAGTTTTATTTTCCAAAAAAGATTGAAGTGCCCCGACTACGCGTTTGGCTGCTAATAACAAAACAAAACGTGCGCGCAAAGGTTTAATAAAAAAAAATAGGCACTCGTCTCAATTATTAATACCCACGCTTTGTAAAAAAAACACGTTGTCTGCAAATTAGCCTCGCGACGTAATTCACATGTGTTGGTAAGAAAACATCTTCAATAAAACTGTAGGAACAGGTACATATACTTAATTCATTTTACTTGTTTTGGTTTACAATAGATTCGTAAAATCGCCATTATAAAGTCAGTTTCGAACCAAACAAAGCGTAACTGTAGTTAAATATTGTTATGCAAATGCGTTTTGTCTCACTGCAGCTCCAATAGAATGGCTATAGTTTTGAAAAAATCTGTATTAGGACCACTTACAGGCATATCTGAAGATGTAGTCTCCTGATTCTTCATGACTTCACCCATCACGACTTCGCCGTTGGGTCCTTTCATAAGATCGTCGTCCCAGGTCTTGTCTGTGGCTGTGTCTACAGTCTCCACTGCAACAAACAGTTACATGTTGACATCGGGAATACGTGTAGAGTGGTCCTGAGGGCGATGACTTTATGAACGGTAATATATTCAGAATTACTATAGCTTAGAGTAATCTGACTACAGTGAAACTAATCGATTATTGTAATATCGTTAAAAATATTTTCGATCAAAAATTCAGGCCATTACAGAATAAAACCATGACCATCAGACTAACTGAGGAAAGACCACCATATAATTTCGTAAATTTAACTGAATTTCGTTCTCAACAAAACAGCAGGATTTTTGAAATATAGACTGTCGTACTACAAAAACAACGCACTCATAATTTTGTAAGAACGTAATTTAGTTACCTTTATGCTAAATTTTATCACGCTGTCACAAAGTAATTATTATTCAGAAAAAAACTTGGAAAAACGATCCATCCATTGTTTTACTGATAATAATTTTGACAGACCTGCCAATCTGTCATCAGAATATGATGAAATAAAGTCAGCCAACTGCCAATGTTATGTGCTAAATGTAGACAAACTCTTTGTACTACAAGTATATTATAACCATTTGGCGGCAAAATGAGTACTTCAATGAAACTATGTTAAAAACCTTTTGTTTAGTAAACCATTCGTTTTGAATCTAAATCTTCTCACTATAAGATTATGCTGAGTCAGGTCAACATTTAGCAGTTCACAGTTGTAAGTGAAACTACGTAAAAAGACGATTGTTCCATGACATTCGTAGCAATAATAATAACTGCATTATCAAACTGCCACCCCAGCTAGCTATTAAGCGGTCGACACGTTGTTCGTACGGCTTCCGCGGTTGAATCTATTTCTAGTCCAAAAGTATATTATGTTTCACTTAAAACTATTACATATACCAATATTTATACCTAAACACTTTCAGTCGTGTTCTTATCATATCGCGCCGCGTCGAAGCAATGACAGACAATACGTAGGCAACTCATTAGATATAGTTTACCCATGCGAAATCTTATATCAATTTATTTCTGGGAGACATTGTAATAAAACGATGTTTTCGTGATATTAAGGAAATATTTTAGCATATTTCAGGAAAACAATTGAGCTACATATTTAGGTCTTAGTATCGTGCTAAACAGTGTCTGCCTACCTATGCTGTCACATAGCCCATATCATAGGTTGACGTCATGGATTAATTTTGTGGGTACCTATTCTTTAGTAATGATAGGTACCTATCTACAATACGAGAGATATACTCTATTCAAGGTGGGGATGGGTGTCGATTCGAATCCACTCAAAATAAAAAAAATTAATCTAAATTTTTTTTATCTAGCCTGTAGTGTCCCACTGCCTGGCACTGGCTTAATGGTATAAGGTAGACCTTATTATTATTTAATTTTCGTCACGATTGAAAATACAAACTTATGGTGCCATAAGCTAAGGCTTTTGATAAACAAAAACATTGAGAGTAAAACTTATTTTATTTAGCCTTGGACAAACAAGTTAGAAGCCTTGTTAGTAAAAGTCAGAGACTGAGATAGATCAATACACACACAATCGGAAATGTGTACCACCAATGTTTATAGAAACCAGGATCTAAGTAGGTATTATTGTTCCCTAACAACCACCAATTAAAAAATCAAAATATCGAAATTAATAAAATCCCACGTCAAATGTAACATAATCGTAACGCAATCTTCGCGCTTTAACCTGCACACGTGTTGACGCCGCCTAACTTACAACATGTGTGTCGTACACAAAAATAATGTGCACACCCAAGCAGAATATTTGGAAAATTGATGTCATTACATTATAATTTCAAAGTGAACTTGATAATACCATATTGGTTATCAGTTTGTCATTGACAAAAAATCATAGTAGGTATTCTAAGACTTCTGAGTACATACTCATTTTACACACAATTAGATTGTTTAATTTTTTGCTGTATTAAATAATATTTGGTGTTTTATCATAATCATCAACCCATATACATACCCACGTCTGGGGTCATGGGTCTACCCTAAAACTGGATGATATTGTGTTTTAAAATATTTGGTAAATTAAAGGACAAATTGTTTATGATAGGTAGTTAACAATAATTCTATAATAACATGTGGTATATTATTTTCTACCATAATAATATACATTAAACACAAAAATAATCATGAATTGAACAACTTTTTCACAAACAACATGTTCTGTCATTGACTATGACTCAATCATCAGCAGACTCAATTTAACAACACTTTTTATTTAACATTTTTAACAAAAATAGCTACATAAATGTAACAACTACAATAAAGTTATCCTATAAAATAACTGGCCATGATGATTGTGGGATATTTAGTTTAGTAATTTTTCTTGGTAATAAGTCTAGTTACCAAAATAGGCAATTATCACAGTTTTATTTTGTAAACACAACCAAAATACACCACAGCATGGTTCATTTGGAGCCGCGGATGAGAGTGTGTAGTGTGAAAAGGGTGTATCAACTATCATTAATATTTTTTATATGAGGGGTGGGAGCCAACCTCTCCCCCGCAAGTCTGGTGATGATGATGAGGCTACTGCAAGCCATCATCGTATGTCAGTTAGAAAAAAAAATACAATGTGTGATATGTTAAAATGTATTCATGTCCACTGTCCATGATTATATGCACAAAATATTAATTAATTTACAGCTGCAAATGTTGAAAGCCCAAACTGTTACAGAGTCACAGGCGGAAAGCTAGTAATTTATAAAAGTATTTGAATTATTATACCAGTTATTTACTGTAACAAATACTTGTAGAAATCTTATAGCAAAAGAAATTAAATCAATATTTATAAATAACTGATAAATCAAATAGTTAAAGATTATCTCTTTAAAAACTACAAAGAGTAAGAGTGTATTTATCTTATTAAACTGAAACACACTTTTTAATTAGCCACTTCATTGTCCTTTTGCTTTCACAAATTGCACAGCTGTCTCCCAAGCAATCAAAATCACACATGATTAAAAGATAAACACCTTATCACACATACAATATTCACCGATATATTATTTCTTTAACTGTTACATGATAGCATGTAAAGATTAAGAATAAACTTAACACAGTACACAGTTTTACTCTTATAATCAGCCTGAATTGATCAATTTGATAAATACAAATAATACAATGAAATCTAAATTTAGATTTCGAACATCTGACAACGACTTGCACTTTTAGAACAAAGAGATGTTTGATATTTGATTCAAGTTTACATAAAATTATAATAACATTAAGGAATACTCTCCCAGAATAGATATTTTGGAAGATACATTGTAATTTAATTACACCTATACATTATGTAAATAGTCATGATCACTGCAACACATCCAAATGTTATAGGTTAAGAAATATTATGTTTTCCAAAACATACCTTTTACCTACAATTAACTCATTTACCTTTTTCAGCAATTTGTAATGATAATAAACACTACAGTAAGGTACGTGAATACGAGTAACTACGACACTGCTACGTCAGTAAACACATCCAACAAAAGTAAGTGTATCTACTTAGTTTCATTATGCAATGGTAACTAATAGAAAATCAATGTGAGCACTGACCGTCTTGGGTCTCCATCTCCTCGACTTGGTTCACATTGGAGTCGTGTTGTTGCCTGTCCGGGGCAGGCGTGTGGTTCATGTTTGCCGGGCGCGCCACGGGGGACTCTCGCCCGCAACTCTTTGAGATTTCCTGCACAAGCAGTTCCACCTTAGACACAGAGTTCAATGCCCATAATACCACTTCTGACGTTTCTAGACAACACTTCACCTACCTTTAACGCCAGGGGATTGCTCCCTCTAGACCTGCTAAAAATTCGTTGAACGAATTTCAACGAACTTTTCTCATCGACTCGGACTCCTTGCGCACCGGAATTTTTATTTTTCTTGGACGATGGGGTGTTAATTTTCAAAGAGTGTTTACTAGCGGCGCGGCCGATGTCTGCAGATTTCAACACAAGGGCCCAACAGTAGATAGGTACGCTAATAGCACATTCCTAATCATTAACCACTGTCTACTTTACTTGAACACTTCTGTATGCAGCAGGGTACTGCAAAAATTCACTAACGTATCCGGGTAGAAAGTTATTTTCGCGAAAATAAACAAAATGGTGGATGATAATTTAATTTCTGGCTTCGGATGTGTGGCCCGGTTTGATCGACGAATGCACCATTTTATCATTCTCTCACATTCACCGTAGTGATGTCCATAATAGTATGAATCGAACAGAATTTGTCACCCTCGGTTTTAAATATTTTTCCTGTTATTGTAAATATAATAAATAAATAAATAAAAAATACTTACCTAATATTACATGAAAATAAAACCGCCGTATTAATCAATAATTTAGTAGGGTAACTAATTGTCTTTCAAAACTTGATATCATACCACACTATTACTAACAAGAAAGTTGCGAAATGTATTACAATAATAAAATAATCGTTGAAGTCATCAGAAATCAACAGTAGAGATAAAATTGATTTTGCCGCATTAAAAAAATTTCGACGAACTCAGTTTATATGCTGGAAATGAAAATTATTTACTAAAATCCACACCTTCATAATATGATTTTTCAATAATTAACTCTCGCAAGTGTTAGTGTACCCCAAATATTATAAAAAATACATCTGTTTCTATCTATTGCCCTCTTGGAATTCGTAATAAACGATTTCTATATATATTTTGTACAAAAATATCAATTGAAACTTGTAAACATCTACTGAACTTATTGATCTGATCAGATAATTTTCTTTTTAGAATTTTTGTCTTAAAAATAATTACTGAGGTCACTTGCCAATGAAGCAGCTGGGCCAATTGGGTTTGCCCTTCTGCCTGGAAAGGTTAAAATGGTGAGGAATATTGAAAAAGTAAAGAAACCAAATTTTTATCATGATTAATTATTGTCACTATTGATATATTTTGCCTGGTTGGTCTATTGGTAGCGAACGCTGCGTAAGGACAGAGCGGTCTCCGGTTCGTGTCCGGGGTCGGGCAAAATTTGTCCAGATATGTATATCGGTAAACTTTTATTGTTTGTTGTTACATGATATTTTTTACATTATGTATAAATAAAACTGTGACATTTTTTTAAATGAGACATATATTTATGATTTTTTTTAAATAATCATGAATTTTAATTTTCGATTTTCACAAAAATAACCATTGGTTTAACTTGTAAGATTACATGTCAGTTTACAGATTTAGATTTTGTCAAGCACTATTTATGTGTTGTCAATGGAAATTGTCTTTGCTTTTAGTGTTGCCGTAAAGAGATCGCAAAATACATCTATTGTCTTTTCTTGACAGCTGGCCCCGAAAAAAATAAAACTGTCAAATAGCGTCTGTCATTCCGGTTCGTTTTGTATGATTTGTTCGTGAAAATGAAATTCTTCATTTATTAAAACAAAATCAAACAAAGGTCCACAACAGAGAGGATTTATTAATATAGAGATATTACTGTAGTATAATTTACTACGCAACACCCTGGTATATTACAATAAACACGAACAAAGTTAAAATGTTTTTAGAACTTTCAGTCTAAAAGTTTTGTGTTTGCTAAATAATAGTTTCAGTGAAAATGTTTCCTACAAACCACAAAACAATATTTGTGTTGGATCATACCCCTTATTTCGGTATATCGTCCGATTACCCAATCGACTTTGATACCGGGACCAAGAACCGGGGCCCCGGGTACGTGCCCCTGCCGCCGGTATGCAAGTCTCTGTGGACATGCAGCGTGGAAGCGGCTGTAGAATACTGCAGGATAGTTTGGGACTTGTTTCCTGAGGGAAAATTAGTAAGCATTATTTTTTACCACTTATTATTAGAATTAGGAGAATAACAACTCTGAACCATATAAACTTTTGAGTTTCATGTGAAAATAATTGATATTTAATCGACTACTACTATAAATAATTAACTTAACTACTAAATAATTAATGTTCGTTTATTACGAATGGCCCAAATGAACCATGTAATTTGTCATAATGAATGCAATATAAAATTTCATATTTCTTTTTTCAGGTTAGATTTGTTGTTAGTGATTCTGCAGCTCATATACTCAACACATGGGCATTAACACAGCAAAACTTGACCCATGTAAGTTACTACACTACCTACCTATTTGTTGCATATACAACAAGCTAACTGATTCTAATTCCCAACTATTAAAGCTAAGAAGAAATCAGATTCTTATGAAAATTATTTTTACAACAACAATAAACACATTTCTAGATTCTCAATGGCTTATGCCTGGTGGGACCTGTTCGGCGTGGCGCAGGTGGCGATGTGGTGGGGCTATGTGCAGCAATTGAAGCTTTAGCTGAGCCATCACCCACACAATCAGCACAGCCTTCTACTGATGGACTTCTGCAGAATCGGTATGAACAAACAATTACGCATCTTTAAACATTACATTGTTAACCCTTTACATGTAAAGGGTATTGTGGTTAATGGGTCCGATGCAAGAACCACACTGATCTAAAAAATGGTAAGTGGACAAACGAAAATATGAAATGGGGTTATTCATGTCGGACCGATGGTGAAGTGTGCGTAGCCGAGGTGCTGGCGCAGCGTTACGGTGCCTCATGTATCTCTGCAGGTCACGTTGTTCGCTGTGCGAAGTCTATCCGCTGATTGCGACACCTTGCTCGCTCGGTGGTGGCGAGGATACGTAACATTTCCGCCCTTAGAGCAGTAAAAATTCGAAGACTCCAAGAATGTTGAGAATAGTGCGTAACCAGCACTTGTTCTGTAATTGATGTAATGTAGCGTGGGTGCTGTTCGATAAATCCGCTGATTGCGACACCTTGTTCGCTCGGTGGTGGCGTGGATTTATTTATTTATTTATTTATTTTGCTAGTCACACTACATAATAATACATAAAATATATACAGTGAAACCTGGTTAAGTAAGACATCCAGGGACCAGCAATATTGTTTCACTTATAGAGGTATTCCACTTACCCAGTGTCTCAGATATCCAGGTATAAATAAATATCTGTCTCAATAACAGAGGGTTCCATTAACAGAGGTCAGAAAGCAGGTTATTTCAGATATAGAGGTGCGATTATTAAAAAAATGTTTTACGTTAACATTCTAAATCAACTTTAAAAATCATCGGTCTACTTATCGGTACGTTTATGTTACGAACATGCTTAACTTTGCTAGCTTGAGTTCAACTCAAGTTCAAAAATTTTCTGATGAACGTAAACGTTTCAGTTTTTGTAATACTTCATAAACGGATATCAACTTCCGTTTTTCACGAAATGATAAACATTTTATTTTACGTTTTGACATTTTTCTATCATACATAATAAAGCGAAACTTAAACTGGAGGTCATTGAAATTATGAAATTTCGTCTTTAAGTGCGGAAAATGTGAAGTTTTGGGAATTTGTGGTAGAATAAGAATAAGTAAGCAAACAAACAATACGATTTTATCTCAGTAACAGAGGTTTGTAGATATGAAATACACTTGCTGTCTCAGTAACAGAGGCAATTATGAAAAAATAATCGAAGGTATGAATCCCAGATATAGAGGTTTGCTTCGTCTCACTAACAGAAGTAATGCAGTGCCTAGGTGTTGGGACCCCCGATTGAGTACTAGATATGGAGGTTTCTCACTTATCCAGGTCCCACTTAGTCAGGTTTCACTGTAATTAGGTACATGTGACACCCTGTATCCACGATCACCATGATCAAGTTTGGAGTGACAATATTGTGAACGATGTTACTGTTATTACAGAATGGTCTTGTCAAATAATTAATATAGAACTTTTTTTTGTTTCAGAGGGCGAATCATTTGTATAACAAGTGCCAGAGATGACGATTCTATCAGGAGCTTGGCAGGGATTGCTCTGAACACACTCATCCAACAGAACAAGAAAGCTACAACTCCTCAGCCACCCACTAGTCCAGACTCTACACCCCCTGCACAGTATGTGGTATTTTATCTAAGAGGGAAAGGTTGCTTAGTTTTTGCCTTCATAAGTTTCCTTGCTGACTTATATAAGAAACATGTTCTGTCATGGCATTTATAACCATTTTACGAGTATATTGATTACGAGTGACCCACACTTGCTCAAAACTATACTTTCATAAAAGTATAAAACCCATTCTATTGAATAGCTATTCTACCTATTAAAAAAACTGCATCAAAATCTGTTGCAATAATAAAGATCTAAGCATATTTAGGGACAGACAGACAGCAGACCCGTCTTTGTCTAATACTATGGTATCTAATAATGCTTTATTTCAAATTATTTATATTCTAGCCACTTTTCTTTTATTTTGGCACTGACTATTTTTCCCCTTGTTTTTAGATCGCTAGTTGTACATTATTGTCATCTAGTAATTATAAATGTTACACCAGAAAAAGCAGACACGAGAGTCAACAACCAAGCTCTTACCGAGGTCAGTGACAAATAAAATAAGTAAAGAATTCTTTATATTGAAAAAAAAAATATGACGAAGTGACCAAAATTAAAAAAATAAATACTGATTATAATTTTTTTTTATACAATATTAAAGAAAAGTTTTCTTTGGTAGATGGGTGGAGGCCTAATGGGTGTTGAAGTGATTGTGTCCAGGGCTAGTAAACTGGCTGACTTGCTTGGCCGCTTAGTACTACCACACTACAGACTGGCCATTACTACTGTAACAGGGATTCCTATGAAGGTAAGAAATTAGATATCTGAGATCACATGGTAAAACCTGTTTTCGTTTCTTAATTTATGTTTTGGCTACATAATCTTTGTTGACTGTGTTAAATGTATTTTTTTTACTAACACATTGAACAGTTTCAAATTGTCTTGTCCATGAAAAAATGGTACTGTAAAAAGTTAGATTACTTTAGTAATAATTATGTTTCTAAGAATATCTTTTTTGAAAAAAATAAGCTTTTACATCTACCCCATGTCCTAAAAGGTAACTGGTAGATTCAATGGGCAACGGGAAAATAGATCCCACCAGATTTTGAACCTTGTGCGGTTGTAATACCGACGAAAAACAATGAAATTGCCCTATTAAGGATTAAAGGATGTCTGTTTATTTTAAAGGAAGAACAAAACGCAAGTTCCAGTGCAAATTACGACGTGGAGATAATACACTCGTCCGACGCGCATACGGGACTGAGAGCGTCGCAAACAGCCGCAGAAGCAGCAGAATCGGTAAGCTTTGAATAGAAGAGAATAGAACAGAACAATTCATTTATTGACCACATTATCAAAGTAAAAAATAAAAAGTGACGTTTGTTATATGGGAGCCCCCTTTAATTTTTAATTTATTATTTACTTGTTATTATTATATTTAGTTTGAAAGATTAATATTCTGTGATAATTTTCTACCTATTACCGTTATTAAAATTGGCCAAAAAAATACGAATAGAAAGTTATTGTGTGAGGACCCCCCTTATTTTACATTTTTCAATTATTAGTTGTTATAGCGGAAATGAAAATACATCATGGGTGAAAATTTCAGCTTTCTAGCTATCACAGTTTATGAGATACAGCTTGGAGACAGACAAACGGCGGAGGCATACTAATAAGATCCTGTTTTTACCTTTTAGCAATGAAACCTTAAAAAATAAACAATTCTTAAATGATCATGTTTGGCCCCTAGGTAGTGCTCCGCTGGTGGACGCCCCGGGGCGCGGAGGGCGGCGCGGGCGGCTGCAGCGGGCCCCTGTGGCGCGTGACTCCGGCCGACGTCGCCTCGCGCCCCTCCGCCTGCCTCGTCAACTTCCTGCTGAACGGGCGCTCCGTGACCCTCGAAGTGCCCAGGTAAGAGCCATCCGCTCCCCGGCAAGTCCGGTGATGATGACGAGGCTACTCCAAGCCATCATCGTAAGTCAGGAGAAAAAAAGCCCAGATGAGACAGATTTAGTCGAGCCGACCTAGGATGTATTCTGAAACGTTTGGTGCTCTACCTAAACCAATAACCAAAAAAGCCCAGGCGAGATAAATTTAGGCGATGGTAGCCGTGCAACTAGGTCGACCAAGGATGTATCTCCGAAACTTTTAGGTTTTAACTGTTACCTGTAAAAACTCCTATAGGCCCAAATCTACTGAATAGTACTGGTTGGTTATAAAGAATTTTACGTTTATTGTGTACATGCCTCACGGCTAATATACTTGTCGGCAGGAGTCATCGCTCGCCTTCATTATAGAATGAGTAACAAGCTGCACGTGCACGGGTCACGTCACCGACCAGCTGCGTCGTTAGTCACTCCCCCTCGCCGCTCGACTCGACTATAAAAGGCGCTCACTTTGAACAGTGCAGGCAGTCTTGGCTCTGGCGAGGCACGGAACACTCGTTGTACCGTTGCAATAGCTTATCCTAGACACCTTTGGATAATTAATTCGATTGTCGAATTAATTATTATCGTTAATTATAAAACTGCTGCTGTGCAATTTATAATTAATAAATCAAACTCTAATTGTAGTTTATGCCTTAGGCATTTGCTACAATTGCTATGGTTATACTTTGATAAAAGTGATAAGTGATGGATATGGTTCTCATTATGGAAATTAATAAAGTATTAGCTCGGTTTTGATATACCTGACGTCTTATTCATTGTTAATTATGTAGTTACATACCCCTTCTGCCTACATCAGAAGTGGGATGAGATCCACACCCACTACTTGGTCAATAAAAAAAAAATATGTCACAGGAAATGTCTTTTAAGGGTTTATATGGTCGTAAGGTATAAAAAAAGAGAATGAAAAAAAAAAGAGAGCATAGTTTTGAAGGGCTGTTTGCCGGACCAAAACTGGTATAAAAAAAGAGTAAAGTAAAAAAAAGATTAAAGTAAAAAAAAAAAGAGCAGAGTTTTGAAGGGCACGTGGCCGGACCAAAACTGGCTAGTGTTGAAGGGTTCTTTAAAAAAAAAAGGAGAGGGAACCGGACCAATACTAGTGCCTGAAGGGTCTAATTAGAGACCGGACCAGAGCAAAGTGTGAGATATACGAAGGGTCGATGTGGACCAGACCAGAACTATTGTAATATATCTGAAGGGTTAATTGTAATATATCTGAAGGGTTAATTGTAATATATCTGAAGGGTTAATTGTAATATATCTGAAGGGTTAATTGTAATAATATTTCTGAAGGGTTAATTGTAATACATCTGAAGGGTTAATGTAGACCAGACCAGAACTAATTGATTTGCAGGGTCATTATAGACCGGACTAATTAATTTTGTCAGGATGATCGAACGATGCTTTTGTTACAGAAATCTTGACATGCTTTAGTTGAAGCGTTCGAGGACGACCGCTAGTCAGGTTGGCCGTGTCGGCAGGAGTCATCGCTCGCCTTCATTATAGAATGAGTAACAAGCTGCACGTGCACGGGTCACGTCACCGACCAGCTGCGTCGTTAGTCACTACCCCTCGCCGCTCGACTCGACTATAAAAGGCGCTCACTTTGAACAGTGCAGGCAGTCTTGGCTCTGGCGAGGCACGGAACACTCGTTGTACCGTTGCAATAGCTTATCCTAGACACCTTTGGATAATTAATTCGATTGTCGAATTAATTATTATCGTTAATTATAAAACTGCTGCTGTGCAATTTATAATTAATAAATCAAACTCTAATTGTAGTTTATGCCTTAGGCATTTGCTACAATTGCTATGGTTATACTTTGATAAAAGTGATAAGTGATGGATATGGTTCTCATTATGGAAATTAATAAAGTATTAGCTCGGTTTTGATATACCTGACGTCTTATTCATTGTTAATTATGTAGTTACATACCCCTTCTGCCTACATATTCTTATATATGGAGAAAACAAAATGCTCGCAAAATATAAAAGTGGATAGTTAGATTTGAAAACATTCCTGTCAAACTATAACAAATAATGAATGTTGTACCCACAGTAGGAAAGGCGGCGGCCGGTCCGCGTCGCACGTGCTAGCGGCGCAGGGCGGCGAGCTGTGGATCGGCGCGCTGGGCGGCCGCACGCCCTACGACGACCCGCCCGCGCTGTCCGAGGGCGCGGGCGGCAGGGTCACCGACTACAGGTGCGTATTTATTTATTCACCAACATTTGACTGGCTCGGTGGAACAGTGGTTAGTGACCCTGGCTGGCGGTTCCGAGAGTCGTGGGTTCGATTCCCACTCGGGACAAATATTTGTGTGATGAACATCGGTGTTTGTTCCGTGTCTGGGTGTGATTATGTATTTAAGTATGTATTTATAAATATATATGTATGTATATCAGTCTCTGACGCCCATATGGTCCAAGATCCCAGAGCTGCCAGACATCACTTATTTTCTAATGGACAAAATATATACGATTGAGTAGTGTTGGGGTGTACTATCATCATATGACTAGTTGCTACCTTGACCAGACGGCCATTTTTCAGATATCAACCAATCAAGGTACATAGAAACACTGCTCACCTCACTTAAATTCTGATGGCTGATTTTAACATATATTTCACACAATATCATTAAAAATCAGGATTCATTACTCCCAGACACATGCGGTCGGCGGTTTTACCTTACAGACGCTTTAAAGCTATGAAAAAATTTTACTTTTACTTATTTTCTGATGCTTGATTTTTATATATGTTATTCAAACAACTAAAAAGTGCTCATCTGACCGCAATAATTATAGAATTGTACCTTACAAACTATTTTATTAGAAAAACATAACTAAATTCAATTTAAAAAAAAAATCTAAAATAGTTGGGTCTGGTGAATGTTTGGCCCCTTGGATCGGTCTGTCCGTTTGCAAAACGTTTTAAAATAGTTGTTTGAATAACATATATAAAAATCAAGCATCACAAAATAAGTAAAATCAAGTAAAAGTAAAATTTTTTTCATAGCTTTAAAGCGTCTGTAAGGTAAAACCGCCGACCGCATGTGTCTGGGAGTAATAAAACCTGATTTTTAATGATATTGTGTGAAATATATGTTAAAATCAGCCATCAGAATTTAAGTGAGGTGAGCAGTGTTTCTATGTACCTTGATTGGTTGATATCTGAAAAATGGCCGTCTGGTCAAGGTAGCAACTAGTCATATGATGATAGTACACCCCACCACTACTCAATCGTATATATTTTGTCCATTAGAAAATAAGTGATGTCTGGCGGCTCTGGGATCTTCCTCTAATAGTACAAGCTTAGCTTAGTTTGGAGTCAGATGACCGTGTGTGGAAATGTCCCAGATATCCCAGATATTTATTTGTTTACACTATTTACGAAGCAAAGATTCTAACTAGCGCCCTAAGTGACAACATTTTTGTTGCTCAAGTTGTCTAAGAACGACACTGACAGTTTTTCGATACAATAAACGTCACGGAAAATGTATTTATTAAATACGACTCAGATTTTTGTGACGTATTGTTTCTAAATACCGTCAAAGTGTCGTTCTTAGACAGCTTCTAAATTTGGCCGATAGAGGCGCGCAGATAATCTTTGCATCGCCAATAACTAACTAAATTTCATATAGTAAAAATTTGTCTTTATGGGTCTACACGCGATATTAGGAGTAGCAATAACATAGCTACTTACTGCCGTTTCGACTGGGTTACACCAATCATAGTCGCTCGCGTGTAGACCCATAAAAACTAATATTTGCTGTAATGGAACGCGAAAGTCTATAATCTTACATAATTTTATATAGGTCTACACTAGGTGTAACAAACACTTACAGGAAAATACATGGTGAAAATAATAATAATTTCTATTTATATGTATACATTAATAAGTGTATTAACCCTAATACACTTATTACCCTAAATCCCTTATTATCCTTATTATCCTTAACCCTAAAACAATTAGGGACACCCGTCCCTAATTGTTTTAGGTTTAGGATGAGTGCTAGGTGAGAGTGAAGAGCTTCTAGCTTGATCCTAATAGGCAGGGCTTCAGCGAGGTGGCGAAATGAAAAACAGGTTCAGCGATGTGTCTTGATCGGAAGTCCGAGACGAAGTATATTGATTTTCGGAAAACATGAGACCTTAAGTACTATTTTATTACTTACAACTAGCGATAGGTGACATGAGCGTATTTACAAATAAACATTAACTTATTCTACGGTAGAGGGCGCCGAGCGCGCGAGCCATTTGGGCGCGGCCCGCGCGAGCGACAGACGGGCGTGTCGCGGCGCGCGCGATGTATTTTATGTCTTGCAGGCAGCTACAAGGGGTGAGAGCCATCCGCTCCCCCGTAAGTCCGGTGATGATGACAAGGCTACTCCAAGCCATCATCGTAAGTCAGTTAGGAAAAAAAAGGTGTCCCTCATTTTCATCAGTGACACCTACCAACTTGGTTGACATTGGAGTGGCTGAAATCGCTGGCAAGGAACTCGGTCACATGTCAGCACTGCCATTTGCTCATTACTAGTATTTTTCACCTAAGATGATCCCTGTGACACTTCATTGTGTTCTGAATCACGCATTTTACGTTTGACAAATATGAAATGAAAATTATTTTATTTCACACTTTTTTCATTTTATCGCGGCGTCATTAGGAAAAATATTAAAATAAATAATTTTAAACTTTTGAAAGGGAAGCAGTATCGTTTAGTTTAATTTAATGTAATAGAAAATTTTAAAAACGTGCCTATGCAGTTTGTATACGTAGAATGGAACTTACTACATTCCAGAGATCATCTTAGCTGAATAAGACTATAGTATTTCTTTTTTCTTTTATGATTTGTGCCATATTATGTAAAATGTACATTTGAGCTTATTGCTCAAATGTACATTTTTACAAATTCTTACAAATTCTTATAATCTGAAAATTACCTGTTATATCTAAGAAGGATCATCGGAGGGAGGGAAAACATGAGCTATAAGGGCATTCCATGGCTTAATGACACGTGGCAGGGGAACTAAACCTCTTAATGATTAAGAGTTCGTCACGTAGCAGAAATGAGGAACTAAACCTTCTTAGTGATTAAGAGCTCGTGTTGTAGGATAACTAAGGCCTTATCGCCCTAGTTGAGGGTAGGCCCGTGCCCCAGCACTGGGGACGTAAATGGGCTGATGATGATGATGATGATGTTGTAGGATAAAGGAGTTCGGCGCGCTCATGCAGCAGAACCGGCTGGCGCCGCTGAAGGGCGCGGGGGCCAACGCCCGCGCGCGCGCGCGCCTCCAGCGACACTCCACGTACTGGCCGCTCACCATCTCCTCCACGCTCATATTCAACTTAGGATCTGTAAGTATAGTTACCTCTGCGGTGTGTCCAAAAAAAAAAGTTTGCAGTTTGCACAATTTTTTTTTATGCACAGGAAAATTAGGTTCCTTAATAAGGATTAATGCGTATGAGAAATTCACTAGATGGCAGGCAATGCGTAGGCGTGAGGTCCAACTGAGTACAAAGAGAATGGGGGCACAGAGAAAGTACATAGCGATTACATAGAAATAATAGAATGTCTAAAATAATACTTCGTAATCTAATCTTTAAAATTAATAATCTTAAAATTAGCCATTTGATTGGCTAATTTTAAGATTTTTCCACTTCTTGGTCTTTCAAGTCCGATTTTTAGCAAAAGTAGCCCATTTATAAAATAAAATAAAATTAAGTATTACTTTTTATTAGTGATAATTTTTTTTAATCGGCTTGGTCATTAATTCTCAAAAGTTTAGAAAAATAATCATAACTCGAAAACTATACAAAATCGCGGAACATACATGGGGGTGTTTCGGATGCCCCACGGGGTGTTCTATCTCAGGACTTCCGCTTGACACAATTTTTTGGGACATACCTGCATAATATGTATAGTCCACTCGACGCCACCTGTCATTTGACAGCCAGCTTTGCCCAAATAACAACCACTTGTGATCACGCGAAGAATTTTGTACGAGCCCCCGAAAACAACATGGTAAATATGCCGGATATTTTCAGTTTTCTAATGAAAATTATATATTTTTAAAAATTCCAGGTAATGGAGCCCCTGACTCGGCTGGTGGTGCAGGAGTCGTTGACGGACGACGAGGTGGACACGTGCCGCGGCGTGCTGCTGAACCTGCTCGGGATGGAGTCGCGGCACGAGTTCCCTTCCGCCCAGCTACCTTCCAATCTTAGGTACATACATATACATACATACATAAAATCACGCCTTTTTCCCAGAGGGGTAGCCAGAGATCACTTCCAGCGATCCACTTTTCACCTCTGTGGGAAACGTGACGTGACAGGTTGTGGACCACGTCGCCGCCATTCTGCTTTGTGCATTGTTTTGACAAGGTGATTGCGTTCCCACGAGTAGCAAGGATATATGACGGGGAAGGATATATTTCTTTTCAATCTTAGGTAACATCTGTTTTAAGGTTGAAGATTAATGTACTGTAACATGTAATGGATCTACTATTCTAATAAAAAAAGTATTTTTAATTACTAACTAGTGGTCCCGGCGAATTTCATAACGCCAATACTGATTCTTTTCTATTCATTGAAACCTTCCCTGGACTACGATGAACATTTTAAGACCAAAATTACCTCAATCGGTCCGGGCGTTCTCGAGTTTTAGTCAGACTAACGAACAGCAATTCATTTTTAGGGTTCCGTAGCCAAAATGGCAAAAACGGAACCCTTATAGTTTCGTCATGTCCGTCTGTCCGTCTGTCCGTCTGTCACAGCCGATTTACTCGGAAACTATAAGTACTACAGTGATGAAATTTGATGGGAATATGTGTTGTATGAACCGCTACAAAAATATGACACTAAATAGTAAAAAAAAGAATTGGGGGTGGGGCCCCCCATACATGTAACTGAGGGATGAAATTTTTTTTTTCGATGTACATACCCGTGTGGGGTATCAATGGAAAGGTCTTTTAAAATGATATAAAGTTTTCTAAAAAACATTTTTCTTAAAGTGAACGGTTTTTGAGATATCAGCTCTCAAAGTCGTAAAAAGTATGTCGGGCCCCGTCTATTTTTATAACTACGGGGTATAAAATTCTAAAAAAAATAGAGGTGATGCATGCTAATTAACTCTTTCAACGATTTTTGGTTTGATCAAAGTATCTCTTATAGTTTTTGAGATAGGTTGATTTTTATTATATTTGCTGCTACGGAACCCTTTGTGCGCGAGCCCGACTCGCACTTGGCCGGTTTTTTATTTATAAGAAGAAGTATTAAAATTTTAATTGCTTCGTTGGTCTGTTGGTAACAAGCGCTGTGTAAGGACCGGGAGGTCCCCGGTTCAAGTCTGGGGTCGGGCAAAATTTGTTTGAGTTTTTCTCGTTTCGTTTTCATCGGTCATGTCGGTTTGCTTTCTCACCGAATTATGAGACTAAGGGAATAGAGAGTGCACTTGTGTTTGCGCGCACACTTGTGCACTATATATACCTAAATGTCCTGCGCACTTGGCCGATCTGAATTGAGATAAGCGGCAATGGTTGAAATCGGTCGGACGCATTGTTTTTTTTTTTTTCAAGGAGATAGTAACTTAGTATATTTACAGCGATCCCTTTCATTTGATACGTCACTCAAGGTGGTTTGCGAAACTTTTTTTCAAATTACTCATGATTTTTTTAAATTTCTGACGCATCAGGGGCAAGTCGTCCGGTCGCCGCGAGGAGCAGTGGCGGCAGGTTTGGGGCGAGCTGGAGGCGCTGGTGCGCGCGCACTCCGCCTCGCCCGCGCACCGCGCGCTGCTGCGCGTGCTGCTCGACTGCCGCGCGCACAACAACCACTCCGACAGTGAGTACCGCCGGGAGTACTGCAGCGAGCTGCAGGCGCACTCACTCAATATCCTCGGTTACTCGCATCCAACTCTCACCAGCTCTCCTGCGCAGATCGTCACTGGCCTTATATTGTGCCTGTCGACCTGGTAATGTGGAACTCATGGATTCTTACCATTACGAAACTGACACTGTGTTATTTGGGGGTGAGAGCCATCTGCTCCCCCGCAAGTCCGGTGATGATGCCGAGGCTACTCCAAGCCATCATCGTCAGTCAGTTAGGAAAAAAAAGACATTGTATTATGATTATGAACAATGGCACAGTGCGTTGAAAGAAGCTAAACGTGTCTACATAATTGCACAACAATTTGAGTAGGTAGGTACCAACCTCAGAATACGAGGAGTTGCGAGTAGCGGCATCCAGGGAGGTAGGTACTCTATGTTCTTACTAATATTGCAACATCGATGCCACTGTAGATTGCACATAAGCAATCAAATAAGCTCAACGAGCAACATATGTAACTGCCGCACGCACGAAAACAGGTACCAGCCATTGTATTGTAGCGAAGAGACGCGGAGGTGGGGACGAGCTGTTCAACCTTTCATAGGTACAGTTGTGCACATTTGCTGTGCTGGTATTATCAACAAGGCCCTATGCGTCTTCTGATTGAACTACTAAAGAATAAGCATCTTCTAATAGTGAGTACAGTCGCGATCACTGCGTCTACTAATAGCATGAAAAAAAGCATCCTATGATGCGATCTAGAGGTGTGAGGTTATATTTATTTGGTAAAAGAGGTGGATAGATTTAACGCAACTCAACAGATATTCTTTTAAAGTTACTCACAAACCCCGAAAATAATATAAGTCGTAAGATCTGGCTTATTTCATATCATTAATTTACTAAAACTGTACATGCTAAATGTTTGATTTTATGTGATCATGTTTGTTGGGAGCAGGACTTAAAATTGTATGATACAAAATGCTTATTACTCGGCTACAGAATATATTTATCAAAGATCATTCATTCCTAAATCACTTCAGCCATATTTGATTAACCTAATTTGTGTGTTTCTTTTCTTTTTGTATGTTTTTCGCAAAACTTCGTGTTATAATGTTAGCAGAAATGTGAAACAATTAATAATTTGCCTACTTACTTACTAATACTTAACTAATTCTAAGCACAATCTGTTTTCAAGGTGAGTTAATCGGTGAGCAGTTTTTTTAGGATTCTGGAAAAGGAAGAACATAGAAAAAAATCTTAATATCATCCCAAATAATCAATCTTTGTATGATAATAATGGATTGATGGTGTTCGAATAAAACATCATTTGACCAAATTTTTTTATTTATTGTTGGTGTACCGTGAATCCGTTTTACAGTTTAATCTAGGGTTCGATTCCCGTTCTATGTCTCATTTAGAAAAACCTATTAAAATAAAGATGTATTAAATATAAACCGTTATTGAACTATGTTTGTTTATGTAATTAACCCTGCAATTTTACTAACATGCATGTTTTGAACAGATTGAAGCATGATTCACGTGTTTAAACAAGTCCCGATGTGATGTGGAAACTTATTTGTAATGCAAAATTAATTTCAAAGAAACGGAATGCATTCCCTATTCAAGCATTTAACACCAAAGCTTTTCATGTTCTTCTCTCGTGTGAAATAGCAATTTGCACAGTGTCTGTATGTGAGATTCGTTTATATGCTTTACATTATAGTATTATGTTATCTGTGCCGTTATGCATTGAGCAATAACTACCGGCCAGTGGCATAACTAAATTTATAAATTAGGGTCCTTTACATAATGGTACGACCAAGAAAGTTCTGGATTTTATGTACGCAATCGAATGACCACAATGCTACTGTACTCTCCCTGGTCCTCTAAAGTTGAGTCTCATTTTGCTACCATTGTATGAAATTGTATTTACAACATAATCTATTAAGTAATGGAAGGCATATAACGGAAACTTCTGGAGTTATGTGTTATGGATAATTAGCTTACCTGAGCACAATTTGTGTGTGTTGTGTTGTGATGAAACGAAACCCAGTGCATTAACATTTTAACAAAGTTTGCTGTCTTTAGTTACTTTTTATTCATTCATATAGTTGTCTCTCACCCATGAATGTTCTGATGTTGTGTGTGATGTTTTTGGCTAGTTTTTAGTTTTGTTTTTAATTTATTTTCATATTTAGCTACGTCTTTAGGATAATATACTAGCTAGTCAATTTTATTTTATTCCTATGTTGTGTAGTTGAACACATGCTCAGCGAAAATAGCGGTATGGCTAAATACCTACACAATTTTGTAAAAAAATCTCATTTCGATTTAAGAAAATAGGTACTATAGTTTAATTTCACATGAAGTAGGTAAGGATTCAAACGGAACGACACGATAATGTTGTAAATACTGAAAAGTACTATACATTCAACACCAGTGAAATAATATAGAATATGGTAATCACATATTTTCACATTTCCCCTCAGTCATATAAATGCTCGTCGACACACTCACCCACCGTTCCCTCTGAATCCTACCTTGCCATTTAAGAGCACTTATTTTCGCAGAGCGAGTGTGTTCCTATTATTGAAACGTTTGTCGTAGGTGTCATGTAAATGTTTAGTTAGTATAAGAAAGTGTGTGCGCATGGTATTAACACGTAGAAAAATTGCAGGCGAATCTCGTGCGACCGTGATTCGCGCGACAACAGATTCTCCTCTGTCACCAGTGGGCGCTGGCAACGGGGCTACGGCCTCTGACGTGTGGGCGCCGAGGAACGTCTTCGACGCACTCTTGGGCGGGCCTAGGCCGTCGAGGAGGCCCGACTTCGCTGGTCGAATGGCGGCCGGCTCCAGAATTGCGAACCTGTACCCGCATTTGCAACAAGATGTTGAGGCGCAACATTAGTGAAGTGATGTTGGGAATTTTGAGGGCCAATGTTGCGTTACGGCACGGACGCGGGATTATATACAATTGAGCCGTTCACGGGGAACTTTGTATCAATTGGTGTCCTTGTTCGCGTGACACAACGCTGGCCCTGAGGTTTCCCAGGCGCGGCGACTTTTTTGGCTAGGTTTAGAATCACGCTGACCGCAATCAGACTTTTGCAAGACGGATCAATCAATATGCATGTAGATATAGAACTTTTTAAGTTACGCCGGTCGGTCAGTGCAATTTTAAAACCAGCCAGCGAGTCACGTTTTCATAAACACAATCATGTTTATAATCGATGCAAAGTCTTCGTGGGCGTGAGGCGCCTAAACGACAAGAGTACTTCATTTGTTTTTCGTATAATGTATGTTTGAGCCAATTTTGTACCACTACATGAGGAAAAACTTAACGTTTACAATGAAATAAGGTCAATCTAGTTTGTATCAAATTTGCAACATAGTTTCCTCCATAATCTGTGATTGGTTAGGTTTTATGTTTCTGACAACATGAGTGTTTTATTTTTCTAAAATATAATAAACCTTGTCAATCAATGTTTTCATGTAATTTGCCAAGACTTGAGTGAATTTGCTTTGCAGATTTGCTAGTTCAATTTAGAAAAGCTTTACTATAAAACTCTGTATTTACGTACAAAAGGCTAAGTCCAGTAATTTTATTTTATCCTGTTAGTTTATAAGCAATTTTGTAAATAAATGGTATGTAAGGTAATATTTTGTTCTCATTTTCCATGTTCAAACTACAATTTAGCAACATACAATTAACTCATTATAATCATTTGCCATTTTTTATTACCAGGTAGGTATTTTCTAACAGAATTTTGTAACGAGAAAAAAATTTTAACAGACTTTAAAAGAAGGTTTCTCAATTCGAAAGTATATAGGGTAAACTGTACCATTCTTGGCACCCCCCCAGTGATTGGCACTTTTGCCCTTCATTTCAAATATTTAATTTAGTAAATACGTTTTTGATATGAAGAAACTACTATTTAGCGGCAAATATCTACATATACATGTGGAAATACTTAACTGTACGCTAAAATGACGTCTTCATTGTTTTTCTGTTGGGTTTTGACGCAGATCGTCACTTTCGCAAATGGTCATCACGAAAAATTTGGTCACTTTCGCAGAATGTCATTTTCGCAAGTGGTCACTTTCGCTATTGGTTGTTAGAATTTTCTTTACTTTAATGTTCAGTAGACAGCACATGAGACTATATTTTTTATGCCAACTTTATACCTATTATAACTAAATACTACCACAGCATCCGTGGTGTTTAGCTTGATATGCTGTCTGTCTGTATAAATAATATAAAATAGAAAAAAAGAAAAACAATTGTGAATGACATTTTGCGAAAGTGACCAAATTTTTTCGCGATGACCATTTGCGAAAGTGACGATCTGCGTCAAAACCTTCTGTTGGGTTTGGACTTAATCAACAGTGGAAGTTCGCGGCAATTTTAACCTGAAAAAGTTTGGTGAGGCGAGCGGAAGTTTTTTATTGGAAGTGAATTATATTATGTGTTAGGGATATGATTTTTAACTTTTTTGAAAAAAGATTTGTGTTCACGCAGTTTTTGCTATGCCAATGATTGCACTGAAATATATATTACCGCTCAGTCATTGGCAGTCCTGGCAATCGCTATACTTCTGAATCCTATATTCTTAATTTTAATTTTTTGACGCGGAGAATGCTTGATGCACCCTCACCTTGGGCAGGGGTTTACCCAAGGTGGTGTGTGGACTCACGGCTGACGGTGCGGAGATGGAAAAGACCGGCAGCTGCACCTGGGCTAAGGTGCAATTCCACCAGAGGTGTACCCAATAAACTCCGCGGCGTACCTCATCGCCTACTGGTGATGCCGTGGTACTTGGCAGAGCCTTCACGCACAACACCACCGGCGGAGCCTCCACGGGCTCCCTCAAGCCTCCCCGAAGGGGAGCGACAGGGGACCTGGTACGCAAGGTCACTCTCGTCCCTCAACGACAGCCGTTGAAGCAATGCTGACGGGAGTGTTCCCACACCCACCGCCGGAAAGCTATCGTTGGACTGCGGCATATGACGCGAAACCTCATCTTACCACTTCTATACAACCACCTAGTGATTACGCTCAGTCTATACCGTCAACAAGTCGATGATTTGATCGTTAGACGATGAAATAATGAAGATATCCAGTATTTTCATTAATTCATCGGAAGATTGATTCAATTTAATCATTAATTAAATAGTTGTAGTAACTAGGTTGGCACTATGCTAATAATTGCAATGCCATTGTGAGTGCCAATGATTGTACTAAGTTACAGTGTCAATCACTGCACCATAGTGCAAATGACTATACATTTATGTGACTGTCTTTTATTTTAAGTTTTTTAAATAAATAAGGATACATTTTTAAATTGTTTTAGGAATCAGTTTGTATCTAAAAATCCATTAATGCTAAATAAATCTGTAACTAACGTAAGTCCAATTGAATTTTTGAAGCCAAAGACCAAAGTCAGCATTAGGTGCCAATCAATATCAAAAAAAAAGTATACATAGGGTAACCAAAACCCTATGTACACAAAGCTACACCGGTATTCACATCTGGTCATAATAATTTTATGAGACTGAGCTGATGATGGAGCTCCTTAATAGTTAGGAGTAAAAGGATAATTCTTTCAATTCTGTATGCACATCCAGACTACAAGTTAAAATATCAGTAGTATTTCAGGTTAGCTAAACTAAAAAAAATTGAGTGGAAAGAAATGTAACACTAAAAAATATGAAATAAAAATTGTTTAAAAAAAAAAGAACCGCCTTCAAAAACGTATCGGATTCCTACCCAGATACTTATAAATGTTCGTATTATTTTGTAATTTTTAGTGCGTCGTGTTTTAAAGGCGGTTCTTTACTTTTGTCTTCTTTCATAGTATAATTTTACATAAAAACTAACTTTGGGCAGTATCAAATAAAAATGCAACATTATAAAATTAATATTTTATATTTGTTCAATAAAAACTACATTGTGGGCCCGTGTGCCCGGCGCCCGGGTAACACGACCTTTGTATTTATCTTGTTGAATATAAACTCTGCGGGCAGACTGTGTCATAAGGCAATGGTGTGAGTGTGACGGCCTTGCGGCCTCGTCAAGGCATCTGGTCCGGATCCTTGCGGCGACCCCCCCCCCTGGCTACACCCCTCCCCCCTCTCCCTCGCCGCCGTACGTATTTTGTTACAAATTATTGGAATGTCACGCGGGATGCGACCGTCAAACATTAAAAATCATTACAAACGAAACCTAACACTAGGCCCTATCGCGGGCCACTCCGAAAATACACTCACATTGAAATATTGTACAATCTCATACTCTTAGGAGCACGCCCGGTAAGTCCGTTGAAGAAACGCATCCAAAATATTCATTAATACCCTATAAAACTTACAAAACCGGTACTCTTAAACTTAGGACTAAGTTAAAATTAAACGGAATTGAAAAATAAATTACCTAGGTACAATATTTTAGTCTAGAAAGCTATTTATAGGCGCACGAGGGGTGTGTGGCGGGCGCGGGTCAGTGCGTGGCCTCGCGCAGCTTCTTGGCGGCGGGCGCGGCCGGCGCCGGCGCGTCCAGGCTGTCGCCCAGCGAGTTCTCCTCCGCTGAACTCGCTTCCTCTAATTGTCTGCAAATCAAAATATACACTATTTAATACAAAAAAATTTAAGGAATTCCTCCTTTACAGAGGGATAAATATGGACACAGATAGGAAGGTGGCTATACCCCCCTGAGATCACTTTCCGAGATGCGTAACGATCCCTATCCATATCCATTAGAATGCTGACACATGCGGGATGGACATGGTCTCCGGTCAAACCGCAATCGCAGACCAGAGCAAATCGTTACATGTATGTTCCTATTATCTGTACAAACGGCCAACCTGTGTTTTATTTTTCTAACTGACATATGATGATGGCTTGGAGTAGTCTTGTCATCATTACCGGACTTGCGGTGGAGCAGATGACTCTCACCTATGTGCGAATAACTTACAAGTTAACCACGGCAAGCTGTATCGTTACGACAGGTGCTCTACGAGTAAGGTACCGGGTGGACTCGTTTAACTTTTTTTTCCTAACTGACATATGATGATGGCTTGGAGTAGCCTCGTTATTGTCACCGGACTTGTCGTCCAAGATCGGATGGCTCTCACCCCTAAGCTCGATTAACTACATCAGCTAGTTCGAACAAGTAATGTCTATTCGGGTTATTCCCATTTGTCCCATTTGAGGGCCACGACTCTTGTCTAAAAACAGTCAATCTGCCCAATATTTGTGTCAGTTTTTAACTGTCCCATATTCTAGAGACTACTCCTCTACTCGAGGTTCCAAGCGACATTTAATCAAAACTCTCTGTGACCTCAAAGGGGACAAATGCGAACAACCCGTCTATTCTACACAGTTTCCATTACTTACCGTTTCGCGCGCGGCGTGCTGAGCGCCGAGTCGGAGTTGTCGGAGGGGGAGGCGGGCGTGGCGGGCGACGCGGCCTTCGCGTCCATCGAGTCCTCCGTGCAGGACGTCGTCGTGTCCTCGTTCACGGAGTCGGCTAGTTTGCCTGCAACAATGGAGATACACTTCAGTTAAAAGGCAACATTTCATCAATACCTTATCTTTATATCTGTTTTTTATCATACAACTTGTGACCCGCTTCGGGTATATTATACGTGAAAACCTGCCTCTTATATCCCTCTATCTATTAAGAACTAGCTGACCCGGCGAACTTCGTACCGCCTTAACGTAGCTTTGATGCACTACTTTATTTTGTTAACCGATTTCAAATAAGGATGGAGTCTCTCAATTATACGTATATATGCTTTAAAGCTGAAAGTTGTCCCATCTTAGGTATGAGTAAGTAGCTTTTAAATTTGAACTGGAATCTATAATATCCTCCATATTAAATTTAATCCTTACTTCCCTGGTCTCGTCATAACTGAGAAGAACTTTACTAATCTCATATTTTTTACTCATGTCCAGCAATACAATAATTGCTTTCAAATGACATCATTTCATCATCATCATCAGCCCATTCCTATCCACTGCTGGACATAGTCCTCAAATACCAAATGACATCATTTGGCCCAACAAAATTTATTCGCTACTTTCAAGGTAAATAAGGATAATGGCAAATACTTCGCATAGCTTATTTAGTAATTTGTGGCAATTCAACCGCGCTAACAATAATTTTATTAATGCTTGATATCGATTTTTGGTAACTTTTTACCCAATATTACAATAGGCTTTTTTTATATAGCTGGATGAGGAAGGTATACTGTTAAAAGAATGGTTTGATATTTGGAAAACTCCCCGAGATAGTAATGTTTCAATAGCACATCATTTGGGCGAGCTCAAATCCGTTCATACAAATGTCGCAGCGCACTATGACGTCACAACGTGTATAAATAAAATATACTGTATGCATATCGTAAGAACTTTGTTCAGTAGCTATATCAAATGTTGCGTTTACGAATATATTTTCATAGTGAAAGTTACTACTAATTTTGTATTTTATACGATGGCATAGCATTTTTGAAGAATTTTCGCACTTTTGAAATGGACTTTCCCACCAAACTTCAAATGTCTATTATTGTCTCATTTCGTCAGAAATTCAATTTCGATTTGACTAATGTTATTAATTTACCTATATCTTACTATGAATTGTGAAATCGCATGTAAAGTTTGACTTTGGAAACTACCCTATTGTGTCGATGGAAAAATGTGAAGTTGTTCCATAATATATAGAATAGAATAGAAATCGTTTATTGACCACATAACATAAACAAATAGGTATACAACAAATTATATCAATACAAAACACAAAACTCAAGCAAAAACACACACATAATGACAGACAAAAGGAGTACAAAGAATTAACACGAACAGATAAGGACAGGATGTGTATATCTTCACCAAATTGTTGTGCACAACGCTGATCAATACTGATTCTTATGCTGAATTTGAACTGCTTCGGTGGTATATTTATATCAAGCGCTGCGTTAGGACCGAGAGGTCCCCGGTTCGAATCCGGGGTCGGGCAAAATTTGTGTGAGTTTTTCTGTAATGAAATTACTCAGCCCGGAGTTAGGAAGTTGGCGGTTGAACGCCCGTGTCTCGGAAAGCACGTTAAGCCGGTGGTCCTGCGCCCGATCTCTCATCGGTCATGTCGGATTGCCGTCTCACCGAATTATGAGAGTAAGGGAGAGTGCACTTGTGTTTGCGCGCACACCTGTGCACTATAATATTATGTCCTGCGCACTTGGCTGATCACAATTGAGATCGGCCGCCACTTATGCTGAATTGCCCATAAAATATATTTGCAAAAATTTCTTGTGTAGAGATTTAATATCTATCTTCTCCGTTTGATGCAGGTATGAACCGTATTTATTGTCGTGCGATCAGCTCGTCTTTTCTTCTGAACTAAACACATGATGATTGAAAATTTTTGACAACCAAGCTTCTTTGGTCACTATAGATATCGAAATGTTTGTCAAAAAACGAACATGTCAATTATATAGATGTCACTATTTTCTCTAAATGAAAATCTCTGAAATAGACAATAATCTGAATAATATAGATGAATTTTGTCGATTCAACACCCTTAATAACACCAATAAAATAAATAATTTTCGGATATTAAAAATCAAATAAATAATTTACACAAATTAATGTCTGAAACTTTTGAGACATTTTACAAAAAACGAATTTCTGAACGCACACGTGAATAGTGACTGACGTTTAATGTCAAGTCCCACGGGAACGCTCTGGAACGGGATAAAAATCGGGTATCCTATGTCCTTCTCCTGGCTCTAAGCTACCTCCCTACCAATTTTCAGCCAAATCTGTTCTGCCGATCTCGAGTTATAAGTGGTGTAACTAACACGACTTCCTTTTATATATATAGATAACCGCATCATAATCTATTGTGTAGTTTTAAAGATTTACGCATACATAGGGACAGACAGACGCGGCTTTGCTTTATACTATGTAGTGATACACCATGCCCGTTTCATCATCATCATCAGCCCACCATTTAGCTGGTTTAAATCAGCTTAACCACCAAAAACCAGCATAATCGCCATACCTTCATATTTAAAATAAGCATAACGAATCGATAATACGAGTAAATGTTATTAGCGGTGATCATTTAACCAGGTTCTTACAAATATCTTTATTTACATCTACAGACTGAACTTCCTTGGAATATTTCCTGTATAGCCATAGCTATCTACTATAGGAGGGGCGCCATCAACTGTGACGACGACGACTTTCGACAACATCAAAAGTGACGACACACGGACAATAAAATACACCCGAGGGCCTACCATGAGTTGGCTATCGAAAACTTGGGTCACTCCCGGAGGGCCACGTTCCCGGAGGGCCACGTCCCGGAGGGCCACGAATGCGAAAAAAATGATGACGTTATCTTTTGTTATTATTTATTTTGTGTTGAACTTGTACCGTTGACAAAAAAGCTCAATGTATTTATTTATATTATTTATTTAATCATAAACCACAAATATAAAAATATCACCATTTATATCAAGTAACTTTTTTCACTTAGATACAAATAATTTTCCGACCACATAAATATATTTCTAATTCTAGAAACACAGCCAGGCGAGATAGGGCTGGATAAAACGGATGCATAGAAAAACCTGTTTCAACAAACAAAAATGGTCTTACATTTAACATGACTAATTTGACTTTCAAGATAGCGTACATACAGTTATTTTACAATTTAAATTATTTCGTATAATATTTTTTCAAATATTACAAGGTATATAACTTATGTATAAATAATCAACTTTAGTAAAAAAAAAAACAGTACTTTCAAACATTAACAAATACGTTTTTAAAATATTAAGTATTATTTTAAATCTGGTTTTTGTCTATGTTTTTTACAACCCTGTCTCACCCGGCTGTGTTTTAACAATTTTGAATAAATATTGTAGACATCATCATCGGAAATCATAAAATCAAATTTGTTGATTTTTGATAGATAGTTAAATAGTGTTTTTTTTTATTATAATCTAACATTTATATTAAATACCAATAATACATATAATAATTACATATAAATCTACAAATTGCTTTTTTGCTAACGGTACTTACGTGTTAAAAACGTTACAAAAAACAACACAAGTACATGTTAACACTTTTTTCGCATTCGTGGCCCTCCGGGACGTGGCCCTCCGGGAACGTGGCCCTCCGGGAGTGACCCGAAAACTTACTTACGTTAAAAACCTATCGAGTTGTTTTTTTTCATACGGCCGATTTTAGTTCTTCGCGTAACCACCAGCCGGCGCTGTACAAGTTTTTCATAGACATATTTACGTAGACGATATCGAGCGCGTAAGTTTTAAACTCATGGTAGCCCCACTGGGCATATTTAAAGAGTTTCCATTTTATTTATTTTTTACTAAGCTGTGGTTTTGATCACTAATAATAATAAGCACTGTAATTTCCTTGCTTTAGTGTATTTAACTTCCAAACAAATGTTAAGTACATCCACAATCCAATATTCTTATATTAAGACAATTTGATTGATTCAGAGGCCCGTAGTAAAAAGCCATTTCAATAGCATTTTACCTTTCTTAATTGGCTAACCATGTTAGATCGATAGATATTCGATCCATGCAATTAGACAATATTATAAAGATTGGCTTGCAATCGTGAAGTTGGTTACCCGAATCATGTTTCCACAACGTCTAATATAGAGGAAGATCCCAGAGCCGCCAGACATCACTTATTTTCTAATGGACAAAATATATACGATTGAGTAGTGGTGGGGTGTACTATCATCATATGACTAGTTGCTACCTTGACCAGACGGCCATTTTTCAGATATCAACCAATCAAGGTACATAGAAACACTGCTCACCTCACTTAAATTCTGATGGCTGATTTTAACATATATTTCACACAATATCATTAAAAATCAGGATTCATTACTCCCAGACACATGTGGTCGGCGGTTTTACCTTACAGACGCTTTAAAGCTATGAAAAAAATTTTACTTTTACTTAATTTTACTTATTTTGTGATGCTTGATTTTTATATATGTTATTCAAACAACTATTTTAAAACGTTTTGCAAACGGACACACCGATCCAAGGGGCCAAACATTCACCAGACCCAACTGTTTTAGATTTCTTTTTTCAATTGAATTTAGTTAAGTTTTTCAAATAAAATAGTTTGTAAGGTATAAGATGAGCACATTTTAGTTGTTTGAATAACATTATATAAAAATCAAGCATCAGAAAATAAGTAAAAGTAAAAGTTTTTTCATAGCTTTAAAGCGTCTGTAAGGTAAAACCGCCGACCGCATATGTCTGGGAGTAATGAATCCTGATTTTTAATGATATTGTGTGAAATATATGTTAAAATCAGCCATCAGAATTTAAGTGAGGTGAGCAGTGTTTCTATGTACCTTGATTGGTTGATATCTGAAAAATGGCCGTCTGGTCAAGGTAGCAACTAGTCATATGATGATAGTACACCCCAACACAACTCAATCGTATATATTTTGTCCATTAGAAAATAAGTGATGTCTGGCAGCTCCGGGATCTTGGACCAATAGACTTACTGCATCGATAGTAGTCTTAGTCTACCAAGTTCTGTTATAAAAATTACATCATTATTAACCAACACAGTATAAAGTAATATCGCAATTTAGTAGTTCAGCAAGTCAGAAGATAACGATTTACGTACACATTAAGTGGCTTTTATGTTGCCACCTAAAGAGAAGAATGCTTTTAATATTCGCTTTATAATATAGAACCAATGCAATACTTGACAAGCAAATTAAAATTTTGACCTCATTAAACTTTTTTTTTGCATTTTAATTACGTAATATTTTTGTACAATCATGTAACAATAATTACCTATGTTTTATTTATGAATCAACTTTATTGACTTGTGATTAGATATAAAAGCTGGCTATTGTCCATTATTGGAATATTGCAGTTCAATAACTGTAAGATCTTATATTATTTTTTTATGCATCGTTTCGAAATACCTGCCGTGCTTGTTTCATAAACTTCCTTTGATATTTCTTTATCAACTGTTGGTCATTATAATGTGGCAATTAATTCAATTATTTTCTTTTTTATATATATTACTGATGATCAAGTTAGTTCATAAAATATTAAAGGTATATTTAAAAAGGACAGTTATTTCAATTTTATTTGAAGGATGTGATTGTCAACGGATAATAATATCGGTCCGTTTCACATCGATCAGATAACGCCGAAATTGTATCAAATATTTATCGGAAATGAACTTTCACAATATTCAAATCGGACGGTTTGATAAATCATCGAAATGTTTTATCCACGTTGTATAAAACCGTTGTTTTTCAAGCCAGTGAACCGCATTGTAATAATAAGTAGTAAAACATACAATGTCTCAAAATAATTTTGCCAAATCGAGCGTAACGTAATTAAATGTTAATTTTCATTGAAATTCGCGTGCAAGTTTATGCGGCCGATTACATAAAGCCGCCAAAACATTGCGGAGTTTGCATAACACCGGCTAGTGATAAGCGGCTCGTCCGCTGTGTCTTCGTGTCGAATTGAGAATGTAAACACCCCGGGGTGGGCGGGTGCCCCCCCCCCCCTCGCCACGTGGTTCGGCACACGTGTTTTTGTTTTCTCCGGAACCGTAAGCGGCATCATGATGGTAAATAAATAATCACCGGTTGCCACTAGTGACGCGTCCGTTCGGTTTTCATTGGCCGTTTTCTAGGACAATCTAAAATCAAGTTCATTATTTTTAGTTCATCCTGTAACGCGTTTGTTTGATCGTGGTTTTTTTTCGTTACGATACGATAGCTATTAAAATTCGTAGAAACACTTTTACTGGAATGATTTTTGTGTCCTGTGTTAATTTTTGGCTATTAGTTTTCTTGAAAATCCGTTGAAGACCTTTTACCATGAAAATTGATTATCATCGCGTGTTTATTTTAATTGTCCGTATACGATGACTATTTTAAGATTCTGGTTTATAACAAACAATTTTTTACCGAGCTCTGAAAACATTATTACTATTCGTTTTACTTGTTAATTGTATACCTCTAGCTATAGCGTCTGTGCAATTATTAAAATTAGCCCGTGACCTGCACTGCTACATTCCTACTTTAGAAATTAAGTGCGGGGTTCCAATAGGTATACAAACTTTTTTGTTTACGCCACAATGCTAAGAGTTTATTGACATTTTTTGTTTTTTTCCTAGTAAATAATTTGGTTATCTTAACAGCCGACTATTTAGCTAATGTACGCGCAAGTTTCTACCAGCAACATCAAAGATGACGTGTAGACATGAAGGCTAAAAGTTACTCGTAACTTTGCGTTAAGTCATCCATTACTTTCATTGCGCGAATACAAAATATACACGACAATGCGGCGGACGTGGATATTCTCAACAAATACTGGCAATGCCCTGCAACAATAGTGCCTGTATGAGAACGATGCTCATTCCCGCTTATCCTGTGCTTAACATCTAATGCCTGAACTGAGACCTTCAAAATGAAGTCAATTACGAGGTGGTCTTATAGGATTGCTGAAGATATGCAGACCGTCGCTTTACCTACTACGAGTATAATTACCAGATTTGCTACATCGTGAAATACAACAAAAACCAACGACGTACACAGGAAAACATTGTAGCCGCAACCACACACGTTAGTACGGCAGAGGTAGTTAAGCTGTTTCTTGCTATGCCACTTGTCGTGTTACGTTACGCCCAAATCGCTTCATTGTGAAGATTTAAGCCTGACTTTCCCATAGTAAAGAAGAATAATGAGGTGGTTCTTTCTTCACGTCGTTATTTGTTTGTCAAATTCGATGGTAACGTATCTAGTGAAGAATAATGCAATCATTCTTACTGGAAGATCCTTTATAAGAATAAGATGGTTCTAGATTGCTAATATTTGGGCACCTTTCGAGCGTAGCCGGTTTATGATAAAGTGGATTTTACCGTAGTACAGCAGAAATTTTGTAACGGCTTGTCTCTTGTCATTTTACACTCGTTCCTTAGTCTTAAGACAGCAGAGGCCACTGTAATCGCGATCATCTGTCGACAGTAACTTGTCGACTAGTGACCTGCAGTTGACTATGACAATGGACGGGGCTAATCCGCACGACCTGTCGCTGTAGCCGCCAATGAGACTTCAGCACGCCTACAGCATGTCGACTGCTAGCTTTGATTACATACGCACATACATAAAATCACGCCTTTTTCCCAGCGGGGTCGGCAGAGATCACTTCCTACCATGTGCTACGGTCCTGGCACACTTTCGCTTTATCCACATCCATGAACCTCTTCATGCATTCTCGTCGATTACGGGTACTTTTGATATGACCTCTCTATAAGATTTTACCTATTTGGTCATGAGAGGTCTTTCTTGGTCTTCCCCTCCATTTACCCTTCGTGTTTGCATGCAGTTAATGGCGATTAAGTAAATAGCCCTGGGTCGCTCAGGCAACATTCAAACCTGTATAAGTCCTGGGACAGTCCAAGAAAAAGAAGAATAATGAGGTGGTTCTTTCTTACCATTGCCATTTGTGGAGGGTGGTTCTAGATTGCTCTCGTCGCTGGGGAGGGGCGAGCCGCCGTTCGCGGGCGCGGCGGCGGCGTGCTTGGGCAGCCCGAGGAGCTCCGGCCGCAGGTCCGACACGATGTTGTGCGTCCATATCGCCAGCTCGACCATGTGCGGGGACCATTTGTCGCCACAGCCGTTTTGATCCTGGAATTTGGATGGTGCTTAGTGTTTTTTGTTATGCTTTTTGATTTGGCTAGTGATGGGGACATATTTTAGTCAGTATTTCTTCTTTTTACGTTATGAAAACAGACTACAGACAGAAATGACGACTTTGATATCCATGAAACCAGGTTATTTTTTCTTAAGATGTTTAGTAAGTAGGAAAATTAACGTTTACTCAAGTTTAAGGGTTACAATTGGAAAAGGATTATGATGTAATCTGAAACACAACTCACCTTATTTAACCTATCACAGACGGTCTTTATATGGTTTACAAAATTGAGGTATTCCTTGGCAGTGTAATCGCTTCCTTCCATCTCGGGGATGGCTTGTACGCACTCGTCGGCCATGAAGGGTGCTATTTCAGGGCTGGCGGCGGCGAGCAGGGCGGACGCGGTGGCCGTGCCCACGCCCTTCAGGTTGCTCAGGGCAGTCATAGCCGATTCTATGTTAGGCAGCTTGCGGAACGCTTTCTTCGTCTCTTGCATCACAGCCCTCGGCGTGTTCACTTTTATAAGATATGATAACTGAGGAAAAAACTTCCCTCTCTGCAATGAGAAAATGTTTGGTCATTGTTCGAATAGAATGGGCCATTATGTCGCGGAGCTATTGATTGTAAACGTTGTTAATTATGCTACGGCTGGCGAAATTATTGACTGGCTTCTTATTCAATGGTCTGTGAACGATTATGTTGGTAAGTATTTTAAAACGTTACCTCATTATCATAAAAAAAGCTACACAGATAAGTAACATAAATGAACGAATAGCAATAGTATACACAACTTCACATTTATGAAATGACCATTCATTCTTTTAACAACATGTTATCCGCTAAGGATACCTCCATAAATAGTTTAAAACTGCACCTTAAACAGTATTTACGAGATTTATTCGTTGAAATGAATTAATAACAGCACCACACGGCCCTTGTTATATTATTTGGAAGAAAGTTTACAAACTAACTCGCATATCATAAGCCTGCCCAAGGCTCACTGTTGGTTACAGTCTACAGATGATATTAAATCACTTGATGCCAATATACTTATATAAACGGCTTATATAAATACTTATATCTTATAAATCTAAAGATTGATCTGTCTATCTAACGAATCATCCTGTGCTTTCTTTTTTCGTTTTTGAAATTATAATTAATCAGTAGTTATGCTGCGTCAATGATTCATACGACTCGTGAATGTTTTATGAACCTTAGTTTATGTCATGCAGTTGGTGGCCCTTCTAATTCAAGAATTTAACTTAAAATTGTAATATGAGCGCTAACGAGGGAAGTAGCGAACATATTTGATAATGTAGAACAATGTCTTCTAATAAGATCAAAACATTGTTACTTTTTACGAGTTAGTTTCTGTTGCAGTTTAGTGTCAATAACATAACTAAGTACTTAATTGTTATTAGACTTACCGCTTGTTTCCATTTCATGAGTTGCACAAGCTCTTCGTGAACCATGTGCGCATCTTTACCCCGCGATTTAATCTTCTTTGGTAATTCATTCTGGTACCTGTAATCAAAGAAAACGATGGATTTAATTAAATTGTTCAGGAAAAAAAAATATAAGCATTATGATGCTCTTTTCGAATGTACCAAAATTGTGGGGTTTTTTTTATAAATTTATTCCCCTCACTAATTGACAAATATAAAATCTTGTCTACAGCTCTTGAATTTCGTCAATCCATTATGTATTTTCACTATATTACACTGATAAAACGATTACGCGGGTGTACCTATATTAATACCACCCTTGGCGGTAAAAAGATTGAAGATGTCTTAATATAATTAAAATGTTATTTACTTATAAATTAAGAACAAATGAAAAATAACTAGAATTTTTAAATTTTAAAAAAATTCAACCCGCTTGATAGTTAAAAATTAGTAATTAAATGTGTTTAAAACTAATATTTACTTTTAAAACTATCAAATAAAACAAAAAAAATTCAAAAAGAAAAGAGAGTCAAAAATGGTCGATAATTATTATAACAATTTGTAGTTAGCCTCGATGGATAAAACAGATGAACATGGACACATGTTTCCTTCGAACATCTGCTGTGTACATCGGGCGCGCTGTCGGCATGAACGGTCTTACTTAGAATTTAATGATTCAGGTTTTTGCTTGTGGCAAAGCCGGCTAAAGATGATATATGTATTTGAAATATTAGTATATTTAGCACGTACTATGAATTTGCTTTTTTAGCAATACCAATTTTATTTTATAATAAAGTAAAAACAAATAAAAAAGTAAAATATTGAAATTTTAATTATTTTAAAAAAATATAATAAAACACAAATTTAATAAATAATGAAAATTAATTGTAAACCTAACTTAAAAATTATAATAAATTTATTATTAGGAATATTATGTATCGAAAAACTGGAAATAATAATTAGGTTATGTGCGAACATACCTAACCTAAATAAATAAATTAACCTCAATATATTCAATACTTTATATTATTATTCGAAGAAAAAGTACAATATAACTTCTTAAAAAGCTATTTTGAATAGTACTGTTATGTATGTAGTTTGTTGAAAATGAACGAACTCTTACTCAAGTAGTAAATGCAAGTACTTAGGTTCTCTGATGACTCATTTCTTACAATATTTAATTATTTGAAATAAGAATTATTTACTTGAGTCGACATCATATAAAACTTAATTAATGATAAATCGAAATTAATAAAAAAAATATGTTGAAATACTCATAGCAGAGCTAAAAGGCAAGTCACCATTTTGAGCGGATGTGAGTCGACTAACAAAGCATTGTATTATCGAGTGAAGTACTTGAAAATACAATAACATGTCGCATTTATTAATAAGCATGTTATTTAGTTGAGGAATGCACATCAATAACTCGGGAACAGCGTAAAATATCAACGCAAACGTATTAAAACGAGTCGTGATACGTAAAGGACAGCCACCATTTTATAACGCCTGAGCGCCGCGATTATTTTCCCCACACTGGCTTCAGGAAAAACGATCGTGTCAAATTGACATCGATCCCACGTGACGCAGTGATTTTAATGAGCACTCCGCGGACTAGAGATGCAGTCCGCGAGGGAGGTAGCTATCAAATCAGTTTGCACGGATACACACACAATACAAGTTCATTGACACGCCACGGCCGCATTTTCTCCTTTCAAAGACGTTCGTACTTACCAATTGTCCAATTTTATGAGCTCTTCCGGTTTCTTTGTTTTCTGTTCAGCTTTTAGTTTAATCGCCTGTGGATATAACTTTAAAACACTGTCAAATTCGTTTGCATCTGCCTCCAGAAAGAAAGTGGACGTGTCTTTCGCGGTAGCCATTGTGAACGTTCTAAATGTACAACACTGCGTATTTAGTTTAGCTATAGCGCCGAACTCGACGCGGCGGCAGCACCTGGCCAACTGGGCGCACTCTCCCCACTCGCCGCCATCTTGTTGACTGAACCTCGCAATGACGTTCGATATTATTATTCGAAATGTGCTATTTTACCTCGGTTTTAACTTATTATTTGGACATATTTGTTATTAATTCCTTAAAAATAAAGCCTGTGGCGCGTTTTAGTACAATTCAATTAAGTTTAAGACACACTAAAGCCTAGTTTTAGAACAAAAAATATACTCACTCGCTGTCACAAGGTTATATCGGACGTACGTTGAGTCGTGGCGTCGGACATTTGTCTGGCCTCCACCCACTGGGAATAACAGGATACAAAAAAATAAATCCATGTTATTCCGAATTCACTGCACCACACTGAGATTATCAATATTAAAAACAGAATTGGAACATAAATGAGCACAAAAATCACTTGAATGTTAGTCACGTCGACCTCGGAGCATTATCAATTTCCTTAAAACGTGACGCAACACACGACACCGTTCTACCGAAACGACTTTGGTAAACACGCATATTTTCCGTTGCATTGCAGTACACACTGAGCTCGGAGTAGTCATGAAGTAGTAACTAGCGGTGTACATAAGGCATTTAGGTAGTAGGACGTACATATCACCGGGGTGGAACGTCACCAAACCAATCGGCTTTGTTGTTTTGATAGATCGCCATGTGCTCTACTCCCTCTAACAATTTGGTGTTTTATCGGTTATTGAACAGATCGCGCTAATTGTTTGGCGTTATTTATTTCCTATTCACTTGGCGCCTTAACACCTGCTGAAGGGTTAGGTGGCATGTGTTGACTTTAGCAATTAAAAATCGGGGTTCAACGGGATGAACGAGTAATTAAATAATAATAATAAATAATAATAATAATAATTTCTTTATTTGCAATTTACAATATTCAATAAATTAACCTAGTACATACTTATTAAATAATAATATGTCATGGAGAAATTGCTTAAATTAATTAAAGACTAAATACACAAAGATCTCCATAAATCATACCCAGCTAACCCAGCATAATATTTTGACGTGGCTAAAATGGCATAATTTGTGTTATTAAAAATATCTACCTATTCTAGTTTCCTGACCAATATACCATGCAATTACCATGAGTTTATTTTATTAGATGTGTTTGATAACAATGTAAGTTAGTTTCCGTAACATTCCAAACCACGGAAATCCAAATAATATCAAAAACATGTATTCTGTTATTTAATTTGAGTAGGTAGTTGCTTAATGCTATTCGGCAATAAATTCTATAGAAAAATATGATAGTAGGTATGCAATTATAGGCCGTATTTATATTAGGAACTTATGTAAGACAATCGATTTGAAAAAGTTTTCGCGCGTAACGAACGAAATGAAAGAGTGGGTTAGGCTTAGGCCGCACTACGGTTTTTTTATTTATTTCACTCTAGACAAAATGCAGTTAATTTTTTTAAAGACATTAATAAATTTAATTAACGTGGTCAATAATAATGTGATTTAATTGTTTGATAACTTCACCTGTTTCTTTAATCTCATCAGAGTAAACTAAAAACAAAACACTGCCTACTAAAACTTATCAAGAATAAAAAAAATATATTATTTTATTACCATACACAAATCGCATCCAGTTAGTTCGCATAATTTATAAATCTAAATCAAAAATACTTTCGGAAAGTACCTGGTCCATGCCGATGCGGTACATTTGAAAAAATATTCTATAGAGTACGTTATAATAACTATTTTCTTAGGTTATGATAGGATTTTTATCAGATTTTTAACATAGCATGAACTACCACTTTCGCTATAAACGACTTACATACTATCCAACTGTATTTTTGGGTCTCATATACTCATAGGTAGTGTTTTGTATGTTGATTAGTGTTGTAATTAAAACGGCAAAGACAGCAACGTGTATTTGTTCCACCTTGATAATGTTTATTGTAAAAAGTCGTGTACAAAGATGACATGAGACCAACCACAAACACATATGCCCCATATCAACAGTCACGCGACCAAAGCGACTTTGCTTGTATGAAAATTGATTTTCTATTATTCCTGCATCGCAGCCAACACGAACATCAGCAAGTAAAATGTATCTGAACATAAAGTTTCATCGAATACGATTCCTGGATTTAATTAAACAAATAATGGTACCTAGTCCTGGTCCTTATGTCCAGTCCATATCCAGATGTTTTACTATAGTTACCGAAGTAAGTAGGTATAGGATTTTGAAGGGTGGCTACTGACTACTTATCAAACTGCTGAAAAAAATAAAAGTCCAGAATCCATAACCAAATCCATGGTTATTTTGTCTGTGGTTCAGCGTTGGATGTGGAGAATATGAATTGAAGATGAAGAAACCAGAGCGGATAGAATAATCCATAGGCTCTGGTCTTACTAAAACAGCCAAAGTATATACTTTATGCAATCGGAATATTTCCCGGAATATACTTGAAAATTAATTTATCTTATCGTATGAGAGCTGAAGTGGTTTTCGGTCTTGATACGATTAATACATACGTCATATACTTAAGTTTGTCAGTGGAACTAGTTTTACTGATTAGTGTAGAATGCAGATTCTTAGGATCCTATCGTTATTTATTATCTTAAAATTAATTATGATGTCTAGTGTAAGTAGATCTGACTAAGTAGGTGCTTTTATTTTCGGCTATACATGGAAAAATCAGTCATATGGCTTGGTGGACCGGTAGGTAAACATAATCATATTCGGTAGACAGAAACACAATAGTTTTGTTAATCAACTGATTTTCATAACGACCGCAGTAGGTAGGTACAGATTCACCCCTTTCCATAAATGATCATATTATGTTAACGATGGTAATTTATTTACCATAAATGTACATGATAAATGTCCTCGAATTTCAGTGAAATAGAAGAAAATAGATAGTACTACTACATAATACGCTAAGAATGAATTGAAGATACCTACGTGAAGTGAGCGATAAAGCACAACGATAGCTCATAATCGGAGATTTTAACGTTTCCACATCGAACAAAGTGTAACTTCAATAGGGTGCAGTGAATACAGGGTTATGGCGGGCCCTAAAAGAAGAAAGCGTTTGAGGGTTCGACTGACAAAAAGTACACGCTATCTGAAATGTTGCGCAACTCTATGTGTATGACAATAAGGTTGTATTTCGTATGGCATTTTTGGTTGCTTGGGGTTCGGCGCGGTTTAATTTTTTATGTTGCCGGGGAACGAACCGACCCGCCCGGGCCGCGTCGGGCGTCCGATAAACAGCCAGACTGCCTGCTGAGAGAGAATACGGCACGATACGAAAAAGGGACGGGAATTCCGAAATTATTTAGGAATTCGCTAAGAATTTAAAACTGTTGAACACGCTTTGCAAATTAAATGTGAACTCCGTCAATACAAACAATAAACCGTTTTGAATGTTTTATTAAGAATATTATTGTAATATAGGCTAATATATAATAAAGGGTATAAAATAAATTTATCATTGTTTAAAACTTTCTTGTCTGTAAAGGTACCTAAGTACATGTTAGTTTTTTATCGTGAAAACTGACCCGTTCAGGCTTTACACTGTATTTTTACATAGTTTTAGAATAAACGTACATAGGTAGGTATTATAGTAATTTATTTCCTTACTAATATTATGTATGCTAACCTAACCTAGACGCAAGTCTGTTGCGATTTCACGCTAAACTTCTGCACTGATTTTAATGAAATTTGGTACAGAGTCTGTCTAGAGTTTGATAAAGGACTTATACTTTTAAACCGACTGAGCTCTAAAGGCTATGTTAATGTTTGTTATCGCTTCATGCAATGTTTTACGACTCGCGGACAGAATCGCGGGGGAAAAGTGAAAAAATACTAGCCTACTTATTTATAGTGTAGTATCATAAATATCAATCAACACAGTATCAGCGCGCGCGGTATCTGTCACAAAGTCCGATTCGAGACTGATAGTAGTCATTCATTAAAATGAGGGTTTTCGCGAATGAGAAATTCCCTAAATGGCAATACGTAGGCGTGAGGTTCAACTGCATCATGATTGGTTATTTTTGACGTGATATTGACAGACATGTCAATATTCACCAATTATGATGCAGTTGGACCTCACGCCTATGTATTGCCATCTAGTTAATTTCTCATTCGCGAAAACCCTCATTGTACAAAAACGAGGGCCACTGATCCTTAATGCATATTGTTTTCGTCTGATTACGTAAGCGGCTCGTTAGCTCAGCGGTTAGAGCGCCCATTTGTAATTTCAATAGAGGTGGTCGGGGGTTCAATTCCCTCACGAGCTGGTATAATGATATTTTTTTCTTTGGGGTCTTCTGATGCATTTCCGTACCGTTTTCATGTTTTGAATATTTTAGAATTAAACGTAAGTGTTTGCCATTTCTATTTTTTTCATGGATTCCAGTATTTCCAGGTTACTTCTTAAAACGGTAATGCTTCCTGTGTCAAATAATAATTTCGATATTAGAGTGAATAATTTCTCTATAGGTATACCTATCAAATCGACTCAGTGTTACTTACTTAATTAATTAAATGAACTTTTAATTGATTAATTCTTTCTTATTTAACAAATGACACTTAAAAAAATTTTAGGGTTCCGTAATGGGTAAAACTGTGATATCTGTGACCAGGTTGTATATCAAGCAAGAACCGCTGTAGCTAGAAAGTTGAAATTTTCACAAATGACGAAATTCCGTTGCCGCTGTAGTTGTTATATATTTAAAAAAAAATGTTTGTCAAAGGGGGGCTCCATACAAGAAACGTGATGTTTTAAGTATTGGTACGGAAGCCTATCTGCGCGAGTGTGTCTCGCACTTGGCTGGTTTTGTTTTCTTGGATGCTTGGCAGACATATAGTCTGTATGTAGTAGATTTTACTAACAACACGCTTACAAATATCAATGAAAACGTACGCCTTGCTAATGTACGCCTTGGTATACAATACCGTATGTGAGTGCTTTCTCGGCGCTCTCCTCCGAAAACTTTCAATTCTACAAAAAAATGCAAAGGACATTTTTTGTAGATAATTTTATAACAAATAATTTTTCTAATGACCTCAATTAACCTACAAGCAATAGATCGCAAGATATTCGCGAAAAACTGATTTTCGCGACCTTTTGACCCCTATAACTTTTTAAGCCGGCACGATATGAATGTCGATTTTTCACACCTTCATTACAATGCCGTAATAAAGGTGTGTACCAAAATTCAGCTCACTAGTAATTTTTCCGCAGATGAAACCTAATTTGACTGGACTAATTTAAAATGACATAAAAAAAAAACAATTTTATTTAGGTTAAGCGACTGGCTGGAACAAATTTTAAACATAAGTCAGTTTACCACTGAGATAGCATACGCCGTGGCTTAGGCAGACTATATTAAAAAGTATAAATAATTGGTTTGTTTTGATAATTGACCACGGATTGAAAATGTTATTGTTAACATAATATTATTCTATTAGAATATTTGACAGCTTTCAAATAAAATAGTGTACCTAATAGGGTAACTAGTTACCTATGAATTTGTTAAAGTTTGGGAAATGGGCCTCAGTCAACTTGAGTTTTATTTAAACCTTGATGTAGGTATTAACTGTATTTGATAGATGAATAGGTTCTTCTACCTGGGCGTAAACTATTCTCTTATTAATAACTAACTACATTTTCGGTTTATAACCAAAATTCATTAAAACTTAAGTTAACTCCCAATTTCATTTTACATACATGAAGAACAGAGCTCCACCGACAAGAAGCGATTTGCTTGCGTTTCAACGAACGCTTGCCTTATTAGTATTCTTGAGTAAGAAATACACAGCGTTGGGAATTAAAATTCTCCTTTTTGCCCCAAGGTCGGTGAGTTGTGACTTGTGATAACCGCAGCGCGCCGCTCGACCGCGATACGAAGAACCGGGGTATTTTTATACCTGATGCAATGATATAAACTGCTAGCGCCATCTATGATTGTATAGCAGTATTATCTTCTATTAAGAAGATAAAGACTTTAGTAGATCAACTTTTTTGTTAAAAAAGTAATATCCTTGCTAATCTAGCTGTTTTTTTAGAATAGGTACCAAAGGAATTCATAGACCGTTAATATTGTTGAGATATTATCCAACATAATTAAATAAAAATTAGGTCAGTGGTCCGCATCGAGTTGTAGACACAAAAACTTTCACTTTACCTACTCGTAGCGAAACTTGGACCTACTCAGAGTCTGGCACAATAAATTGGCGGGAATATGTTTTTATGTTTATTTATTATGGCTTCATTAACAACTTACAAAAATTCATTGCAGTTGTGCTGAGTTAAAATCAATATTTCCAACTTACCCTGCAAGATCTTTCAATTTACAATAGAAATAATATCATAACATTTAACCAAATGTAGTCAAATATTGCTTAGAATTAGACAATTTGCAAATTAAGAATAGAAGGTAGGTAATTTGAGTTTCCGAGAAATTTCCCAAGTTCGTGTAAAAATATATAAAAACGTGAGTGCATTATGTACGTACTTCGGTGGGTAGGTGTAGGTACATACTCAAAAGAGAGTGCACCGCGGTTCAAGTTGCATTCTTGTAATTTTATACTTTGAACCCTAGCGCTGTGGCTGTATAGGTAGGTAAGGCAGAACGGTGAAATTTTGTGAAGAGATATCCCACATCAGGATTATGTAACCTATTCCCCGCTTAATTCTTAATTTCCATTTAACAACATTATTCTAGCTAGCGTTATTTTAAATATTTAAGGAAATTAACGTCCGATTACCACACTTGCCAAGATGCCTAACTCACTCACAGTCCAGAATGGTCAAACAAGATGTGCTAAGTGAAAGAAGGAAAAAGTGGTAATAATTTAAACGTAGTGACTGCACATTATTTTGCATTTGATTAAATGGAACGCGGAAGTCGTAAACTGTTGCATAAAAGTGCATAAATTTAGGCTGTTGCAGCATTACAATTTTAGCTCTAGCACTCTACCAATGCCAATTACTGTCAATTAATCTACGTCACCACGTTGAATCACCTTCAGAAAGGTTTTGCGAGTTTCTTGAATGAAGTGACGTCACCCCATAGTAGGTAGATGGACGCCAGCTGTTTTTAATGTAAATGTATCAGTGTGTATATAAATTGGGCTTTCTTGTACGCCTGATCAGCTGATGTTAGATTGAAGGGTAATTCAGCACCCGCCGCGGAATTTTTTGGCTGTGCGTGATACAAACCATTCCTTCCATAATACGGCTCATATAAAAACAAATTTAAAAAGTCTTGCATTTTCGGGTTAATTTTACCAATTACCTAAATCGATTACAAATGCATTATTTTATTAGCACTATCATTTTTTTTGTGGCTGCTGATTCTACGATTGATCAATTGGTTTTCATGAAATATGATACAATTTAAACCAAAATGACCGTAGTTCAAGTATTTAATATGATAACGTAGTGGAATCTTGGACTGTTGTGTCGTGTCAGTGACAAAAAAAAATACCAATGTATGGTCAGCGATAGCTCTACTGCAAATTAAGTGCAAAATTAAAGCTAAGATTACCCACGTTCGGAAACGGACCCGGTTTTTAGGCGCCGATAAATTATACAGTGTAACATATGAGCCGTTTTAGGATGACGTCTTGAGAGTGGCCCTGTTCTGTTGCAGTGCTTCGGCAGAATAGGTCACAAGTAGTCACAACTCGGTAGCGATGTGAGTCGGACGCCGCTCGCCCGCCACTCTCCACGCGCTCTTTCGCGCCGCGGGCGATTGCTCCACCGCGAATTTGGGCCAAGCACAATATCCCCATCCCCTTCTAACCCACCAGTCACCGCTATATCCATCTCACTCCCCATTCCACTCACACCGTATTATTATACAGTCATTTATGTAATAAGTTCAATGTTTACAACGTGCGTATCAGGTGATGAAAGAACGTGTATCGTGGCTTGCCTCAGATAGCATTTGATAAGGGGCTGAAACACTACAGCAGCTCTGCACTATTGGTGTGGGTATTCGCATTACCTTATTTTATGTGTTAACATGCTTTTCTCATTACAGAATAAGATGAAATCAGGTTACTTGAACGCGACTTATGTAATAAACTGTGTAATCGAACGCGCTCATACCATGTACCATTATTTATAAACTGTTAGGACAATCACTAACTTACCTAGGTAATTTATTATACATACACACAATATTAAATTATGTTCGGTCGGTTTTAATTTAATTTTGAACTATTTAGTAAAGAGACAATTTCGTAATATATTTAGTTACTCTGTTTTTTTTATTTGGTAATACATAATTCAACTTAGACTTGAGCACATACCTGTATTGGGTTAAGGATATCAGCGATGAGTATTAATGTGCCAACATTCAGAGGAAACGCTATAACCACCGCATATTAAATTTATTTATTAAAAAAAAAGAAGCCAAACTATCCAAAATACCATTGTTGATTGATTGTTTTCGTGTCATCATTACTGTTACACAGAACTCGTACACCCACATCGGAGCAAACAAGTAATTGATTGAGCGGAAATGTTTGGTCAATATTATTCCCACTTTTCCTCCTATTGATATTGGTGGGTTGTGTAATGGAACTTGAACTAACCGGAACGACCTCTTAAGGTGAAGTTCACTGTACGGGGTCACTGGGTTATACACGAGTGGCTCATTTATTTCTTTTAAAGTTATGTGAGAATCATTTTAAAACATTGTTGATATAACAACAAGAAAAATTACATAGGAAATTCCATAAAATACCTACCTATGTGATTTGAAGTATTTGAATTTAATGGTAAGTTTCTATCAGTCCACTTTACTTGAACAAAGTTATTGTACAACAATCAAAAGCAAATACTTAACTATAATATCTTTTAATAATCTTAAATTAAGCTTTGTTTGATAACATTCTAAGATATTGCTTATCAGTGTATTATTGTAGCAATACCGATAAATATTTAAGATCTATTAAACGGATACGACGCCGGTATTAGGTAGGTATAATATTTGAAAACTTTGTACCCTATTTTTTTTTAAATAACGCAAATAGGATTATTGTTATGCTCAAATTAGTTTGCAAGATTATAAGTCTGCTGCTGCAAGATTCGGGCTTACGGCATTGTTTGTTACCTGCTAGATATTTTAATCTTTAACTTACGATACGAACACAAACAATATTAAATTAAATCCTAGAATGTAGAATGACTAATTTCGACTGTAAATTAAATAATTAATTATGAATGAACGCAGGAGAATACCAACCAGCTAACGTATTATTTTTAAATTGATGTTTTTCACGATACTAGTTAAAATATTTCTATGCACTCATACCTACGTATTACCATTTATTGTCTATTGTTTACATGTATGTCTCTCAGTTATGGTTACTTAAGATTCATTTGATTTTTTAGCCCCTACGTGATATTGGGTTTTTTTACATTGCTTCTATTTTTACGTGCGTTTGTAGGTATTAATATAAGTATTTTACGGAAACTAAAGGCAAATACACCAGTATCCAATAGTAATTGGGTGTGTAAAGGCCTTATGAACGATAATTTTTGATATAAGAATTTGATTATCATCTCCATTGATTTTCAAAATGAAACATGTATGCCAGCACGTAAAAACCCTGTATTCGATAGTAGAGATATCTAGATCAGCTTTATTTTTATGTTATGAGATTATTTAAAAGGCAACCAGCCAGACAGAATTTTACGTTTCACCATTTTATGTAAAGTACAATAAATAAATGTAATATAATAAAAGATCTAGATTTCCTACGCCTTTTCGGAATGTTAAAAGAACAGAAAAAAAATCAAATTCTGTGATAATAGTATGATTTATTGATCATCATTCCAATTTGCGAACCCATTACAAGAACCATACCTACCAAGATCTGCGATATATGCAAACCCAGCGAAAAAAATCTATCAGGTAAAAAATTACATCCTGGTGTATATAATTTTACCTGCCTGTGTGTACTTTTCAGTTATTTCGGTGCGATAACACACTACTCACGATACCACATCTACTCTAAATATAAATGCCAGTACGCGAGTTCATTCAATAACGATAATTTGCGTAAAACGAGTCTCGTTTGCGTGCGTATGCGCATCTTTCAGAGCAGGCACTTCAGACTTCAGTCTTAACTATTGTGGACGCTGATTTTAATAATCACTCGTGCTTCGTACTCCCACTTCACTGGATGTCGTGCGTGAGTGTTTAGTTTTTTTTATTTTTTCAATTTTTTTATTTTACTCCTAAAAAGTCTTCAGTCCTGAGGTACCTACCTACACAAGAGGGTCAGGAAAATGTTTTTAGCTTTTGGAAATGAATAAGACGGTTTTAATTTTTTTATTTATTTTAATTCAAATAAGATAAACACGTTATCACGTACACGATTCAAGTCATATTTTTATTTCAACATTTTTTAAAATTTTGTTAACTTGTTTTCAAACATATGAAATACCACTGAAAATTTAAAAAATATTAATTTATTTAAGATGCCATACGACTTTCGACTAACAAAATTTTCGTATTAAAACAAAGGTGAGATATTTTTGTACGTTTGTGCAAAAATAGATGTTTAAATTTGTCTACGTACAATAGAAACTTTGCAACGAGCTTGTTAATAGTAGACTACGTTTCAATCCAAAGGTCATTGAAGAATGATTCGTTTGTTTTGGTTTCAGATTTAGTTTAGTTTATTGGCAATAAAAAAATCTTATTTAAAATACAGACCTGTTTGGCGGCGTTCATTCAATCCTTTAGAAATGCATAAACGAAGAATAATTACGTACCTATTACTTACTACTTATATTTATACTACTATTACTTATGAATCGCCTAGTTGTGATTCCCATGACAAAGTCCAGTACAAAAAGATAAATGTGAGCTCTACTTTCAATGTTCTGAATATTAATAAGTCAGGCATAGTCCTGAATTTCTGAAAGATATCATCATAAATATGTAGATGCTCAAATTATATTTTGTGTTAGTTATTATTATCTAACATAGTTACTTCATCCATTGCATACGTCTGAGTGCAGTATATTCGGCCGGTTAACTGTCTAAACATAAACAATCAATTCAGTATTCGGCCGTAAATTTCATAATGACCGTAACTCTAAACAAAGTCCAAAGTACAAATACATCCATACAATTTATATGTAGGAATAGGTAACGAAAACAATCAATTTTTATTTTCTAAAATACCAAGGTTACATAGTATAAAAGTTCACGGTTAAATTATAATAGGCACGCACATGAAATTAAATTTTCAAATTCAATGTCTCTTAAGCATAAGGTTGACTATTGACTGTTTGTCTTTTCATTTACGGAGGAAACTCGATAACAGGTAGCTTTCTACACTTACCTTACGTCACATAGATATCATGAGGGCAAAATACATTAAAAAATGTTGGTAAAAAGCCCGTTCCATAGTTAAATTTTATGGCTATTCCACCCTTGTAAGGTCAACGATCCCCATCGTATGGAGGGCGATTCAAGGTTTACCCCAAAAAAAATATTCCGTTCATGAAGCCTTGTTTTACCCAGATTTGGCAATTCTAAGTGTACTATAATAATATATGTAATATTATTATTAACACTAACGTGAAAGCCCAACAGGCATTACTATATAATATTACTGATAACTCTTCATAAGAGTTATTACTAACTATTTATAAAAGTTCTTAAATTAGGATTAAGATTACGCATAAATAATTGAAGTATTTTAATTGGCTATGATAAATTACCGTATCGCCTGGTTATTACGAAATATAACGATCCAGCTGTCTACACTCATCTCTGTAGTAATTAATACTGATATGACAATATTATATAACGGCCTACCAATTAAATTGACTCGCGTTATCCTATGACATACTAAAATGCATTACTCGTTCGTAATGATTAACAACTCGGTGACATTAGCCTTTATCAGTCAGGTCCCCGCCGCCACCTGAAACGGGCTTCATTAAACTGATAAGGTATGTCACTGGCTGTATTCAATAATATTTCCGTGTCATTTAAACTCCTTTTTTGTGATTGGTTGACGGCCACAATATTGGGTCGAATTATTTTTAAATCGATGCATTTAAAGTTGTCATTGTTGAATAAGTAGTCGGCAGGATTTTATCATGATGTTATAAGTAACTGAATATAGATACTAATGAACTGGGAAAAGTGGTATTATGTCTATCATAATTCCTCCTTTTTCTGTGATGGGTTATTCGTGAATATTTTTGTTGGTGATTTTTCATCTGGCCAGTGTTTTCCCTTAACTACATTTATGGTTCAGTGAATTGTCTTTCTTTACAGACAATGTAAAACTCAATCAATCAAAAACATAAATGTGAAATGAGAGCCAAGTTCAATATTATGATAATTGCCTTGGTTGTTGACTTCAACGACAAAAGAAGTGAGATCTAAATGGGTGCCAAGTTCAATGGTCAACCCAGAAATTTATTTATAAGTAACACTATAACATACCTATCATATCTTCTTATAACATAAGATAATGTATGATGGTAGCCTATGAAGGTCTGTCTTGGCTAGTTTCTATAAACCTACCAACGTATTATTATGTTCGCTCGCTAGTTTCTACCAACAATCCAAATTTTCGGAATTATAAAATAAAAACCGACAAATACTTGTAGGCTTAAAACGTGCGACGGCTATAATTCATATATGAAAACTAGCCAAGACAGACCTTCATAGGCTACCACCATACATTATCTTATGTTATAAGAAAATATGATAGGTATGTTATAGTGTTACTTATAAATACATTTCTGGGTTGACCATTGAACTTGGCACCCATTTAGATCTCACTTCTTTTGTCGTTGAAGTCAACAACCAAGGCAATAATCATAATATTGAAATTGGCTCTCATTTCACATTTATGTTTTTGATTGGATATCATTACTTTTTGTAGAAAAGTATATATCATCGTAACGCCGTGGGTCCTTTGAAAAGGACAAATTCAAAACTAAAAGTAGACTTTATGTAGGTACCTACCCTAAGTAATAAATATGAAAACCGACTATAAGTACCTACTCTTAATTGTAAATAAGTAAGTATACCTAAATATATACTTAGTGCTCTGCCTTCCCCGGTATATAGGCGTGATTAGGCACTAATTAGGTATTTATGTTAAGCGTTCATAATAGAACCTAATCTAATTATTAAAAAATTGCCAGTTTTTTATTTTTTCCTTTGTATTCATGTAATTAGCTATCTGCATACCAAATTTTAACTCTCTAGGTCATTTGGAACTGGGTTAGAATTTTGATCTGTCAGTCAGTCAATGATAAAAATGAGGATTTTTGGACATTAATATCTAAATAACTGTTTGAGATAAGCTTATGAAATTTAGAACACATATTTATCTCGCAAGTCACAATATATGAGCCAAATTTAATACGTTTATATGAAATAGTTTTTGATTTATGAGGGGTTCAAAAGTGGTTACAAATGGTTCGTGTAATATTATTATATTACACACGGTGCGGCTCGCCAGTTCTGTTTCTTGAACTTGGCTTGACACGCTACCGCGTGTCTAGATTTTGACAAATGTAACGTTTTCAACTTTGATCTTTCTAAAGTAAACCCTTTGTTACTATCGCTGCCACCACTTAATTTATTCTGGTTCTACATGCGACTGATACGTTTATTGAATTAGGTATCTTACACATTGGTTATTAATTAGTACCATTAATGAATATTTAGGTAATTTCAATACCTACAAACTAATTGTAACAACAATTTAGAAAAGATATAAATATTATTGGTACGTTTAACAAATAAACACAGTTAGAGTGGACATATAACTAACAACCTTCTAATCGGTAGGTCACCCTAAAGTAGGTGTCTATGGTATTTGTACCTACATGTACTACGTGTAAATAATGAATCAAAATGCAAAAATGTTGATTCCACAAGGGCCATAAATCGTCCAGATCGAGCGTGAAGAAATAAGTCGCCGAGAATGGTGCTTTAATAATTTTACTACAGCATCGTAGCTATTCGGAGTGCTTATGGCATTTCTGCTGGCATCTGGCCATAACCCAAAAGTGCCAGCGTGATCTTACAAATGCTTTCCAAGAAGAAGTCTTGCCAAACTCCCGGATAGTCAAATTTTTCTCTCTATAAAACAAAATAGTAAGTAAATAACGTAACTAGGTAAAAATGTGCTTAGTCGGGCACAAATAATTTCTTCTAACACGATTATATGGAGCTCACATTATAAATTACTGTACAGACAACATAATGGTTAGTTAATTTCAAATGACAGTCACGGCATGAAATCAATAATTTATAGCGAATTAAATAGCAGATATAAATATCATAGCATATTATCTACGTATATGGACGCTATGTATTACTCATATTACGATTACGGGTGGACATTGGCTTGTCAATAAATTTTTGCCTATTAGCAAGTTTTTCCGCCGAGAGCCATACATACCATACACAAGGTACGAGACTACGAGTATATTTTACTCGGTAACTGCCGAGATAGATGCATGAACTAACTATAATTATCATTATTATACCCAACGACAACATCAATGATGTTATATTAATAACTAGCGACCCGCCCTCGCTTCGCTTCGGGGATATCTCTATCTCTATGTAATATATTTTAACCCCGTAAGAGAAATCTATTTTTTTTTATCTAAAAAAAGCCTATGACACACAGGGATAGTGCAGCTTTCCAACAGTGAAAGATTTTTTCAAATCGGTACAGTTGTTTCGGAGCCTATTCGAAACAAACAAACAAACAAAAAATCAAACCTTTCCTCTTTATAATATTATTATATTACATATTAAATTGACTCCCCCGTACCCCAGTGACGCTTACATGGAGCCTACATCGCATGCTGGCTAGCTGAGCGCGGTGGCGGCAACCACGCGACTTTTTTCTAATACTTGCATTTTTAAACTCGTGATATCTTCCGAATTAAATGTCCGAATTGAATAATTCAAAAAGTTATAAAAAGGTATTGAAGCCGTCTTGAATATAAAGTAATTTATTTTGATAAGGATTAATACCAAGGTACAAATAAAGAGCCCTTTCAAGCGGCGGCATATAAATTAAATTTTTAGAATAAAAAACCGCTTGCTGTGACATAACTATAATATTTAGACATATGCTGTCGCGAAACTTTTTGTAGATAATGATGAGTTCTGCAAAATCTTAATAAATGGTTTTGTTCTACCTTCAATAGTTTTCGCAGCGCAGGCGACGTAAGGAATTTTTCAGGTCTATTTTTTACACCTTGGGTTACATTATTGGAGTTTTGGTAAGGATCCCTAATTTTTTTAAAAATATTATATAGCCTATGTAACTTCTGAATAATGCAGCTTTCTAATGGTGAAAAAATTATTGCAATCGGTCCAGTAGTTTTTGAGTTTATTCATTACTAGCGACCCGCCCTCGCTTCGCTTCGGGGATATCTCTATCTCTATGTAATATATTTTAACCCCGTAAGAGAAATCTATTTTTATCTAAAAAAAGCCTATGACACTCAGGGATAGTGTAGCTTTCCAACAGTGAAAGATTTTTTCAAATCGGTGCAGTAGTTTCGGAGCCTATTCGAAACAAACAAACAAACAAAAAATCAAACCTTTCCTCTTTATAATATTACATTGACTCCCCCGTACCCCAGTGATGCTTACATGGAGCCTACATCGCATGCTGGCTAACTGAGCGCGGTGGCGGCAACCACGCGACTTTTTTCTAATACTTGCATTTTTAAACTCGTGATATCTTCCGAATGAAATGTCCGAATTGAATAATTCAAAAAGTCATAAATAGGTATTGAAGCCGTCTTGCATATAAAGTAATTTATTTTGATAAGGATTAACACCAAGGTACAAATAAAGAGCCTTTTCATGTGGCGGCATATAAATTAAATTTTTCGAATAAAAAACCGCTTACTGTGACATAACTATAATATTAAGACATATGCTGTCGCGACACTTTTTATAGATAATGATAAGTTCTACAAAGTCGTAGTAAATGATTTTGTTCTATCATCAATAGTTTTCGCAGCGTACGCGACGTAAGGAATTTTTCAGGTAAATTTTTTACACCTTGGGTTACATTATTGGAGTTTTAGTAAGGATCCCTAATTTTTTTAAAAATATTTTATAGCCTATGTTACTTCTGAATAATGCAGCTTTCTAATGGTGAAAAAATTATTGCAATCGGTCCAGTAGTTTTTGAGTTTATTCATTACAAACATACAAAAATACAAAAATACAAATCTTTCCTCTTTATAATATTATTATAGACAAACATACAAAAATATAAAAATACAAAAATACAAAATTCCTCTTTATAATATTAGTATAGATCAACGGTCGAGTACATGGTGCATAGTCCATGCAATATCTACGGGCAAAGTTTAAATATCATTTGTGCTAACAAGAGCAATATTCCCACTTTGCATTCAAGGCCATAGAGAAATACTTACGTCATTAAATATTATTGTATGTTTACATGTTCCTATTACTGAATGCAACCAGACAATTACAGCAATAATCTATGGTCCCATCTAACTGTCATAGATATGGCATGGATTTATGATTTTCCATGTACATATTTTTGACTGCCCGGGAGAAATTACGAATTTTCTCCCATGTAGATAAATTATATGTGTCTCTGTATACTTGAACACCGGAATCACAGCTATTTATCTAAACTCATTTTTCAAAATATAACATACAGTATATTTAACTCACATTTAGTACTGTTTCAAATTACACAAAAGCAAATTCGGTTCAAATTCTATCTTACGTGTACAGAAGTTCACTAAACTTACATATTGGCCAAATCCCAACTGAATGGAATACATAATATCTTTGTATTGATTTTATAGTATGTGGTATTTATGTTTAGTTAGCCAGCAGCAAACGGGTTAAATCGTACTATGCCATTGGGAGCGACCTTTACGTAAGAGACGATTACATTTATCGATTTCCAATACTGAAACGCTGTTAAAACAAAGCCGCCAAGAAAGCTATGTAAAGTTTAGTAATGAGATAAACACTTATTTATGACAATGCTGGCCAGAGTATTCAGCTAGGAATTTTTTTTTTAAGTACCTAACTTCCAAATAAAATTATTGTTTTTTTTCTAACCGACGTCCGATGATTCCCGGACTTGCGTCCCTTATTCCATAGGATGACAAATACAGCTACTTTAAAGTTAAAAGACTTAGAAGTCGTATTTTTAACACTTAATCCATTTTTATCTAAATAAAAGTGAATAAATACTTTTATTTGCTTCCTTTTACAAGTGGCTTCACCTAAAACCCTAAATTATACTACGCTATTTATGGCCTGGACAATGTAAGTCCTTTTATGGCCTGTCTATTTATGGCTCTCGCAAAGTTGCAAGTATTTTTCAACTATCGATTTTTCCTTGTCGAACAGGTATTATGGGCACGGATTTAGAGACAAGGTGACCATAGCACAATGCCGGTTCTACGCAACGCTGACCACCCCGCGGCCGCCGCCACCGACTCGGTCGCGGCGCGGTACGGAGTCGCTGTTTTCGGGGCCTGGGCCGCCGAGGCAGGTTAGTAACAAAAGGCGTCCGACCGATTTCAGCCATGGCGGCCGATCTCAATTGAGATCAACCAAGTGCGCAGGACATATTATAGTGCACAAGTGTGCGCGCAAACACAAGTGCACTCTCTATTCCCTTACTCTCATAATTCGGTGAGACGGCAATCCGACATGACCGATGAGAGATCGGGCACAGGACCACCGGCTTAACGTGCTTTCCGAGGCACGGGCGTTCAACCGCCAACTTCCTAACTCCGGGCTGAGTAATTTCATTACAGAAAAACTCACACAAATTTTGCCCGACCCCGGATTCGAACCGGGGACCTCTCGGTCCTAACGCAGCACTTGCTACCAATAGACCAACGAGGCAGGTTAGTACTATCTATACTATTGTATTTTTTTTCCCTAACTGACTTACGATGACTGACTAGCGGGCTCGACCTCGGCTCAGGGCGTCGTTGGGCGGTCCCTAATGCGGACGTAGGTTTGGACTATACCATGGTATTACCATACCATGGTATTAAAAAAGCGTCGATGGCCGTGTGGTTAAGGTCGTTTCTTGCCATGCGAGAGGTCGCTAGTTCAAACCCCGCCACGTACCACCGTGTTTTTCAAATTTGAAATTCATTATGTACGATTATTCGACGCTTTAACGGTGAAGGAGTTAGTTTATCAGTTAAACAAAGCTTAACTGCCTCGTAGGACCAAGAAGAGGTTCGAGTCTGGTGTTGGCCCGAATCAATGAGTTTTGTTAAGAAATGAATCATCACGAAGTCAGGATATTGGTGGATGCATGCATGTTAGGCCATTGGTCCTGAGCTTGATCTCTCGTCGGTCAAGTCGAATTGCCGTGGTGCTACGAGGGAACAGAGAATGCACTTGTGTTGGAATTCTCTTAATGCAGTCAAGAATGATACACAATTCGTTAGGAACTATGGTTGTTCTGAATTTCTGATTCACGACAAGTCTTTATAAGTAATTTTATTAGTTAGATTGATACGATTCTGTTTATCATTTTGTGACCGACTAGCTCAGAACTAGCTGTGATTGTCAGCGATTAAAGCGCGGGGTTGTGGTCTACACCAAATTTGGCTTCCATTTAACAAATTGGACGAATAGATACGGCATTGTTAAGGTTCATTTTCTATATTTACTATTGACTACCGTATTGGAATAATACCTACTATTTTTAGATAACTATCAACTGCCGACGTAAAATTTTAGTATGACGCAGGTACATTTTTTACAGCTAATTTTGATATTACGTATTGCTAACTATTACTATGTAGGAGATTGCAGATAGGAAGTAACCAACAGTATTTTTTAACCGACTTCAAAAAAAGGAGGAGGTTCTCAATTCGTCTGTATGTATAATTTTTTTTTTTTCACCGATATTTTCGTCAATTATAGACGGATTTCAAAAATTTTTTTTTGGTTGGATAGAGTTCACTTCCGAGGTGGTCCCATTTTCACCAGTCTTGGATCTGATGATGGGATCAGGAGAAATCCAGGGCAACCCTCAAATTTTATAGGGACATGTACCGCGTTTTGCATATTATCTGAAGTCATATTGGCATTTGCTTCTGGCTATCATAATCTTATGATGCTGAGCTGATGATGGAAGGTCAACTCCTTAATAGTTATGAGTAAAAGAATAATTATTTCAATACTGTATACATATTAAGACTACTAGTTATAATATCAGTAGCATTACAGGTGAGCTAAACTATTAGGTTAACCAGTCTAGGATCTGATGATGGCATCCAGGAGGAATCGCAGGCAACCCTTAAATTTTATAGGCACATGTACCGCGTTTTGCATATTTTCTGAAGTTATATTAGCATTGCTTCTTGCAATCATAATGTTATGATGCTGAGCTGATGATGGAAGGTCAGGAAAAAAATATGTTACACTAAAAAGTATGAAAAAAAAAATTAAACAAAAAAAAACCGCCTTCAAAAACCCGACTCACTAAAAATTACAAAATAATATAATACGAACATTTATAATAATCATCTGGGTATGAATTTTATATGTTTTTGAAGGCGGTGCCAATCAAAATTTTGAGGAAAATGAAGCACTCTGTGCTTGTCTGTATGAAATATAAACGGCACCGCCTTCAACAACATATAAAATTCATACCCAGATGATTATTATAAATGTTCGTATTATATTATTTTGTAATTTTAAGTGTGTCGGGTATTTGAAGGCGGTTTTTTTGTTTACAATTTTTAAATAATCAATTACTACATTTAAGAGATCGATGGATGTGAAAGAAGCGAAAGTCGCGTGCCAGAATCGTAGCACATGGCAGGAACTGATCTCCACCTCTCTGGGAAAAAGGCGTGATTTTAAGTATGTATGTAGATACTACATTATGTAGTAATTATGCATTGTGTACTTACATTATGTAGTAATTGATTCATCTACTTTTATATATTTCAATAAGTCAGTATAATAACAAGAGAAAACCCAGACCTAGGTAGGTAGACCTTAGGCTAAATAATTGATATGCATTGTCCAACGATCTATCGGAAATAAATGGCTATCCATTTATAGGTACCTACTAAGAGAAAACAACATGCACCACTGTCGTCACGTAAAACATTGATTGGAGAGCATTGATTATTAACTTGTTGTTACATAAATATTTTGTGTTAATACAAAATCTGGCTCGCAGTTCTTTTACGATATAAGAATAAGTCTTAGCTTAAGAATTACAGAGCAGAATGATTGACTTTTTTTTAACTGACATTAATAATGGTGGTTTGGAGTATGTCATCTTCACCGGACTGCGCGGGGGAGCGGATGGCTCTCACCCCTAAAATGATTGACTGATTTGCAAGACCGATAAGGAATGAATGCATACTTATTTATACAGTCGTATTCTTCGCGTAATGACCACGCTTTTCGTCATCCGAATTCTGATTATGTATTCTTTTGTATTTACAGCGACGTATCCGTTTGACTTGACGAAAACGAGGCTTCAAATACAAACTGAAGTGGCAGCCGCTAAACATGGGTACAAGGTGATTTTAATATTTATACCTACGTTTGTCACGACTTTCATTAAGTTTGTTTAGTCAGAGACACAACTTTAAAATAAAATGTAACCGGAATTGAGTTCCCCGTTTTTCTAAGACGACCCGTCATTTGACTCAGTCGTCCTTTGTGAACTTATTTTGAATTCTGATTTATGGTTAATTACCATATTTTTTCTAGACGATTATTTAAAAAATGCAACTAAAAACTTATTTCTCATCGGCGAACTTCGCCTATACTGGTAGAGGCGCCTGTGGTTTATGGGAAACTAAAGATGGAAAACTTAATAATATGCTAGCTAAGCGCGGGGGTAGAAAGCTCAATCCAACTCAATCAAATTAGAGCACTAGTGGCCAGCTATAGCCGGTGGGTTCGAGTCCCCGTTCTCACACACAGCAGTTAAAATAATATTAGTCCTCGACGAAGCACTAAAAACACTGTGCCTTTTCCATCCTCCAAAACCAGTATAAATAATATTTGTTATCGGCTATACAGGCCTGGTGGGTGAGGGGTGACAAACTTAATAGGTTCTATTGTGTGTGTCACACGTATGGAGACGGCGTATTGTCAGATGAAATGAGGTTTTTTTCCTAACTGACAACGGTGATGGCTTGGAGTAGCCTTGTCATCACCGGACTTGCGGGGGAGCGGATGGCTCTCATCCCTAAGGTGGAGGCAGGATGACTTTATTCCACCTTATAGTAAGGATCCATTCCTTCCTAATACCAAAGTACAATACATACCATCGTTTTTGTAGTCGTTATTCGTATGCATAGAACCGGTGGTATTAGTTTTAGTGCCTGTTCACACCTAGGGATTTTCGGGCGATTTCACGGCGATGCTATATCGCAGCGAGCGCGCGCGTGCACGCTGCGAAAACGCGGCGATATCGCCCAAAAATCGCTAGGTGTGAACACGCTGTTATGGTATTAGTCAGGAATCAATCACGGTAAGCAGCCGTGAGGTTATATTCAATTTTAAAAAAAACAAACGCCTAAATGAAGCCTGTTCCTTCCAGGTAGAGAACCTCGGCATGATCAAGACGGCTGTCGGCATTGCGCGTCAGGAAGGCGTGCTCAAGCTGTGGACCGGCCTGATGCCGATGTTCCAACGGCATGCCATCTACTCGGGCTGCCGGCTCATCTTCTACGAGCAGTTCCGGGAGATGATGAAGGATGATAAGGGGAAGGTGTCGCTGGCGTCCGCCTCTTTGGGTGAGTTTGGGATATGTTGGATTTTATAAGCTCAGTCCGCTTATTCACATCGAATCTCTAATTTCAGATTAATGAAGATAAAAATAAAGTTAGTTACATTTTCGTAAATCGGTAATGTAAAATTGTATGCAAATTCGAATCTGTTTCTGACATATTGTGAATAAGAGGACTGGCGGCTTGATTAATATTATATTTCCGTGAAGTTTAACGACGTAATATATGTAATTTTTCTGTTCAATGTATCGTACCAATCTATGTAATACACGCTCTAAATATTTATGTACTCTTAAAGGTAATCTGTGCGAGAGTAGATGTCTGGCCGAGATAGTCGCTGATATCGACAGGACTGACCGATAGGCTTAAATTATACACGTTACAAGTAATGTCTGCGATAAATCAGCAATATTTGCATTAAATGCTTGCAATTTTCTTTTGAACATGTGTATTATACCCGGTTAAAGCATTCCTACCTATTAATAACTACACACACATACTTGCTAAGGGTCTTCACCCCGCTACAAGTATTTTATTTCTTAAACAAAACACCACCATGTCAAATCCCAAATATCGTCGTCAGAATATACGTCGTCCCCACTGCCTGGACACTGGCCTACCCTAAACGAGAGTGATGAGGCCTTAGTCAACCACGCCGGCCAAGTTTTACAAACTTAGAATTTCTTCGTAGATGTGCAGGTTTCCTCCCGATATTTTCCTTCACCGTTAAAGTGTCGAATATTCGTACTACCGGCAACGCTGGCGGTAGTACACTTTTCAAACAGATTTCTTTAAACGCCATTAGCCCCGCCCACTAGTTATTTCCGCCAATAGAAGAGCACTTCGACCCTTTGTTTACGAATACGTTCCAATAGTAGGAGAGCTAGCAAGAATTTTTTGGTAGGTATTTGAGGCAAGCTGAAAACTTATCCTGTACCTCTCCTATTATATCCCAGCACGAAACTGCAGACCTGGCTGGTGAGTAGCGGGGCTAAAGCAAACCCCCAAAAATATTTTTCATCTTTTTATTTATAACTAAAAAATAAGACTCACTAAGACAAATCATTTCGATGGAACTTCTACCTGTCAGGTGAACTGACAAATTATATTTTAGATTATAAAATATATTTTTAAATAAACTAAATTGGGGGTTTGGTTTAGCCCCGCTACTCAGCCAGGTCTGCGGTTTTGTGTTGGGATATAATATTAAAGGTATAGGATAAGTTTTCAGCTTGCCTCATATACCTACCGAAAAATTCTTGCAGGCTCTCGGACCACAATTTACGTTTTGGGGGCGGGGCTTGCTCTGACAGACGCGTAAGCGCCAAGCGATTTTCACCTTATAGGTGGTCGACCGCCAAGTTCTCCGATAGTACAAATGTTTTGAAATTTTAAAACAGAGTGGTACGTGAGGGGTTTTGTACTCGACCTCTTGCATAGCAAGCAACGACCTTAACCACTCGGCCATTGACACACCTCCCAAACCGCAATCCCAAATACTTTTTAAAGTCACCATGGCAAGTGTTACAAAAGGTAACGATTCCCGAAGTCCCACAGGCGGTCTAGCGGCGGGCTCGCTGGCGCAGCTGATCGCCTCTCCCACGGACCTGGTGAAGGTCCAGATGCAGGCTGAAGGAAGACGGGTCCTCCAGGGCCATCCGGCGCGGTTCACGAACTGCCGGGAGGCGTATGCAGTCATCTTCAAGGAGAGCGGCATTAAGGGGTTTTGGCGAGGTAATTATTATTCAACAACACAGTAAATCATAGCAGAAATATACTTAGTTCGATTACTGAGTGTCGAAATTATACTTATCTCTTGATTTTGAGTCATAATAGGGTTGAGTTTGTGAAGTTGACTGTACGTATAATAGTTGGAAATTTAAATCTGTAGCGTTTCTTGGTCTTTGGACATGGTCTTAACCATAAACTTTAATTAAGCCATTAAATTCAGTCACATTTAATCTTTAACGCAGTTGTCCAAGATAATAATAGTAAAATTTAAAAACATGCCGACCGGCTCGATCACACTGCAAGCTACAAATTGGCCTTTGCTATTAATCTAGGTAGTATAAAACAATTGCCACTTGACACCTGACATCCGGAACCCATTCATCCCATTCCAGGCGCAGTGCCGAACGTGCAGCGCGCAGCCCTAGTCAACATGGGCGACCTGGCGGCCTACGACTACAGCAAGCAGTTCCTGATGAGGGAGTTCGGGATGGCTGACAACGCGCTGGTTCACGCCGGCGCGGCATTCGTAGCCGGGTTCGTAGCCGCTGTGGTGGGCACCCCGGCCGATGTGTTGAAGACCAGGCTGATGAACCAACCGATTGGGACTGATGGCAGGTAATAGACACTCGACTTAAGTTTAAAATTTGAAAAAAATCGCGTTCATGACCCCGCCTGAACGGGGGCATGAACCACAATACGGGTAAAAGGTGATGGAAAAATTCGCATTGGTGACTCAACACCTGGATAGCTCAGAGGAAAGAGTATCCGACGCGATATCGGAAGGTCCCGTGGATCATGTCTCCGTTCAGACGGGATCACGAACCTGAATTTTTTGAAATTTTAAATTTACTTAAGCTTTAATAGCATTAAAAACAAGAAATAAAAACACACTCGACTTCTCTGGATCGTAGTCCGATAAACCCGGGTTCTTTAAGCTGGGCGTGAAACGGTGTCTATGCAGGCCTTCAGGTTGTGGGCTACAGGCACAATAAGTTCATGTATGTCGGCCTCATATGTAGACCTCACGGGCGCGATCTCCCATGGTTACGTTGGATCCGGACCAGAACGCGCAGCCTTATTTAACAAGAGTGACCTGGCGGCTTATGTGTGCAGTGATGAACTTATGATGTGCTCAAGATCAGGTTCATAAATAAACCTGTCAGGGTTACGGCAGGTAATAGAAAGAGATGTTCTTTATAGGCTGTCCGGTTTAAACCCACTTATTTGAAAAATCATTCCGATGTACCGATGACTATATGTATACAGGGTGTAACAGGGGGGGTGGATCATCGTAAGTCAATCGATGGGGGACTTCAATACCTATCGATATAACCCCCATGTATGTTCAGCGATTTTCAATAGTTCCAAAGTTATTGGGATTTTGTGAAATTTTTGTAAGAAGCCGGAATTCAGTATAAAAGTCTTCACTGTAGCTTAACTACTGGACCTGCTTGCATGATTTTTTTTCTAGAAATAGTTCAATAGTTAGTCTTTATAATTACGATACCGATTTGAGTCATAACCCTATCATATTGGAGTAAAAAAATAATTCTTCACAAAAGTTTCACGAATCGAATTGTGTCTACCAACTTTCAAAGCCTCCAGTGAAAAAAAAGTGCCTGTTTTTTTTCTAGAACTTATTTTAAAAACTACCTACATCCATGGATAGTATACCCTGAAAATTTCATACCGCTACTATCAGAGCATCATAACAAAAATTGAATGCGAATGGCACAGGTGCCATAAATCAGTGTTTTTATTTTTCATGAAAAACTTTAATTTAAAAAATAAATCGATATGTTTCAGCAAATTTATGCTATGTTAGTAACATAAGTAGCAGTAATTTTACAGAATTGCAAATAAAAGGGGTGAAAATCAAACAAAGAAAATTTACATAATTTTGGTTAATTATTTTTTTTTACAGTAAGTGTTCATAATGGGCTCCATTATTGGCTATGCATAAACAAGTACAACACCTTTTTACAAAGGTTTTTTGGATGTTGCAAAATGCTACTACTACATTTTGCCTTGTCACAATTTGGGCCCCTAAAAAATTTTACAAAAAAGAAGCATTCCACAACCTCCAAAAAAGCTTTTTAAGAAGGTCTAAGCTATGCATAGCCGATAATAATGCCCATTATGAACACTTACTATAAAAAAAATTATTAACAAAAATTGTGTAAATTTTCTTTGTTTGATTTTCACCCCTTCAATTTGCAATTCTGTAAAATTACTTCTAATTATGTTACTAACATAGCATAAATTTGCTGAAACATATCGATTTATTTTTTAAATTAAAGTTTTACATGAAAAATAAAGACACTGATTTATGACACCTGTGCCATTCGCGTTCAATTTTCGTTTTGATGCTCTGGCAGTAGCGGTATGAAATTTTCAGGGTATACTATCCATGAATGTAGGTAGTTTTTAAAATAAGTTCTAGAAAAAAACACAGGCACTTTTTTTTCACTGGAGGCTTTGAAAGTTGGTAGACACAATTCGATTCGTGAAACTTTTGTGAAGAATTATTTTTTTACTCCAATATGATAGGGTTATGACTCAAATCGGTATCGTAATTATAAAGACCCACTATTGAACTACTTCTAGAAAAAAAATCATACAAGCAGGTCTAGTAGTTAAGCTACAGTGAAGACTTTTATACTGAATTCCGGCTTCTTACAAAAATTTCACAAAAATCTCAATAACTTTGGAACTATTGAAAATCGCTGAACATACATGGGGTTATATTGATACGTATTGAAGTCCCCCATCGATTGACTTACGATGATCCACCCTCCTGTTACACCCTGTAGATACATGATCATGGGTCAACTGATCCGATGAGTTGTCCCGTGATCATGGCGCTTGCACCAGTGCCAAAATATAAACAGAACAATATGGTAAATAATATTCCGGTCAAACTCAGATTTCTTATGTGTGTAACCATGATAGTTTAAAGTTAGGTGTGGTAGTTTTACAAGAAATTTGATAAAAGTGAAATAATAAAGCTATAAGGCTGTAGGTGACATGAGATAGATCAAAAACTAGGCTGAAAACCGGCAAGAATAATATAAGCTATACCATAGTACCAACTCTTGGCTGATTTGATTTATTTTTATAGAATTAGATCGTTTGATTCTAGGACGGACTTAGGATATGCCAGCAATCATCTTTCAAAGAGACAAGAAGAGGCATTCCTCTTCCATTCCTTCAATTCATATTCCATTGAATATAAATGGAGAATCAATAACCGCCGATCTGATTTATACGAGATTCGGGATGACGATTGTCTCCGTAAATTCTCTAGCAACGGGGATTGCCTTTTGAACTGCGCTTAAAAATGTAGTAAACTCAATATTTTACGCGTTAACTGACTTCACGGGAACAAAGACGCGGGTGGAAGCTTTGACCTCATAAACACAGTTCTGCCCGTGTGCAATCAATACTCTAGCGCCCTCTATAAGGCGCCCAGACAAAATGTACTTAATATGCGCACTTGTACGGCGCCGCTTGGTACGTAACTAAGTAAAGTCGGCCCTGCATAAGCCAATGCATAGATTAGTAGTTCTAAGTACAAAACAAGCTGAGCTGAAAAACCTCTCCGATTAAAAATAGTAAATTATTACAGATAAAAGCCAACCGTTAGTTTGAGGTAACAAAACATAAAAAATAATACAGTCGACTTGAGAGACTGTTATTTTTACAGTCGGTTAAAAAACTAAAAAAATAATTGTTCCTAATAAGTTAAACGATGCGTTATGTTAAGCCAGTAAATATGTGTGGTGCGCATAATAGTCCGGTCAATTTAGACATTCGAAGTTACATAAATTCCCACCAAGCTGAAAATCGGTAAGATTGCTTAAAATATCATTAAAAACAAAATTTGAAAGTTCCCATCTTTCTTCAGTAAGGAAAAAATGTTATTCAAGGTCAAAGGTAAAAAAAATGAGTTTTTCGCGATTTTTAGCAAAACGGTAAGTTTTATCATAAAAATATGTATGACAAAATTACTTATCATCTAATTATCTATAAAAATTGTCTTTACACTTTGTTCCTAAGATTCACCATTTCAGAATACAGCGATGCACAAAGTTGAAATGTTGTATTTTCAAATGCTTTCAGGCCCCCGTGCTATTGTGCTAGACAGATAAAATTTTTACGAATGATGGATTTCAGTTGCCTCTATTATCGCTAATACTAAATACAACATAAAACCATCACTTAAGGTGGGCTCTCATACTAACGCTTTTTTTATTTGCTCGCACTTGGACGGTTTTTATCGTGGTTACCCTAGTAAACCTATTCCACATTAACGTGGTGACCATGGCTTAACGTGGTTACCACGTTAAAAACCGGCCAAGTGCGAGCAAATAAAAAAAAGCTTTCGTAGAGAAAAGAAAAAGAGCCCACCTTGAGTGATAGTTTAATGTTGTATTTAGTATTAGATGTTATAGAGCCAACTGAAATACATCATTCGTGAAAATTTTAACTGTCTAGCACAATCGCACGGGAGCCTGGCAGCATTTGAAAATACAACTTTTTCAACTTTGTGCATCGCTTTATCTCTGAAATGGTGAATCTTAGGAATAAAGTGTAAGACAATTTTTATAGATAATTAGGTGATAAGTAATTTTGTCATACATACTTTTATGATAAAACTTACCGTTTCGCTCAAAAGTGCATAAAACTGATATTTGTGACATTTGACCATGAATATTTTTTTGCACACGTCGGATCGATGGGGACTTTTGACATATCATTTGTAATGACGTATTCAAGGCCTGCACAAAAATCCAGCTTGTTGGGAATTAATGCAACCTTACCCATAATTTAGATGCTAATTTGACTGGACTATAACATATTTAGAGTTTATCCTATGGTCTAACCTATGTCTAGGCAGACAATAAAGGTACGTTGTCAAACCATAGACCGCATTTTAAAAGGTGTGCCCGCCAAAAAAGTGGACTGGGGCAACAATCTGTCTTATTACGTAAAACAACAGAGGATTATCCAGAATTCATTTTAATTTTCCCATTTCACATTGCAAAGGAAACATGAATGAATAATTCAACGACAAACGAAGTCCCAGTATCGCGATTCAGGCAACTACAATAGAATCCGCATTGTACGCATTTCGTTAGTCATCGTTTTAGGGGGTTTCACCCGGTGTCATGCGATATTGACCCTTTTGCTCAGGGAAGCCAGCGAGAGTTGAAATAACATTTGTTTATGCCGTCACCCCTTTACAAGCATGCTTGGGGATATTAATCTTGACAATGTACGCAGCTGACATGGATAAGTGGCGTGTACGCAACTAGAATAATTTGGTGTTTTGTTACTATTTCACAACACAATTTGGTATGGTCTGATTTGTGATATATTCGTGATTTCTGAGATAAGTGTGCGTATATGGAAGAAATTTTTAAAAAATATATCGCGCGTTTATAAATTCTTCTTTAATTTCATTTACAATTTAAATAGGTACAGACGGTAAGAAGTTTCAAATCTATATGTATTAATGGTTGGCAGGAAATTTTAGCAAACTAGGTTATTGCTTAGGAACCTGAAAATAACCTCAAAAGCTCTCCTTTTAGATAGGTGTAGGTACTTGGAAAAAATCAAAATAGGTTTATCCCTTTTCAATCCAATGCAGAAGTCGGTAGGATTCTTTATTAAGCCCATAACGAGGGTCGCGTCATCGTTATTTCCAGGAGGGATTCCCTTTCTATTTGTCCCTTGTTGACGTCAGCATCCGCCCTTCTGTCTGACAAGTCGCTATGTCGCGCGTCTGAACTGAAAACTGGATAGGTTATGTAAGTCTGCTGGACTATACTAAATACCGGGTTGTTAACATTTTTGTTTCGTAATATTTTCATGTTGACGCAAAAACAAATGATTGTATCGTGGACTTATGTTTTAATGTCATTTAATTCAAAAAGAAATCCCAATATTTCTCAAAAACTTTCTTCAAAATTTAAACCATTTAGGTCCCTCATATAATTTTATAAATAGAGGAAGATCCCAGAGCTGCCAGACGTCACTTATTTTCTAATGGACAAAATATATACGATTGAGTAGTGGTGGGGTGTTAGTACACCGTACAGTAGTAGTAGTATGATGATAGTTCATCATATGACTAGTTGCTACCTTGACCAGACGGCCATTTTTCAGGTATCAATTAACCAAGGTACATAGAAACACTACTCACCTCACTTAAATTCTGATGGCTGATTTTAACATATATTTCACACAATATCATTAAAAATCAGGTTTTATTACTCCCAGACACATGCGGTCGGCGGTTTTACCTTACAGACGCTTTAAAGCTATGAAAAAAATTTTACTTTTACTTAATTTTACTTATTTTGTGATGCTTGATTTTTATATTTATATGTTATTCAAACAACTATTTTAAAACGTTTTGCAAACTGACAGACCGATCCAAGGGGCCAAACATTCACCAGACCCAACTGTTTTAGATTTTTTTTTAAATTGAATTTAGTTAAGTTTTTCTAATAAAATAGTTTGTAAGGTACAATTCTATAATTATTGCGGTCAGATGAGCACTTTTTAGTGGTTTGAATAACATATATAAAAATCAAGCATCAGAAAATAAGTAAAAGTAAAATTTTTTTCATAGCTTTAAAGCGTCTGTAAGGTAAAACCGCCGACCGCATGTGTCTGGGAGTAATGAATCCTGATTTTTAATGATATTGTGTGAAATATATGTTAAAATCAGCCATCAGAATTTAAGTGAGGTGAGCAGTGTTTCTATGTACCTTGATTGGTTGATATCTGAAAAATGGCCGTCTGGTCAAGGTAGCAACTAGTCATATGATGATAGTAGGTACACCCCAACACTACTCAATCGTATATATTTTGTCCATTAGAAAATAAGTGATGTCTGGCAGCTCTGGGATCTTGGACCATAAGTATAATCCACAAATGGAGGAGGAGCTTAATATTGGAGGCCAAGACTCATTTTGGGTCGCTGCGCCATCCTAGTAAGTAAGTAAGTATAATCTACAAATGGCGAACATACTTAATCGACTTACAAAAAAAAACAACACCGATACAATCAATGAACACAGCACATGAATCATTCCTCTCCACGCATGCATTTACGTTCAAGGCTGCATAGATAATTGTATGAAAATCGATATAGAGCAATACGCACGGATATTCGGTGAGGTTTATAAACAGCTGTCTGGCGAGGTCGAAGGAACGGGGTCAAAGTCGGAGCCGCCGCGCAGACTCGCCGGGTGTCCTTTTGCTTTCGATTTAGAAGCTTGTAACGTCATTGTAAATACGTGGGAACGCGCGTACTATACGTACCTACCTAGTAGTAGATTTATCTCTACTACATGCACTGTAGTAGGAATGAGACGGGTATTGCATTGCATAAGGTGGCAATTCGCATGTCTTGTTAATCGTTTTGTTGGATGTGGTTAGGTTGGAGGTACAAAGGCGTTTTCACTTTTTCAGTAAAGACGTTCCCACTGAAAATGTTGACCCGTACATGTTTCTAGCTACATTTATACCGCATTAAACGTAGTTGTACAGTTGTAAACTACGCCCGTAGCCTGCAATACTAACACAAAACCGCAGATTTAGATAACAGCTAATTAAAAATTAGTATCTATATTATATTACCTACTAGCGGCCGCCCGCGACTATGTCCGCGTATTAATGGGTTTTAGTGGCAATGTTGTATTAAAACAGCCTACATTCCTTGTAAAATTTGTTATTTATTAGTGAAAGTTCCGTCAAAGTTCTCCCATAGTACGTCCCCCCCACCCAGGTCGAATTTTGAAAAAGAAAGAGAAAAAAACCGGCCAAGTGCGAGTCGGGCTCGCGCACAAAGGGTTCCGTAGCAGCAAATATAATAAAAATCAACCTATCTCAAAAACTATAAGAGATACTTTGATCAAACCAAAAATCGTTGAAAGAGTTAATTAGCATGCATCACCTCTATTTTTTTTAGAATTTTATACCCCGTAGTTATAAAAAATAGAGGGGGGACATACTTTTTACGACTTTGAGAGCTGATATCTCAAAAACCGTTCACTTTAAGAAAAAATGTTTTTAGAAAACTTTATATCATTTTAAAAGACCTTTCCATTGATACCCCACACGGGTATGTACATCGAAAAAAATTTCATCCCTCAGTTACATGTATGGGGGCCCCACCCCCAATTCTTTTTTACTATTTAGTGTCATATTTTTGTAGCGGTTCATACAACACATATTCCCATCAAATTTCATCACTGTAGTACTTATAGTTTCCGAGTAAATCGGCTGTGACAGACGGACAGACGGACAGACGGACAGACGGACAGACGGACATGACGAAACTATAAGGGTTCCGTTTTTGCCATTTTGGCTACGGAACCCTAAAAAGTAGCGCTGGTGTTTTTCCAGTGTGCCAGCTACCTCCATACCAAGTTTTATAAAAATCGACAAACACGTAAAAATTCTCCCATACTCATTTTCACCCCCCCAATGAACCACATGGGGGTTGAATTAAAAAAAAAGTAGCCTATATGTTATTCCAGAGTGCCAGCTACCATCATACCAAATTTCATGAAAATCGGTTCAGTCGTTTGAGCGTGAAAGAGTAACAAACATACATACATCCATACATACAAACTTTCACCTTTATAATATTAGTAAGGATATTCTTTAGGGGTTAAGCGTGTGAGACACCTTGTTACATTATTGCAGTCTGCTTCTTTCAACTTTATTTATGACTTTACGTGTACTGTTACCATAAATAAAACAAAACATAGGTAAATTGGCCTCCGATGTTCATAATAATAACACTAGTGACCCACCCTCGCTTCGCTTTGGGTATAATAAACATAAAAACCTTCCTCTTGAATCCCTCTATCTATTCAAAAAACTCCATCAAAATCCGTAGCGTAGTTTTAAGATTTAAGCATACATAGGGACAGACAGATGCGGGAAGCGACTTTGCTTTAAATACTTTGTATTTGCTTTATATTGTTACGACCACGAGGGACCGGGCAAGCGGAATTAGTCTTATCGTCGTATAGATAAGGTCTATATTCGCTTGCACGATACTACGCTACACACTCTGGTAGGTTGTAGCGAGCTCTAGAGTGTTCTAAAGTAATAATAATATTACGACCTTGAGAGACCGTGCAAGCGAAATTAGTCTTATCGTCGTATGGATAAGGTCTATATTCGCTTGCACGATACTACGTCACACACTCTGGTCGGTCGGAGCAAGCTCCAGCGAGTTCTAGAGATTTCGATCTCCGCGAGAAGATTCTCGACGCCACGCGAAGAGCTGCGTCCTCACTGGGTATAAAAGCGGGATGTACGACGCGACGGGACAGTTCCGATTTGGAAAGCGAAGCGAATCAGTCTCCTGCGAACTAAGAGTGATCGAGTGCGTTACCTGCGAATAGTCAGTGAAATTCAGTGTTTTAGTGTGATTCAGTGCTTTAGTGTAATTTAGTGTTCCGTGTTTAGTGTTGTAATTAAGTGTTTCTAATTGTGTTTTTAAGTGATTAATTGTGTAATTGTTAGTCGATAAATAAATTAATTGTCTTTTGGTGACTTTTGGCGTATCTTGAATTTAACGTACCCCGTTCCCGCAACAATTGGTGTCAGAAGTGGGATTCAAGATGCCTCTTACACCACGAGAAGACAGTGAGGGTCGAGTAACAAGGAGTCAAACCGCGGCCCTACAAGAGGGTGAAGGCACTTCAACGGAGGGATCAATTCAAACATCAATTGGGCCTGTGGAGCTTGCAGACTTATTTAAAATGCTGCAGACACAAGCCAGCCGCCAGGAGGAGCAAGCCCGCCGCCAGGAGGAGCAAGCCCGTGAGCAAGCCCGCCGCCAGGAGGAGCAAGCCCGTGAGCAAGCCCGCCGCCAGGAGGAGCTAGCCCGACTTCAGGAAGCACAATTTGCTAAACTGAGGGAAGAACAAGCCCTTCGCCAGGAAAAGCAAGACCTTCGCCAGGAGGAGCAAGCCCGCCATCTGGAGGAGCTAGCCCGCCGCCAGGAAGAGCTAAGCAAGAGTTTGTTGGGGGCTATTGAGAAGAAGCACGAAGTATTAGAAAAGCAGATTGATGCTCTCAAGGATGATGTGCTAAGCGTCAAGACCCAACACGAAGATCGACTCACCCAACACGAAGATCGACTCACCCGACATGAAGATCGATTCACCCAACATGAAGATCGATTCACCCAACACGAGGATCGATTGAGCCAGGTGGATGCTGAGATGCAACAGCTGCATACCAAAATGGCAAGAGTGGGGACCCGGGGTGCTACGGTAGTGTCGGATTCTCCGAACATCGAGGTACCCAACTTCGATGGAACGACGTCTTGGGCAGCATTTTGGTATCAGTTCGAGACGGTGGCTAAAGGAAAGGGGTGGAACGAGGAAGAGTCCTTGATAGCTCTGACTCTGGCTCTTCGTGGAGATGCCCTGCTCACGTTGGAAAACCTGCCTTCGGATAACAGAACTTTAGGTGCTCTCCAAAGAGCACTAGAAGGCAGGTACAGCGACAAACACCTGGAACACGCGTATAGAGCACAACTCCGCGATCGACAGCAGAAGCCTGGTGAGAGTCTGCAGCAATGGGCAACGGAAATCGAAAGGCTAGTCAGACGTGCGTACGTGTCATGCCCGACAATGGTGGAATCAATGATCCCGCAAGCCTTTTGTGATGGAATCAGAGACGCAGACGTCAGGCATACCGTGAAACTGAGCCATCATCAGACCTTACAGGAAGCTCTAGCCCATGCTTTGGAGGTGGAAGCCGTGCGTCAAGACGCTAGAACTCAACGACTTCGGGAGGTTGTGGTGAAGGAAAAACCTTCTTTGGGTCCGATGTGCTATGGCTGCGGCGAGAGGGGCCATATTCGGAGTAGTTGCCCCAAGCGAAGATGGCCGCGTAGAACGACAGTAGCGTCCTCTACACAGGTGGATGCAGAAGAGCTGTCGTTAAACTAGACGGAGCCAGGGCCGTGGGGCGGGCGCTGGCTGGTCAACATCGAGCCCCTACCGTCACTGTTTCACAGATTGGTAATGGGAACAACCTTACAGTGGTTGGTAAGCTGAACAGCGTAACGTGTCATTTTACTATTGACACCGGTGCCTCAAGAACAATAGTGCGTCCGGAGCTATTGAAAAGGACTATTATGTGGAATCAGAGACCATCCGTTCAGCTTCAAACAGCAACAGGCCAGCCAGTTACCGTCTTCGGTGAGACGATGGCGAAGATAACCATTGGAGAACAGACCTTTGAATACGGTGTACTCGTAGCAGACATCACGGACGACTGCATCATCGGATTGGACTTTTTGAGAGACCAGAAGTGTGTGGTAGACGTCGCTAAAGGAGTACTTAGCTTCCCCGAAGAAGAAGTATTCCTAGAAGGAGCGAGATCATGCGCAGTTTACTGCCTGAAAAATACGACCCTACCGCCGAGATCTGAAACTCTGGTCAAAGTTAGATTCCCTTACACTGCGTGTCAAGGGCGAAGCGTCGTCATAGAAAACTGCGGCGACCATCCGAGTTGGATCACAGCAAGAACTCTGGCAATGACCGGAAAAGGAGCGCTGGTGCGAGTCATCAATCTTAGCGGAGATGAAGTGCAGCTACGAAGAAACTGTGTCATCGGACGGTGCGATGCAGGTCAATCCATAAGAAGGCTGAAAAGGGCCCGGGAACCGGAATCCTGTCAACGAGATGACGTCACGCCACTCCTAGCAAATTGTAAGGACAAGCTATCTGAGCGGGAACTTCACCAAGCCAAAAGGTTGTTACTCGATTTCAACGACATATTTTCGAAGGGTGACCACGATTTGGGAAGGACAGGTCTCGTTAAACACAGAATAGACACGGGAGACGCGCCACCAATAAAGCAGCGGCCTAGACGCCTTCCATTTGCCAAAGAGAAGGAGGTAGCAGACATGGTTGCCGAGATGCAGAAGAACCGCATCATAGAACCTTCAACAAGCCCGTGGTCTTCGCCAGTAGTCCTGGTAAAGAAGAAGGACGGCAGCACCAGGTTTTGTGTAGACTCCCGGCTGTTGAATAATGCAACGAAGAAGGACAGCCACCCACTGGCCCGTCTCGACGACACACTGGACATGTTGAGCGGCATGAAGTGGTTCTCAACAGTGGACCTTAAGAGTGGGTACTGGCAAGTTGACATCCATCCAGAAGACAAAGAGAAGACGGCATTTACGACCGGAACTAGGAATGGATTGTGGCAGTTCAACGTCATGCCCTTTGGTCTTTGCAACGCTCCGGCGACATTCGAGCGGTTGATGGAAAGGGTACTGGTTGGACTTCTGGGTGATGCATGCCTGGTCTATCTGGATGACATCATTGTCATGGGTCGAAATTTCACAGAGCATGTCAGTAACCTGAGGAAGGTTTTCACCAGAATACGAGAAGCAAACTTGAGACTCAGTCCAAAGAAATGCACGTTTTTCAAGGAGGAAGTCGCCTACTTAGGCCACATTATTTCATCGAAAGGTGTAAGGACCGACCCAGAGAAAATAAAAGCTGTCCAAGAATGGCCTGTACCAGCTAACAAGACCGACGTGAGATCATTTTTGGGTTTATGCGCATACTACCGGCGCTTTGTAAACAGCTCCTCTGATATAGCGAAACCTCTTCATCGGCTCACGGAAGATAAACGAGTATTCGCCTGGGACTCGGAATGCGATCAAGCCTTCATCAGACTAAAAGAACACCTCTGCACCAGTCCTATACTTGGCTACCCGAACAGAGAAGGAAGGTTTATCGTGGACACCGATGCCAGCAATACTGGCATAGGCGGAGTTCTATCGCAAGAGCAAGGTGAACGGGAAGTGGTGATCGCCTATTTCAGTAAGTCACTTTCAAAACCTGAAAGGAACTACTGTGTGACTCGTAAGGAACTGTTGGCAGTAGTAAAGACTCTACAGCATTTCAACAAGTACCTCGTTGGAAGACAGTTTACCCTGCGGACAGATCATGCTGCGTTAAAATGGCTCTTGCAGTTTAAGAACCCTGAAGGACAAGTGGCGCGGTGGCTAGAGCAGCTACAGGAGTACAACTTCACAACAGAACATCGGAGTGGTAGAACGCATTTGAATGCCGATGCCCTATCAAGGAGACCTTGTCCTGTGGCCTGCAGTCATTGTTCTAAGACGGAAACTAAAGAAGAAGTCCGGATGATTACCACCCAGGGACTTGATAATGAATGGAGCGAAGACGCTATCAAAAAGGCTCAAAAAGAGGATAGTGACCTGAGGAAAATATTTGAATGGAAAGAATTAGGTCAAAAACCTTCTTGGAGCCATGTAGCATCATCAAGCCCCATCACGAAAAGTTACTGGGCACAATGGGACAGTTTGGAGATTAAGGATGGAGTACTCTTCAGGAAATGGGAAACACCAAAAGGGGATCAAACGACACTACAGCTGATTGTACCCCGTAAACAAGTTGTTTCGCTACTGAGGTACATACACGATGGGGTATCCGGGGGACATTTAGGCGTGAAGAAGACCCTAGAGAAGCTGAGACAGAGGTTCTACTGGATACACTGTCGGGAGGACGTCGAAGACTGGTGCAAGAAATGTACGACTTGCGCATCAGTAAAGGGCCCACAAACCAGAAGTAAGGGCAAACTCAAGCTGTACAACGTCGGCGCTCCTTGGGAAAAGAATTGCAGTAGATGTAGCTGGCCCCTTTCCAGAATCCGACGAGGGAAACAAGTACGTCATTGTGGTCCAAGATTACTTCACTAAGTGGCCTGAAGTCTTCGCTACGCCTAATCAAGAAGCAAAGACGGTTGCCAAGAAATTAGTCCACGAGGTGATTTGCCGATTTGGTGTGCCTCTTGAGATACATTCTGACCAAGGAAGAAACTTTGAGTCAGCACTGTTCCAGGAGGTCTGTCAACTGTTGGGTATGCATAAGACCCGTACTACACCAGCACACCCGCAATCCGATGGCATGGTCGAGAGATTCAACCAAACGTTGGAAAACCACTTGGCCAAAGTTGTGGACGAGCATCAACGAGACTGGGACCAGTACATACCGCTTTTCTTGCTGTCCTACCGATCTGCGATCCACGATAGCACCAGCGCAACCCCAGCAATGGTAAACTTCGGTAGAGAAATGCGGCTTCCGGTAGACGCGTTGACTGGGACACCGCCAGAAGCTCCGAAACCAGTAACCGAATATGCGGCTGACCTACAGAAGCGCCTGGATGAAGTACATGCTCTCGTCAGAGACTGCAGTCTAAAAATCCAGCGAAAGAATGAAAACCCGTTACGACCGCAAAGCCAACACCGACGGTTTCGATGAAGGGAGTCTGGTTTGGTTACACAACCCACTCAGGAAGAAGGGCAAATCACCGAAGTTCCAGCCAAGGTGGGAAGGACCATACAAGATCATCACTAGGCTGAACGACTTAACCTATCGGATCAAACAAGGGACAAGAGGCAAGCCGAAAATTGTTCACATTGATCGATTGGCTCGTTACCATGGGTCAAATGATGCTCGGGACGAGCATGACTAAGAGGGGGATAATGTTACGACCACGAGGGACCGGGCAAGCGGAATTAGTCTTATCGTCGTATAGATAAGGTCTATATTCGCTTGCACGATACTACGCTACACACTCTGGTAGGTTGTAGCGAGCTCTAGAGTGTTCTAAAGTAATAATAATATTACGACCTTGAGAGACCGTGCAAGCGAAATTAGTCTTATCGTCGTATGGATAAGGTCTATATTCGCTTGCACGATACTACGTCACACACTCTGGTCGGTCGGAGCAAGCTCCAGCGAGTTCTAGAGATTTCGATCTCCGCGAGAATATTCTCGACGCCACGCGAAGAGCTGCGTCCTCACTGGGTATAAAAGCGGGATGTACGACGCGACGGGACAGTTCCGATTTGGAAAGCGAAGCGAATCAGTCTCCTGCGAACTAAGAGTGATCGAGTGCGTTACCTGCGAATAGTCAGTGAAATTCAGTGTTTTAGTGTGATTCAGTGCTTTAGTGTAATTTAGTGTTCCGTGTTTAGTGTTGTAATTAAGTGTTTCTAATTGTGTTTTTAAGTGATTAATTGTGTAATTGTTAGTCGATAAATAAATTAATTGTCTTTTGGTGACTTTTGGCGTATCTTGAATTTAACGTACCCCGTTCCCGCAACAATATTTATATTATGTTGTATTTTTTACACAAACCCTCAACGACTCTGAAAGTAAATAAGGTTACCCTTTTACACTGGCGCTAAGCCGAGTGCCGGGAATGGAGCTGTCCTCCTAATTTGAGTTGGTATAATCCCTACGTGAGTAAACAACCTGTCCTGATAACATTTACAGAGAATATAAAATGCTTTTTATTTTATCTCTCGGATAAATAAATGTTTGTGTGCCTATAATTTAATTATCAATGCGAAAAATATAATAAACTGCGAAACATTGATCGTTATAAAATTATATTTATTAAAAAATAATCTTAATATTAATGTATGATTTTAGACTTTCGCGTTCCATTACACAGCGTGGTCGCTCGCGACCACGATTGGTGTAACCCAGTCGAAACGTCGGGCAGTAAGTAGCTATGTATTTGCTACTCCTAATAACGCGTGTAGACCCATAAAGACAAATATTTAATTAATAATTTTATCTGTTGCCTTACGTATTTTTAGGGTTCCGTTATTCCGTAGCAATTAAACGGACCTTTACAGATTCGTTATGTATGGCTGTCTATCTCTCCGCCCATTAGGACATTAGTCCTAGCCACTTTTTTGTTCTGAAAAACATCGACAGAGCAGCATCTCTGCGGCTCAGGGATTGAAAAGTACTCATAAGATGAAGATGTCAGTTTAAGCGAAGCTTATAAGAATTTATTTTCGTAAGAATTAAAATACTTTGATACTTTAGATTCTAAATATTTATTATTTAGAATCTAAAGTATAATTGGTAAACATTCATCTGTCCCAAAGCAGCTCGGGGACCCCATATTTTCTATAAAATGTATTTAAAACTTGACTTCGTTATTGACTCGACTATTTTGTCTATTTCAGGGGCAAGTTATACCGCGGCATGATCGACTGTCTGCAGCAATCCTTTAGGAACGAAGGTATCATGTCTCTATACCGAGGGTTCTTACCTCTGTGGATGCGGCTGGGCCCGTGGGCCCTCATCAACTGGATGGCCTTTGAGAACATCATGCTGGCGATCGGCGGACACACCTTCTAGTACTGTGAAAGGAGGGTTGTTTCTGTACCAAGCCCCTTGAAGCAAAAGTTTGCTTTCACTTAGGTGACTTGATGCGGCAAAGTGGAATGAACCAGGGATATGGGACTGTCAAGTGTGAGTGAGGGTGCTGTATGTATAGAAAGATAGGATGAACAGCACAGATGGGTACTTAAACAGACGAAGCTTACAACTGCTTTACGATGTGAAAGCCGAAACTCGGCACAACTCAGTCAAAATTGCCAATGTCGTACTTACCTTTTAAAACTAATCTAAGTGCACTGTGCAGCAGTCTTTTGTTTTTGTCTAAAATTGCAATAGGACATTTTTATGGAGTACTTAAAAGGTTTCCATCCATCATACGGTGTCAGAGATTATATTGGCTCGCATTCGCCGCTTTCATTCGGAAACTACAATAAACAAAACATAGCTAAAGCAATTCGTCATATCTGGTGATAAGGTTCTTATCTAATCAAATCATATTCTCCTCATGAAGAAGTGCGATACAAGTAAACAATAATATTATTATTGCCTTAATATTATTATTATCGATTACAAATGTTTTCTTATTAATTCCATTTTAGCTGGGGCACAAGATTATGCTCAAAATATGTATGTTGTACTAATAACAGTTTGTAACAAAACCTGCTAGATACCCAATTTTCTTAAAATAATTCAATTATAAAATGTATTTTGTAATAACGGAATAAGCTTAGGTAGGTCCGTATTTTCCTATATAGAAGCAATTCTAATAACCTCTTATTGGCAGGAATTGTAAATATTTTCTTGCAAATGGCATTTTGTAAAATGCATAGTTTAGTTAGTAGCTGTATTTGAAAAGAATCAACATAATATGCCCCGTGAAATATACACTGCCCCATGTTTTAATAATGATATTAAACCAATAAGAAATTTCTAATGACATCTACCAAATTGTAATATTATCGGTTCCTATGAAGTTAAAAGATAGGTTAATGATGAGTATAATAATTGACAACGAATTCAAAATAGAACAATAAAATTATAATAGGGAATGATTGATATCCAATATTTATTAGATCAATTCAATAGAAAATAATTATGTCCAAATAATATCTATTCTTAAGGATATTTTAACATAAATAGATCCTAATTTCAGTAATATTTTTCTTGACAGTTTTGGATTTGATACTTTAAGGTGCTACTTTAAAAAAGACCATTTGATACATATATTTAAACAGACAATACCCAAAAACTGTATATATACGGTATGTATGTACTTATATGATGTTGTTCTCGAGTGTTAAAACATCGTCATACAACACTCTTGAGAGCATTTAAAAGTCAGAATGATAATATTGATGATAACTGTGATTCGTTCCTCTATAAGTGTAGATGTATGTATTTCACAAACTTAAATCGTAGCCTAGTTTGTAGGGAAAAATGTCAGCTACCAATGTATGTTATTAGTTAAAATTTCAAGACATGTTGATTGTGATGTTGTTATTATTAATAAATTATTTATAATGTTGAACAAAAACTTGTTTTTTTATATACTACCTTCCCTTACTCTAATATAGCTCTATAAATATGTATCTACTTAAATTTTATACAATATGAGATTAGAAAGTAACTAATTAGGTATATGAATCCTGATGCCAACCTTCAAAATAAATAGCTAAACTATTAAAATAAAAACACAAAAGTACAATATTAAATTTATTAGTAAAAAATATTATACATCTTCCACAATATTGGAGAATCATAACTTAATTATTTAAATATTTGATTATTATAGATTATAGCACTTCCGATTTCTTAAAACTTGCCTTCATGCACTTATTTGTCACTACAGCGAGAAGCACAATTCATGGACATGTTAGAGTAGGGTTTGCACCGCGGCGCGCGGCGAGGCTCCGGGTCCGATCCCAACACGCGCATAGTTGCATTGCTTATCTTATAAATACACACAGTAAATGCTTTGCTCAAGGGAAAGTCAAATTAACACTTCAACCGTACCAACGCCTCATCCTACGGCTAATGATTTAAACATACTCCCGAACGTTTTACGATTAAAATCCTATCCACGTACGCTTCGATAAATATAGTAATTTTGGGTACAATACAATAACAAAAATAAATATCTACATTGGATCAACGAGCACTCAAAGTTTTATTCATTTCAAGTGTTGACTAATCGTTAACGCTAACTAAGTACAGACAGCGTGGGCTGGGCAGCGCGCGCTACCGTCGTCAAACTTACAATAAAACTGTATCCATTATTTTAAGGTTAAAATTTTAGACGATTTCGTTTACATTCGTTACTCTCTTATTAATTGGTAAAAACACTAAAACGGTAACAAATGATCAAATAAACACATCAAAAGCGATAAAAAGCACGATGTTACATGTAATATTATTCGTATTGTTATAGTTACCCTCGCTGTACTCTCCGGGTCGGAGGCATGGTCCAACTAAAGTAAGCGAACAATGTTCGGTATCCAAATTGTGCGTAACACAAACCGTTCGTCTGCCATAGTCTATCGAGAGCTAAGCTTTTCAAGGACGCTACATTTTATATCCTACGTGACTATGGTACCAGATTACATATTTTTTTGTATACCAATCATAAAAAAATAAGATTGAAATGTATAAAATGAACTTAAAATCTATTACTTAACTAACATGTAAATGGTAAATATTTTAAAAATGAGCATTATAGACTAATAAAATAGGATAAATAATGGTCATACTTTAAAAATCACATCAATAAAAACCTATACTGGGGGAATTTCAGTAATATAACTGATTTGATCCCTTTATTACTTTTATATTACTAAACATATATTTCAAAATACTACAAATAACATTCTGGCACGTAATAAAGGACAATGTTGCTGTTTCGCCTTGCAAATTGTCACGATTACTAAAATTGAGAAGACAATAAATTCGTCACAGAACACCAAACGTAACACTGCGCGAAGTGATTTTTGTACTACCAAAAACATCCCTTTATTGCATAAAATAAGGCCATTCTCCACTACACCGGACAAACGTAGCGGCCACTATCTCTCGCATGAAGAAAATACAGATACAGGTCGTCGAATGTTCTTTGAAAACAAGCACCATGTACACATGTATCAGAGCATTACACGGAAAACAAACATTGGACCGATACGCGAATACGAGCGGGTTGACGCGGCTGGAGTGGTGACGTCGGGTCACCAAGAAAACTACAACGTTTCCTTATGTAGTGTTACGTACTAAGCGTCGTAGAGAGATGTACCGACTCTTAGCTGACTAGTTGGCTGGTCTGTAGCGGGCGGCGGCGAGCGGTCGGGATATCTGTTGCGAGCCCGGCTACAATAGCCGGCGCTATCTCACAGGGCAAAGGTTTAAGAAGCGATTGGACTATAAGCACGTTATTCCTGAGTATTTCAAGAGCATTCAACATGCATTGTTCCATTAGGTGAAAGCGTTGTTTTGCATATAATGTGATTTGGGAAAGTTAAGTACATGATTGTACAGTTATCTTTTTCGAGTCTGGCTATTTTCATCAGCTTAGTACTCAGTCAGGTGAATTGCGATATCTGAAGCGCCCATTAAGTCACTCAGTATGCTGGCTACCGGACATACGGGACTGGATATCAAAGATGGCCAGTGTCACGGTCAAACGAAGAAATCTTAACACTTGAAGCGCAATTTATATCATTTACGATACACTCTAGTAGTGGTAGTGATGATGATAGGGTTAATCAAACATATTGAATAATTCCCAACCAATCGCCGCCCCTCGCTTCATAAGCCCAGTCCGCCCGAGCCATCAGTCAGTACACGTCCAGCCGTAATGTAGTGATATGAGCATACTTATAGAGAAGTCGGGGCGGAGCCCTAGGGCGCGAGCGGCGGGGGGGCGCACTATGAGTGGTAGGCCGTCACGTACGAAGCGGGGAACAGGCCGCGGCGGTGCGCGATCTCACCCTGAAACAATAATGTTGATATTTCATTGAGAGTTCACAATATTTAGCAGTGTTTGCGTATATGGATATCGACGAACGTGTCATGCAATTTTATTTCAAGTGCTTGTACGTGCTTCTTCATCTACATTTTTTTATTAAAAGAACTATCAGGTATGGTAGGAGTAACAGGCACAATAGACCTAACCATTCTATCTACACCCCCTATACCTATAAAAATTCTGCGTATACAATGGAATGCAACTAAGGTAAATGCACCTATTATGGCCGCGGGCCCCACTACGGACAGTTTCCAAAAATGCCTCCAATAATAAGAAACCGGTAAGTATTTGTTTTCCAACAGGAACTTTACTCGGTTGTACCAAAATTTTAGATTCGATGTGAACAACGTTTGACAGCTCTCCGCTATATTATTTTCGACTATAACGATTCTTACTAGTGCGGTGCGTTGTGGTGGCGAGATTTGAAATTTCTTATAAGGAGCGCAATGCATGTAAGTAAATTTATTAGCTTTTTTTATGACAAGTGTAATATTGTTGTTAAAAATAATATTATTTATTGAATTACTGATAATAAAAGGTTAATTATATATTCTAATCTAAAACCTCATAGTAATTTTAGCCTCGGAATTTATCGATGTTCATAATTGGATATTTTTGTAAGCCTGTACCCAAATATGGACATTTTGTCTATGAAGGATATTTTACAAATATACGTTTTTCATACATCTTATAGTTGTACAATCGTTTACCTTTATCTTTATTTTTAGATCGGTCGCAAATTAAGACTTTAAATTTAATAATTCAATTATGAACATTGTGTCCATAAATGGGTGTCCAAAATAGGTTCAAATTTTTTAAATAAATAAATTTTGTTTCACTTTAGAAATGGCGACTAGAAAAGCTTATACTAAAGAACAAATGGCAAATGCAATCAAAGAAGTGAGAAAAGGACAGAAAATATCCACAATATATTTAGAAAATAATGTGGTGGTGGCGAACGGTATACGGGTAAGCGACCCCGGGTCCTCGAGCTACTATCGACTCAGTCCAAATCGTCCGAGGCGATAGTATCCTTCCTTCCCTTTTCCTTCCCCCGTCATATATTCTTGCTACTCGTGGGAACGCAATAACCTTGTTAAAACAATGCACAAGGCAGAATGGCAGCGACGTGGTCCACAACCAGTCACGTCACGTTTTCCACAGAGGTGAAAAGTGGATCGCTGGAAGTGATCTCTGCCTACCCCTCTGGGAAAAAGGCGTGATTTTATGTATAAGTAATTGTTGAGACTGATTATAGCTGTATTTTGATAGGTATGAAACTAGTAAGAAGACATTTGATTTTTGATTATTGTTGGCAAAGTGAATAGAATAGAAAAGACATATTATAGTGCACAAATGCGCGCGCAAACACAAGTGCACTCTCTATTCCCTTACTCTCATAACTCGGTGAGACGGCAATCCGACATGAGCGATGAGAGATCGGGCGCAGGACCACCGGCTTAACGTGCTTTTCGAGGCACGGGCGTTCAACCGCCAGCTTCCTAACTACGGGCTGAGAAATTTCATCACAGAAAAACTCACACAAATTTTGCCCGACCCCGGACTCGAACCGGGGCCCTCTCGGACCTTACGCAGCGCTTGCTACCAATAGACCAACGAAGGGGTCTAGTTAAGAGGACATTTTTATTTGGTTTTTCTTGGCTTAAAGGCTTTGGTCTTTGCCGATTACTTTTGATAACTGTTTGTTGATTGATATTTGAGTTACCTATTACATTATTTTATTATTTAATTTAAATGGTTTTTATTTCATTATACTAACTTACTCAACCTAATACTCTTGAGTTATAGATTTAAGCATTCAATTGAAGAATGTCCATAAATGGGTGTCTATAATTGGATAACGTCCATAATTGGGTGTTCATAACTGGATCTTCCCTGTCCATAAATGGAGATTGGCAAAGGTTATTTTTTCCTAAATTATATTTTATTGAAACTAGCTTATAACTGATTTTAAACATCGAATACTTATTAAGAAAAGGACTTTTTATTAACCTCCAAATCCCTGCGAACGTATATTGCAAAACATACAAAATATGAAGAAAAAATGAATAACAAATCCTTAAACCGTCCATAATTGGCGCATTTACGGTAATGCCGTTTGAACGCTTATTCGCACTGTGCTTATAATCCTTGCTAATTATTATAAAAGCTAAAGTAAGACATAGTTACTTTGTCATGCATCATGCATGCATACTACAGATATAGTCTAGAGCCTGAGAAAGGACATAGGCTACTTTTTAACAGACTGCGCTATAAAGAAGTTATGTTATACCCGTTAAACATATCTACGCGGACAAAGTCGCGGGCGGAAAGCTAGTTTAATTATAAACTAGAAGTCTGAACTGAACTATTTCCCAAGTAAAAATTTTAGAGCATGAGAATTTAAAAGTTACTCCCCCAACTGATAACCTATGCGACCGACTTCAAGATCTTATTCTGCCGCACTGATAGTATTTTTCAGGTTCTATCTGCGCAAATTCTGGTAAGCTGAATTGTATTAAGAGCAAAAACCCTGCTTTCTCTCCTTGAATCATGCGCTGGATTTAGTAAAATACTAACACTTGCTATACGAAAACTATGTTTATTATTGCGTCTTATTTACATTCCACATTACTACAATGAATAATACAACTTATTCATTTTAATTTATCAAATATAATGCGTCACATGGGCCATTCATTTGTCGGTAACAACAAGGAACAATTTACTTAGCCTGTTATGAAAGGATTTTGCACGATCATACAATTTTCTTACAAACATCCTGTTTTGTAGGGAATTAGGGACCGTGAAAATGAAGAAGGAAAACTTTTGAATCTTTGAATGAATAATGCAAGTCAATTTGATTAAAAGGTTTACGTAAGCATTACAATAAGGTAAGGAAATTGTTTGCAAACCTTTATTTAAACTAAACTACATATTACATACTCTATTTATCATTAATCATCCTCATCATCACCGATTACCCTCTTTTGAAAGTTTTGTTTTTTATAGACCACCTACTCCATAATATAAGTATGGTGATTGATTAGGTACAGTCAGCAAAAGTTGTTATACATTTCTGACTGTATTTATCATGCATGCGTTGTTCTGAGGAAGATTACATCTCTTTAGTATGAATTTGTATGTGTCTTAGGTCTTAGGAATAAGATTACTATTACTAGAGAGATATACTCTCTAGTGAGTGTTGGTAGAGAATACATTAATGTTATGTTTAATCTCTTGCCCGTATGTTGCAGTGCCTGGAAAGAGCAACTAAGTTATTTAGCTCATATTACTCAAAAACCTATAATGTACACTTCATCATCAGCCCACCCCACTGCTGGGGCACGGGCCTACCTTAAACTAGGGCGATAATAAAATAATGTACACTTAGGGCCAATTTTTCAATGGCTAGATAAAACTTAACAGAGGAATAAACTATAAGCCGGCAAAAATAAGGACTCGTCACTACTAACACTCACTCGTAGAAATAAAACGCCCATAATTTGGTCGTCTTATAGTTTACGTCACCTAATAGTTTTATCTGGCCATTGAAAAATCGGCCCTTAGTTCGCAATTAATACTTTTGACTTTGATACAGTCAGCACCAAAAGTGGCTTACCAAAAAAAGGTCAAAGGTCTCATAGGTATCACATATCACTAATATCCACAGTAGCGATCTTACCTGCCACCAATGCTGGTCTGAGCGATCGGTGACCGTGATGACGTCACCGCGCCTGAACTCCAGCTCGCCGGCCTCCTGCGGCGTGAAGTCGTACAGCGCTTGCACCAACATCTGCAACGGACATACGCACTTATGTACCACTTGTTTAGGTTACAGTGTGGAATGCACGCCGCAAGGAATGCTATTTTGCGTTCTAAACAGCCAACTAGCCGACGCCGTAACAGTTTGAGAAAAAAAAATACAGTGAGTTCTAAATTTGAATTAAAATAGGTAAATATTTTTCATGTAAAGCCTGAACCTAACAGACGATTACTGAAACTTTAATAGACGTTCTATTGGTTGTAACTAAACCAATACAAATTTTGAATTTAAGCGTCGCTTAAACCATCTATATTTAAAACTAGTTTATTATATCCAGTGTTAAAGCCAAAATCATCGTAGCACAAGTTCTTTATATAAATAAATTTAAGTTGAATCGTGACTAACCCAAATCAAATTAACCATAAGCGTTTCACTATCAACAAAACAGCTATCGTGTTACCGGAATGTGAAGATTGAACGATGATTAATAAACAATCTCGTTAACTTTCACTGATAGTTTACGCCGGTTATCGGACTATCGTTTTCGTTAAACGGGTGCGAACTTTCGTCAGGCGTTTTAACAACGACGTATGAGTGACAACGATAACAACGATACGATGAATATCGTTAACGATGACTTACACTAGCGCTTCATATTTATTTTTATATAGAATCACTTCGACCAGTCCCGCAGACAGACAGTGTAAATTGTCTTGTGGGACAGAATGTAAAAATAGTTGTTTAACTCATTCTGTTTAATAATAAATAAAAAATAAAAAAATAAAAAATTGTTTTGTCTGGATTAGAAGACTGTAAATAAGATATCATTAGCATTCTACACATTTGTCCATTGTAAAATTTCAATAATTACGTCAACGGACAATGCGTGAAATTCCATATTCGGCTAACAATGGTTTGCTCTCAAAGGTGTTTATTTTTAGATTGATAAGATTTCCGATTGTTACGAGGCTTCTATATGACAAGATGGTAAGGTCACAATAAAATAAACAAAAATAAACCTTTACAAATAATAAATTGTCATGCAGGAGAGTCGGGAACGAGTTATTGTAGTTATTTATCTTTAGGAATACGTTTGCATAAAGTAAAATGTTAAAGAAAAAAATAGTAGAGTGGGGTCAAAGTTGTTAAGATAGTAACAATTATGCTACCTATTGTCCTTGTAACAGATTATGTACGCGTACCTTTACTGTACAGTGTACACATTTCATTATAATCTGTTTCCACCAGCATTTAGCGATTCAAGAAACATAACAAAATTCTGGTGGGTGTATACCTTAATACACTTTACGGGCGTTGGTCCAAACGACCGAAATCATAAATTCGGGTCACCCCACCGACTACCCGGCAGCCAGGGTCAAGTTTGGTCGACAGCCGCTTTATTAGCTGGGAGAGGCCTGATAGGTCAACAAAGCGATAAATTGCATACAACTACTACTACTACATTATGTCGACCTGTTGGCAGTTCTCGTCTATCTATCAGTACTAGCTATCAGGCTTTAGTCTACATTTGACAAGTTCTACCTATGACTAATTCTACATTTGACATATTCTACCTATGACTAATTCTACATTTGACATATTCTACCTATGACTAATTCTACATTTGACATATTCTACCTATGACTAATTCTACATTTGACATATTCTACCTATGACTAATTCTACATTTGACATATTCTATATTTATAACAGATATAAAAAAGGAAAAAACATGGATCTGTTTAATGAAATTTTCAGATACATAAAACACAAAGTATACTTTAAGCAAAAACTAATCAGATAAAGTAAGTTTCATCAATCTTCTTCCTTTCACCTAAGCTCTACATTATAATTCATATAAGCGACCTTTTATAATAAGAAAAAGCCTAAAGTACAATAGTATCATGGAACTTTAGCATTACAATGAAACGTTAAACGAAAATGCGGTAATAATAATAATATGTAAGCAAGAAGATTATGAACCAGACAGAACACTTAAGTTATTTATTGGTAGGAAGGGTGCAGAGGCCAGAGGCCTTTAAGTTTCTCGCACTCAGTAATATTTCTCACTGTTTATAGTGTTGGAATGGAGAACATTATTTAATATCATTTTAAGATATCTGAGGCGAATAAACAATTATTCTGTTCTAATATCTACAGGTGCCTGATCGTATTATTAAAATTTACTTAAGCCATGATTATGACCCCAATATATATCAGAACGACTGACTTTGTCAAGGTAAATGCGTAAGTTGGTGCCTATGGCCATATAAAAGCCGAGTGATAATTTAGGGTACGGCGAAATTAATTCATTGGCCGCCGACATTTATCTATACTAATATTATAAAGCTGAAGAGTTTGTTTGTTTGTTTGTTTGAACGCGCTAATCTCAGAAACTACTGGTTCGATTTGAAAAAAATTGTTTGCGTTGTATACTTTGCGACCAATAGGAGCAAAGATACAATGGAAAATGTGTAAAAAACGGTGGAAACGCGAACGAAGTCGCTAGCACAGCTAGTCTTAGATAGATTTGGGTGAACGAAATAGGATAAGTCTATAAATGCAGTATAAAAAATAATAATAATACGGCGTCCGACCGATTTCAGCCATGGCGGCCGATCTCAATTGAGATCAGCCAAGTGCGCAGGACATATTATAGTGCACAAGTGTGCGCGCAAACACAAGTGCACTCTCTATTCCCTTACTCTCATAATTCGGTGAGACGGCAATCCGACATGACCGATGAGAGATCGGGCGCAGGTCCACCGGCTTAACGTGCTTTCCGAGGCACGGGCGTTCAACCGCCAACTTCCTAACTCCGGGCTGAGTAATTTCATTACAGAAAAACTCACACAAATTTTTCCCGACCCCGGACTCGAACCGGGGACCTCTCGGTCCTTACGCAGCGCTTGCTACCAATAGACCAACGAGGCAGTTAAATGCAGTATAAGTATGGATGGATAGGGATAGTAAACTGGGATAGACTATCTAGTCAAAAGGTACAATTCCAGTTTGGTTGTACATAACACCATTTAGCAGAGATAATTATTTCAAAAATGTATGCAGGAGTGAATTAATAGTTTATACATTATAAACAACTTTCAAAGAAACTCGCAAGTTCGCTTTTATAATATCTTAGCTGGAAAATGATAGAAAGATGCCAGACCGGCCGTTGCATACGTACGTATTACGAAAGGCTACTATTTGCACGGTAACCAAAGATTATAGGAATACAAGTCAGACTGACCGGGTTATTTTTGTAGCTTTATCAGGGTCACGCCATACTATTTACACAGACAACGCATCGAGTCTTCCATGCGTTATTCGATTCTTGCGATATGTTTTATGAAAACAGGACAACCGACTACATATTTATTAACTATCTCCACATAAACAAACATAATGTTTACAAAAACCGTAATATGTACGTACGTACGTAGGTACATAGTACTTTTTGACTCTATGAGGAAAAGAAAGCAGAATCTATCAGTTTTTTTTCATGTATTTGTAACTGCAATATAGTCAAAACAAAAATGTTCTGATAACGCTATAAAAATAATTGTATCAAATGACGCAAATGCATCGTCTTTACCTACCTACAGTAACCAGTAGCACAGTTAGATAATGTACGGAGGATAAAGAGTAAAATAATTATTGGTAACTTATTTTTCTAAACATTGGTTTAAAGTGGATTTTTTTCCGAATAATAATAGTGTTTACTACATGTATGTAGTATTTTATGACGCCTATTAATCACAATCTATGTATCATACGCTAGTTTTTAACTTTAAAGGAACAACTTTGCTAAAGTAACTTAAGTAAAAACTTAATAAAAAAGACAAGTTTGATCTTGTACGTAAACAAATAACCAATTTTCTTTTAATTTTCTCTGCAAAGAAATAAGATAATGGCTTTCATCACCGAAGATAACGGTAATTAAAATGCAAACAAGAAAAGTCAACGTACGAGTCGATCTCAATTATCGCGAAAATACGGCGCATGCGCGCGGAAGTAGCAAGATGGCGGGGCGGCGAGCGCAGGCGATATTAGTACTTACGCGCTGCGCGTAACGACGGGTATAACTTGCACGGGTGGGTGTCTCACGCGTCGGTCGTAATGGCGGCGATGTCAGCTGCTTCACAATATGTGAGTCGGCAAATGAGATATTTCGTGTATTTACGCAGTGCACGATGTCACTTATTCACTTATTTCATGCACAAAACACTTGCAAATAACTTTTTTGCATTGTTATGGAGGATTTCTTTCGTAATCACTGTTTTTGGAATATAATTCACGGAGCTGTTTTGTAAACAAACTTAGTCATTTCGAGAGGCGGCAAAGAATGATTTTTGTTGTAGGTGTTTCATAACAAATGCTCACATAACACATAATTATGTTTTGTTTTAGCGATTTTTTGTGCATCTAACAGTGAATTAACCCTAAATAGTGAAAATAAGTGTAGGATTTATTTAATAGATTCCACAAGATTTTTGACCTTATGACATTTGTAATACCGGCGAAAGCAAATTTTTTCTCCTATATGCTGTGCTTCATTATGGGTTAACATGAGTAGAGGTAACCAAGCCAAAAAAAAACCAGGATAAAATAACCTATTATAAATTTTGCCCAACGTTGTTATCTCTAAAGTACTTACATATTTGTTATTCATAGTTGGACAATAGGCGAGACGACTAAAAAAATATAATTAGTCTGTTATTTAGATTATTTAAAAATATTGTACTCGTATTTTTTATTTTGTTTCACAAACAAGAAATTATGAAGATATAGTGTTTGGAAGATTCGTATGACGTCACGTTATGGTAGAATTTTTGCCTAACCGTGACGTCACAAGCCCCCACTCCAGAAGTTTGATAAGCTATAATTTTGTAATTTGTCAATCAATTGAAAAACAAAAAAATATGTGTCCCATATTTTTGTATAAAGTAACTTCGGACTAAATAGAATAATAAGATTTTGACCCGGTCGTCACGCCTATTCGTTCACAAATGAACGGTATAACCTCTCCAGTCTCCTAATCTCTCGCTCTTAGATTAATAGCTTCACAATAGCCTAGGTATGTTTATACCTAGTACTTATACGACAAGGACGATGGATCTCAATCATTGGAGTGGATTAGATCTGTGTCGTGTTGACCGCAAGATACATTCCTGAGTACAGCGACGATTCCACGACTGCTATTCAATTACAATTCATCGCTTTTGTGGTTGTATGCGAGATGATTTATATTTATGATAATAAATATCTAGTCTGTCTAGCTTCTGTTCGATATTTTTAATAGTCACGTGATCTTTTGTGACTAGAAATAATCTTTTATTCGATATAAAGTCGTCAAACTATGTAATGTTTTCACATGAAACTATTCTAGTGGTTACCAAATAGTGCAATTAATACCTAAATGTGTAATTATTTTTTACAACTTAAAGTACAAATTAAAAGCATAATCCGGATTCGATTCCTGCGAAACATTAAATCCAGAGTGCTTAACGTATTGAACAGATTTCCTATAATATCAGAACATAACTCAGAAAAGCTCAGGAAATACATAATTTATCTAACTGGACGTATAGGTCGCTACAGTCCGATAGACTTTCCGAGAAAATAACGGATGAGTAACACGTTTAATTAAAACCAAAGCAGAGTACGATTTACGCACGTGGAACGTAGGTATTACATAAAAAGAACGTAAAATGCGATTTGTTCGCGTTTACGACACACGCGGGCACGCAACCATCGCACTGTGGTGTCTTCGCGGACACAGCTTAGTCACAATGAAATATTATCATAACAATGACCCAGAGAAGAGGTCAACGAACCCTAATCTGGGATAGGATAGAGATCGCTCAACGCAGACACCTTCCGGTAAAAAACTAAGGGTCGTTAAGTAGGAATTACATTTTAATAAGTAGGGCCACACCTGACCCTATTCATAAATATTGAATAGCTGTAGCCCCTTTAGTCCCTGCAAGTGAATGCAATCAAGTTTTCTTACTTACTAACTGTTGAATTTAATCCTAAATTATATTTCAATGAATCGTAATCTAGCGGTTTTTCATAGAAATCAGAAAGAGCGTAAACATAAATCGCTAAACAAAACGTTTTTGTATTGAATAGTTACACTAATTACACAATTTGTTCTCAGTTTGCGGTAAACATGTATACTACACTTGCCTCTATATAATTCCACATGTGCGTTTCTGTGCTGTGGTATTCAGTTTGGTCAGACGGTTACAGAGAATGTTGTAATCGTTTAAAATTTTACGGATTGTATGCGTTTTTTTTTCAGCGAACAAGATTGTTATATTACGAGCTTGTTATTTGCTACTTGATTCGTTAAATCACGTTTGGTATGTAATCATTAGATCAGTGTGTGGGAAATGGAATAAAACGAAATCACAGCGAGAGGAGACGTATTTTTGAAATCTGATGCAGAGTATTTATAAATATATTTTATAGGCAATTTGCACGTGATATTTATGTTGTAAATGGCTGATAAAACCAAACCAATACATTTTGCAATTTATAAATGTAAGTCAAAACAACAAGTATAATTATGTTTAAATACATTACAACGAACCTTTAATAAACATCTATTGGTTTTAAAACACATCAGCCTTATATTCGGCAGGTCGTATAGCTGGTAGAATAACTACACGTATATATTTTTTCTTCGTGTATTAGCGCAGTTGGCTGCTTAATTGATCAAATGATCAAGATTAGTCGCGTCGCGGGTGACATTGCTGACAATTAAAGCACACATTTCTCTTGTAAACAATAATAGGTGTGGCTATTTTTAGCCCATCTTGACACGTTCCCTTTTCTCACACATTATATGCATTCTTTAAGCTTTTTGCAAGCTAAAGAGGAGCCCAAAGTCATTATGGCTACTGAGTTTAAATGTCTAGTCAATGTTCAATAAGCATAGACATGCAGACTGTATAACAATGATGATAATCAAAGCATAGCATGACTGGCCCAATGACGCATTACGTAGTGCACCTGTCTCATGCGGCAGGAGTTATGGGTCTAATCGTCTGTTACGTGTCTGACCATCCCTATGAAGGTTCCGTGTCGGTATTCAATTGACGATGTAATTGTACATTTGTGAGTGGAAAACGCTGTTGGTTCTATACAACCAATATAGAAAGGTACCACTAAATATAATACACAACATCACATTCATTAATCTTATCCCGTATCCCGTGGGAAGTAGTTACGTACAGTGAAAAACAGCAGTGGTATACAAAACAAACACCGATGGAATCGAACCAACGACTTGGCGTATGAAGCAGGGACATTATCCAATTCCCCATCGAGCTATTCCACTACTGCTTTAACTAAAATTCTGGTAATTACAGCCATCCGCTTCCCTGCAAGTCCGGTGATGATGACAAGGCTACTCCAAGCCATCAGCGTAAGTCTGTTAGAAAAAAAAAGCTAAACATTCATTCCACTTACCTCTTCCGGCACAACGTCTCTCAACTTGACGTCTTGCAGACGGCTGACGGACGCCGTGCGGTGGTAGTCCACCAACTCGTTCAGCGAGTTGAACTTCACCACCCACAGGAAGAACTTGCTCGACGCGTCCCGTAACACTTTGAAGTGTTGCACGCCGTCTGGACATCTGGAGAAAAGGATCAGAAGTTTAATAAAAATCTAGATCATATCAGTCCAAACCACTGATCATTTGCAGGACATGAACCTTCCCCTATGGCCGCCACAGATCATCTGTTTTAATTGCACATGGAGACATTTAATAAAAATGTAGCAGATAATCCTATCAGACAAGATACTTCCACTGCTGGTCATAAACATGCATAAATTACTAAATTTGCGCCATTTCTTAACACTACAATGTTAGACACCACAACGTCTAAGAATAAAAATGTGACGAGTGCTTTCTTCTAATGGAATTTATTACATAAATAAACAAGGTAATGGTGGCCATGTCTGATCCGTGCTTTCATTAATAATTTGAATAATGAGTTCATTGATTTTATAAACAATCCAAACATGTTGGGGCATGTTCCATACACCAAGGTTCGAACCAAACGAGTTTCTGAATGGAAGTCATGGTGGGAGTCGACGATAGAAACTACGATTGCCCTCCGGCTACGACCTTACCAGGGCCGCAGGGTCATTAGAAATGATACCAGCTGGTGCGTATATTACTCAGCGTCCTAATCCTAAACGTGTTACAGTGGAGTGATACATTCAGTATACTGTATAGTTCTGTTATTGTAATTTTTGTCAGTTCTTTAAAATTGTGTAACTTATAGTATTGGATGTAGTCTATAGGACTGAAATATTTTGTGCGAATAAATAATTCCTTTAACAATTATTTTTGATATTTTGAATTATGATTATGTACTGGTTAACATTTTAGAATTACTTGCTGCCTCTTTTAGGTTTGGTTATTTTCATCATAAAGTAACGAAATTATTTCGAAATGCAACCCCTATTTGGTGTTTATGATCGCCTTTATGACCTTTCGTTTAAACGTTTGATAATTAGACTCCGTGCACTCAATGTACGTAACGTATAAAAGTTTAGCAAATGAGAATCTGAAATAAAATAACTTCTCACTATCCCTTCACACGATTATAATAAAATAACACCTTAACACAAACTTCTCTAGACGTTTATCGAGTGCCATTCTCTCGGTGTGGGTCAAACGCCCGCTATCACCGGTTGGATACGTTTTGTATAAATTGGATAACATTCAATTGGCGGAGGGTCGCGGTCGCGGTTGCACTTGCGAGGACCGTGATGGCAGGTTGGACCGAATGAGAACTGGGGCAAGGATGTGCCAACTCGGGGAAGAGTATTAAATTCATGTATGTAACTCAATTGAACCCACTTTGCCACAAAAAGCCTCCACAGTGAAAGGAACAATATTGGCTTTTACTTTCAATGGGACGTTCCAATACGTAGGGCAAAGCGAAATAACCCAATTGATCTAGACTTCCTAAACTCTGGTGTACTACTGGATAACAGTTAATGTTAATTTACATCAATTACTGTATCTATTAATCGTTCTTATGTGAGAATGAGATAAAACCTGAGTAAATCAACACATTATGTACCCATTCTCAAATGTCACAGAATGCAACTTGAGGTAACTCGACTAGTCAACTTAATGAAAGCGCAACTCGAGTCGATAAACCGAGTTTACCATCCCTGATATCTGGTGACGTCATTCGACAGCCGATCGTCAAAACCCGCTCGAATGCCTAAATGCTGCGTCACTCTACTCGATATCCACCTTGTCAATATTGGGAAAAGGCACAGTCAACGCAGTGTATTGGACATAGATTATTATAGATTATTTCGAGGACAGAGTTCAAGCTTCTACGGGCAATTCGGTGATTACAACGAATGGCGAATGGGAATAATGAATAACTGTTTGTTCAGTTCTGCACTCACATGAGTTCACTCAAATTAAGTTATTGTTACAATAAAAACGGAACAGAGTTTTGGCCCGCACGGTTCTTGAAGCTAGAACCTCTCGGTATTTAGGTTTACGCATATATGAGATTGATTTGATGTCGTACTATATCGTTGGTCTATTGGCATTTGGCAATGATCAAGTGGAAGACAACCCAACCTAATATAGTACTGTACAAGTATTTACTACATAATGCAAAGTTTCACTTATAATTCATTTTAATCTAAGTAAACATAGTCAATTAGTAAGTAATTATAATTTAAATTGTATATTTATTTGGTTTTTGATTAAATTGATAACAATAGTATACGTCGCAGTTTTAGTATCATCTGCCCGTGAAGTCACACAATGACGTCAGTGAAGTTTCACTAATTAAGACACCTAATTAACTTGTTCAATAAAAATATAACAATCTATTGTTAATCTGAAGAAAGTACTGGTGAGTTCCGAGTTACATACAACCTACATAATATAAGAAGTCATAGAAATTCCAAGAAATGGAATGTTTATGCAACGGCACAGAAAAAAGTACACTATATTTTTACTGAAAGCGACTGAAAATAGCGTTCTCTCACAGAGCAAGACGCGATAAATATGTACCTAGTTGAAAAATAACAGATGTTCACACAATATAGTTTAGGCAACAGATTCCCATTGCGCCAGCACACAGTTATTGTCTGGTCCATTGTCTCGTATTGTTGAGAAGTTAAGACGTAGAGAATCGCACATGAAAATTATAGGTAGGTACGTCTCTGAATATTGGACGTGTTGTCTGGTACCTAATAAAGAGTTTCTGATACATTTACTTTAATTAATTGATATACCGCTAAATGGCACACCACTTTTTTGTACAAAAATTGCGTCAAAGTAATTAACCTAACAGCTTTACGTCAAAAACAATTTGCGAGCACAATTAATCACATGGGATCAATAATGTTGAAGCGTCTGTTTTCTGCGCTATGGATTTTGTTTGAACTTAAGTAATTTAAATATTTAGATGCAAGGTGCAAATGTTTCTGATGTGTGACTTTCGATTTCTGGTTCAAGAGCAATCTAGTGCAATGACAATAGTACATTAACCAAACCAAGACCGAAAAGCCCGCGGGAACGGCAAAAACAATTTTAGACAAAAAATAAGCTCGTGATTGGGCCTAAGATTCTGAAGGTTCTACGGGTTTTGTAAAAGAGGTACCTAAGTGAAGTTAGTAAACCTAATAAGGTAAATGTTATTAGGATGGTGACGTCGTTTGGCGGGTAGCTACGAGCCTACTTTCCCTCTTATATGGTCGAGTGAAGCGATGGCTGATGATACACACGTCATGGTTGTGAACGAGTGCCACCTTTGGGGACTGGTCTGTAAAAGCTTGAATTACTTAACTTAGCAGCAAATTTAGTAAGTAATTTTACTACTACAAACCCAAACTGGCTCGGCTGATTACGATTTACTTGATTTATAATAGCAAGGACTGAATAACGAGTTTATACGATTTATAAGTGCATGTAAGATGCCATAAAGTATTTTTAATTTTGGATACCCAGATCAGTAAAGAAGTAAGCTTGCGAACTACTTTTGAACTTTGCGCTAAGCCACAATTATCATATTTGCCACAAAGAGTCAACAGTCCTAGTAAAACCAGTTCGTTATACTAAAATTAGAGATAGAATGCTCTTACTTAGTTGCAGGGCTGCAACACCAATGCAAATACTGGAAGGAACATTGTATGAAGACTGAACACGATTAACACCCACAGCACAAGCTCTAGACCTAGACTAGTAGCAAAAGAAGTAACAAGTTAAACAGTTCGACCTCACTATTAAACAGCTTCTATGTTTAAAGACGACTCGACAGTTAAAGTAAACTGGAGTGTTTTATTCGTTATTTTTAGTGGTACCCTCTAATCTCTAATGTGCATTTTTCAGAGATGAAAAACCATCCACACTGCGGACTGGAAGATCAGCTGTTCCTACCAAACGCTGCTACGTTACAGTTAAGAAACGACAATGGAATCGGACTGGATTCAGATTGATATACCTACTTTTTCTTAAAAGTAATTTAATTTTGTCTATACATATAAGAAAGTAACCAATGGTTTTCAAATCGATTCTTCCAATTGTAGATCAAAATAAACTAAAGAAGCAAAAAGGAAAAGTTTGTGTTCCACAGCGAACATCATAGTGCGCTAACATTATGTTTTCGATCAAAAAATACTAAAACGGAATTCCCTATACGTGACGTCAGTAATCATTTAGATATACCAATTGACAGGTATTAGCAAATAAAAAGAGGCCCGATTTCAGATCTAACATATTATATAAATAGACCAATACCCGCAAACAGGTTCTAGCACAATCATCACGCTGATTCATACACTTGGTCAGAGAACTGGTTTAGCCTCGTATGAAAACTGTGGTATAAAAAAAATCTTTGGATTGCCACCTCGAGGTTGTAAATTATCAATTTGTCTATCACATAATTTTGTTGATTTTAAAATATGCGGTTGACACTTTCAGATGGGTGATAATTTATGAAATATTTGCCTACAAGAACAAACCGCTCGCCATATGTATATGACACAGCCTATAGGATAAGGAGCATAGATCAGATGCCTATAAGAAAAGGTTACACCTAGTTTAAGTAATTATGATGTATATTTGATAACAATTGTACTTGGCCAATAAACTCTTTTTAATATTATTTATTTAATCAGAAGCATCGTTGGTGTTTCCTAATAGTAAACTAATCGTCAATTATGATAGGCATGCGTATAATAAATTTTATAATAATTCTTTTATCAAATTTAGAATTTAAATTATTGGAAGTACGAACAGCAGAAAAAGAAATTCTTTTATATGAAGCTAGTGACCCGCCCTTGCTTCCCTTAGGGTGAATACATAAAAAAACCTTCCATTTGAATACTTCTATAAAACCAAATCGAAATCCGTTGCTTAGTTTCAAAGATTTAAGCATACATATGGATATAGGAAAGCTATTTTGTTTTATACTATGTAGTGATATTATTCAATTGAAATTAATTTCTAATCGGAATAGAAATTTTTACATCATATAAATGAGGATGAAGCGACTTGAATGTTAATGAGGATAATTTTTTAATTCCAAAATATATTTCGGCACTTATCCTTACTAATATTATAAATCCGAAAGTAACTCTGTCTGTCTGTCTGTCTGTTACGCTTTCACGCATAGAGTACTGGACCGATTTAAATGAAATTTGATACAGATATAGTCCAGAGCCTAGGAAAGGTTATAGGCTAAGGCCGACTGCGCTATAAGGAAGTAATGTTTTACCCGTTAAACGTCTCTACGCGGACGAAGTCGCGGGCGGAACGCTAGTAATATTATTATTGCGTTCAAGCGTACCCATTGAGTTCAAGCCCAGCTAGACACACGTTACTTCGAAAGATAATTCCACAGTAACGCTTATTGATTTTTGAATGACCATGATAAAATTTATGTTTTAAGTAGGCTCGAATTTACGTAATAAAACCGAGAACTATTGACTCGTATTTTCCTAAGCAACTTTCAAAAACATTTTACATTCCAAATGCAGTATTATACCGCTCACACCAGTCTATGATGACTAATAATACAATTCAATGATACCAGTAGACTGGATTTATTAAACACGCTTGAACATAAAGCATTATTGTGACTTGTGACTAATACAACACTGAGACATTCCCAAAAAATAAAATAAACTGTCGCTGAGTCAGAGTACTGGCTGCGTGAAGCTAATTTTTTTTATTAACTACCAATTTAACAACCAATAGAATTGTTTGCCATCTTTCGCTTGCATGGGCTCCTCCACGACTCTATGCCACAAGGTAATAAGGAAACAAAGGGGACAAAATAAGTGTGCATTGTGTGCAAATGAACTAAACAATAAGTATGGGAATAATGAAATGTTGATATGGTGCGAGAGTAGGCGATGGTCACCCTGTCTCGACAGAAACTGTGCCTACTTGGTATCCTCGACACCATTGATGATGGCATACTGTGCACTAAGATATCTTAAGCTTAGCAAAGGTCAAGCTTGATCATCATCATCATCCTCAGCCCATATACGTCCCCACTACTGGGTCACGGGCTTACCCATGACTAGAGCGATCAGGCCTTAGTCAACTATGCTGGCCAAGTGCGGGTTGGTTGACTACACAACCTAATAATTTCTTCGTAGGTGTGCAGGTTTCCTCACGATGTTTTCCTTTACCGTTAAAGCGTCGAATAATCGTACACATGAATTTCAAATTTTAAAAAAAACACAGTGGTACGTGGCGGGCTTTTAACTGCTGGCGACCTCTCGCATGGCAAGCAACGACCTCAACCACTCGGCCATCGACGCTTTTTTTTTCAATGGTCTAAACTAAAAAAATTTTTTTTTCGTAATTAACAAATAATATAGCGGACTTCTTTCAGAATTCATCATGAATTTCGTATTTTATTGAGACACTTAGAAATAATTTACTAGACTCCTCTTGAAAAATAGGAACAAGTGTTAGTGCGATTGAGATTTTAATAGAGATTTTTACAATATTTATTTATTTATTATTTATTTATTTACATCAATAATATAGTCAAGGGCATGGGTTATTGCAATTCGCTATAAAGATCTGACAGAACTTCATCTACCATTAGGTCAATAAAAGTATAACAAACAAATAATTCCTTATTTTACCTAAAACTGAATGCAACCTATTTGTTGTGTTTCGAAATGTCTAATAATATAAATATGTGGGTGTGCGAACACAGATGCACTTTCATTCCCTGATTCTGATGATCAGTAAGATGGCAATCCAATATTATCAATGCTAATGGGCACAGGAACAACTTATAGAATTGAGACACAGGGTTAAAATTGTAACCAGCATTTTTTCATAGTAATAACTCACACCATTTTAGATAACCCCAAGACTACAAGCATTGTAAATTCATAAATGTTAAAAAGGCAAATAACTGTATTATTAAAATTAATACCAATAAAAAAATATACATTTTGTGCATATATTTTGTCTAATTCACCCCAGCACTATGTCCACTCATTTGTTATAGCTATTATTCAGAATTGAATGATTCAATGATACAATCTTATCATATTATTACAGAATAGATTTCTTAAAAAAATCATGCATCATATACTCATGTTTATGATGTTATCATCCTTACTAATCCTTACTTCCTTACTAATATTATAAATGCGAAAGTAATTCTGTCTGTCTGTCACACTTTCACACATAGAGTACTGAACCGATTTAAACAAAATTTGGTACAGGTATAGTCCAGAGCCTTGGAAAGGATATTGAGGATACTTTTTAACCGACTGTGCTATAAAGAAGTAATGTTTGTTTTACCCGTCAAACGTCTCTACGTGGACGAAGTCGCGGGCGGAAAGCCCGAAAAGAAATAAAGAAAAGTGATGAAATTACAAGAAAACCAGTATTTGACCTAAAAAAATTCCAAGTAAAATGATTTAGTATTATAAATCCAGTCTGTAATGAGTACAAAAATGTAAATAGACCAAAAGAAGCCTTTGGCAGTGAGTGCATGAGACTCTCATTTTAAAATAAATATAGCATTGAGAACAGTCTCAAGATTATCTATTTTTATGAACCAATTCATTATAAATAAATAAAATGTAATATGATATTATTATAAGACCGACAAATTGTGCCGTGAGTAAAGTAGAACTTTTTAAGTTAAACTTACTTGACTGATAGTGAGAAGTCTCCAGGGCTTGATTCACTGATTCTTATCAAGAAACCACCTTCAGGTTTATTTGCTAAGAGTTTTTCTGCATCTGCTCTTGTGATCCTTCCATAATACCAACTGAAACAACATTGATGGTTAGCTAATATTCACTGCAAGTTTAAATTTGCACTTCTATAACACAAATTGTATAGTACTATTAGATAATGTTTGTTTACATCATAAAACAGATTAACTATAACCAGCCAGATAACCAGTAACATAGAGATATATTAGAATCTAGTTGTAGTTAATTCATGATAACTCAATTAATAAAAAGATAACATAAACAAAAAAATCATACTCATTTTTAAAGAAATTCTAATAGGAGAGATAACCTTTTAACTAGTGAAATGGATGTTTGAGTTTGTATGGAAGTCTTCAAAATTCAACACACACAAAACGCAATAAAAAAAATAATGGATATAAATTTTATTCAAAAGAATTAATTAAACATGTACAAACTAAGTTTGTGCCATACTTTTAGAACCTAATAACTACTGACATAGAGTTACTATTGCGAAAACTTTACATCGTGTTCAGTAAATATGCAAGTACGGGAATCGTGCACTCACTTGTGGCTCTTCATTTGAATATAGTTGCTAGGTATCAGTCCTTCTTTGCCGTCTAATTCAGCCCTGTACCAATTCATATCGTCCTCCATGTTTAGTATCTGCAAAATCACAAATTCTAGAAAAATCCGCCCTGGGAGCATTTGTATCAGCTCTAATTTATTGCACAACACATTAAACTTACTTTAAGAACCTGATTCTTCCTAAAACTAAGCTCATCATCAGCAGTTGCTGTGAAATCGTGTTTTGCTATAGCCTCCATGATCAAATTAGGCACTTCACTGTAATGTCACCGATTACCAAAATAACTCACAAAGTATGCAACCTATCAGTAACACTTATAATTAGGGCATTAAAATAATCATAATGCATGTATTTTCTTACAGAATCCTATTAAAATTATTGTTTCAAACACAAATCTACAAAAATTTCGTTCAATTTCAGGCCACACATCAGTCACATCACCACTTCACAGAAATAACTACTAAAAATGGTTTGGTGTTGTAGTCAGAAAAATATTTTCTACCAAAATTTTTGATAGTCCAATAAAGCTTGATGCACACGATCTTACTACAATACGTGAAATAGTTTTGTGTTGTGTCCTTTTCAGATTAAGGAGACATTTTTTTCTAACTTTAAAAAGGAAGGTAGTTTATTTAACAGTATATTTGAGTTGTGTGCCTCATGTTCAAGGAAATCCTTGAATACACTTAAGAAACACCACCTAACTCCAATAGAATTTAATTTGTTGTATGGTAAAATTGGTAAAATAATCCAGAATCCATCCTTCCGTTTGATATCCGGGTACCCTGCAATGTCCCACACCATTGCCCCTGTGCTGAAATGTTCGATCTCCAGTAAAACGTAGTGATTATATTCTCTTTGATCTCCAGGAACATTGTGAGAAGCCGAAGCCACTGCATGTGCTGCGGAGTCCCTTGAACAGCGTAAATATGCAGGGCTTAGTAGCACTTACATGTTTATTTAAGCCGTTTGTGGTAGAAACAATGGACTCGTGGGGACCAGCAGCGTATCGTGTTTATCATGACCTCGCCAAGTGGCAGATTTTAGGTGACCGGAACCCTCCGGGTGTGCTCCTGAGTTTGCGGATTAGCCCCGCCACCCACAAAAAACGACGCTGAAAAAAGTATAAAACAAGACTTTTAGAACACTGAACTGAACAAAGTTGCTTATGTAGTTCCAAGTAAATGGACACAGTAGACTCTACCAAAATGCTTATGTTGAAAATTGACAATAATGTCATACAATACTATTTTGAAGTATGCAATATTTACTATGTAGAGATAAGTTTTCATGTTTGGAAAACCGCAGTCACACGTTGTCAAAGTGCTACGGTAGGTAGGTACTTGTGTATGGAACGTGTGACTACGCCTTTCCAAACATGAAAACTTATCTCTACATAGTAAATATTGCATACTTCAAAATAGTATTGTATGACATTATTGTCACTTTTCAACATAAGCATTTTGGTAGAGTCTACTGTGTCCGTTGTTCAGTTCAGTGTTCTAAAAGCGTAGACAGAGTAAACTATAGACTGCTAGTAAGCGTGTCACCGAAAGGGACAGAAAAAATACGTCATCGAAATTTAGGGTTACCATCGTAAGGAATATTTTACCTCACAGTAACGTTGCCCTTTAAAATATAATTTTGAACAACTCAAATATTGACAAGTTCAAACGTTACATACATAATATTTGTAGATTGTAGATGAATTGAACTCTTTTGTCAACTGAGAAGGTCAATATTCAGTCTGCAGCTTGTAACACAAATTACAACGCTTGAAGTATAGATAAAATAAAAATAAAGGCGTCCGACCGATTTCAGCCATGGGGGCAGATCTCAATTGAGATCAGCCAAGTGCACAGGACGTATTATAGTGCACAAGTGTGCGCGCAAACACAAGTGCATTCTCTATTCCCTTACTCTCACAATTCGGTGAGACGGCAATCCGACATGACTGATGAGAGATCGGGCGCAGGACCACCTGCTTAACGTGCTTTCCGAGTCACGAGCGTTCAACCGCCAACTTCCTAACTCCGGGCTGAGTAATTTCATTACAGAAAAACTCACACAAATTTTGCCCCACCCTGGATTCGAACCGGGGACCTCTAACGCAGCACTTGCTACCAATAGACCAACGAGGCAGTTAAAATAATTATGATGAAAAGGGGAAAATTATTGAAGGCAATAAAAACCAGTCTCATTACATAAAATAATATTTATTCCTTTTTGAATTAAACATATACAATAAATGTCACTGTCCTTTAAATTTTGTATGAATATTTCGTACTCTTTCATTTGGCGCAAAATTTTCTTTAGTCGCATGATGAATTCGTAGTTCAAAGAAATGCATTGCTATAGATTTAATAAGCAAGATTCTATAGTTACCTATTAAGGGTTGGCATTAGGGCATCGAGCCCGGGTTTACCCGGTCCTAAAAACCCGGGTTTTTCCGCGTTTTAAGAGTCACAAAAAACCCGGGTTTGAAAAACCAAAACCCGGGTTTTTCGGGTTTTTTAAATTCTTCAAAAACACGAACTATTCTGTAAATGTTGGTGTTGCCATCACCATCAGGTGATCCGTCTGTTCGTCGACCACCCATCATCATCATTATCAGCCCATTTTCGTCCACTGCTGGACATAGGCCTCCCCAAATGCACGCCACTTCTCGTTTTCGGCTACTCGCATCCAGCTCAGCCATCTTGTGCATATCATCACTCCACCTGGCCTGAGAGCGTCCTATGCTTCGTTTGCTGAGACGCGGTCTCCACTCTAGAACCCATTTACCCCAGCAGTTGTCGGTTTTATGGCTGATGGCAGCGCACTGCCACCTCAGCTTGCTGATGCCATGAGCTATGTCGACTTTGGTTCTCTGCTGGATCGCCTAACTTCCCGATTTGATTTGATCCCGCAGAGTAACACCGAGCATTGCTCTTAACCCGCTGAGCGACTTTGAACTTGTGGACTAGCCGTATCTTCAGTGTCCACGTTTCGGCTCCGTACAAGACGGATAGGACGCACTGACCGTCTTTAGGTTTTGTGGGATTGACGATGAGAAGACTGCGTAGTTTCCCAAATGCCCAGCTCAATTCATCTATTCAACTCGTCCTCAAAGATGTTTCGACCCAATTGCAGAGTCTGCCTAAGGTACACATATTTTTGAACACCTTCGAGGACGGTGCCGTGAACGTGACCTTGGTTTTGTCCAAGTTCATCCGTAGGCCGATACGTGCAGAAGGTTCCGTCCTGTCGCTGACTTTGATTCTGCTGCATATCAATGACATGTTGTCATTAGGCAATATCCATTGCTATGCAGATGACAGCAGTGTCCACCCACGTTATTTCGGAAGACCTGGGGTAAAGCAGACCGAAACCAAGGAAAAGAGGAATCTTCTTTTTGCCGACCTTGACGGCGTATTGAAGCGCATTTCCGAAGAGGGTGCATGCAATCTTGGCTATTTCAGTGTCAGGAAGACACAGGTGTAGATTTTTGTGGTAGAGTGTCTCCTTTCTTTTCCCATTCTACACTTCAGAGCCCTTACAGGACAATACAGGATAGCGATACAATGAGAGCGTCATTAGAACAGCCTCCCGCAAACTGGGGATCCTGAACAGAGTGCAGCGATTATTCACACCGGTGCAACTCTGCCTTTTGTATAAGGCACAAGTTCGCCCATGTGTGGAATATTTCTCTCACCTCTGGTATGGCTCCGCAAAATACTTGCTCGATGTTCTCAATAGGTTGCAGCTATCCGTGTTGTCGGTGATCTGGAGGTATCCGAAACCCTGGAGCCTCTACAATCACTTGGAGACATTGCCGTTCTAAGTGTTCTCTACCGTCTCTTTAATGGGTAATAATTTGAAGAGCTATTTCAGCTAGTCCTTTCTCTTCTTTCCACTCCCGAACGACACGTGCTGGACAGTGATGCCACCCACATACGATGCAGGCGCTGCGCTTCCTCACTTTTCTTGATGGTAAGTGATAGTGAGATCCACATATGAGGTCGACAGGCACAATAGAACAAAATAAGCTCTCAAGGGCGCATTTTGCACCTCGCACCTCACACCAGGCGCATTGAAGGCTACGACACTGTTACAGACACTTCTAGATCACCGACAATACGGATAACACGTCACTGCAACCTATCGAGGGTATCAAGCAAGTATTTTACTCTTGAAAATAGCTTGTAAAATAGCTTGTAGACGTGGTTTAACACGGAAATGGGTAGATAGTTCTTCAAAAGGGTTTTGTCACCCTTCCTACTCCACGCTTCCAGAGTTCTCCCTTCGAACAGGACAGCGTTAAAAAGCCTTTGAAACTCCCTCACTACGGGTTTACCTCCAGCTTTAAGCATGTTTCGTAATAGAAATAAAAAAATGTAACAAAAAACAAGAAGCTCGAAAAAAGCTCGAAAACCCGGGTTACCCGGGTTTCAGTTACATTGGAACCCGAAAACCCGGGTTTTGAAAATTGAACGGGTTTTCGATGCCCTAGTTGGCAATCAAAATGCTCATTTACAAATATATTGCCATAAGATATTGTGCAAGCTTTAAAGCAATGTAGAACCATTTTAGCACTATGTTTTTCACTGTAAAAGGAGATACCTTGCTAAGAACGAGTTCTGAATATTTTTTCAGCGCACTCGCACACCTTAATAACGTCATCGGATGGATATACAAGACCACCTTTATCTTTGGCCGCAATGATTCCGGAATAGTTTTTGGTAATCAAAGCCAGAAGGCCTTTCGAACCCTTCTTTGGAACCCAATTGCTCCTATTGGTCGCTGCTATTCACAAATTACGCAATTCAGGATCGTCTGGAATCTGAAATATATTTTTTAAGTTAGTTTCATCACCTATAACATTACCCAATACATTACGAACTACCATAATTATGTGGTAAATTTCCACCAATAAACTAGCAACCCTGGCTTTGGAGGTTATCTAACAAATATTATCAGAAAAACCATATATTATCGTCCAAGATTTATTAAAAACTATATGTATGTTATGCACACAGTGAATAGTCATGAAATTAAACAATAACGGTCGTCCAGCAAGTAAATTATTCAAGAATAATCGTGTACTTACGAATGAAACGATAGCCCGCTAATTCCCCTCTCAGTATCACTTTTACAGGCACTAACGCTACACCGCACCATTTTTCGTAGATACAGCAGATATAATTATCACACGCAGTTAATTTTCAACATAAATCAATGCAGAAAACAACCAAAATATTGATAAATTGTTACGCTTCTACACAAACGTCAAAGTTTGTTTAGAAAAGTGAAATTCTGGCCTTGAAAAAACCGGCACGCGGTGAGGGGCAAAAAAATCAGTCGCTTTGTCTCGTTTTTCATAGGTGACGCATGTATAGGCATCCTCTTCTAGAGTGAGTGACTAAAAGTTGTCCAGCAGTCTATACTTTTCTCTGTCTACGTCTAAAAGTCTTGTTTTATACTTTTTCAGCGTCGTTTTTGTCGTAGTTGGGTTTTAGTTTTTAACTTTTTATTATTTGTACTATTTTGGTGTTAAAGTGTATTTGTGGCGCATAATATTATCAAAAGTTAAATTGTAGAACCAACATGTTTTATATTTTAAGGGGACGTAGTAAAGAAGCTATGAACGAAAAGATGTGAACTATATGCAATCAGTCCATGAATATACGTAAAGTCACATGCAAATGCTAGTAATATATATATATTTAAAATGTACAAGTAAAGCGCTTTCCAATGATACCAAACTCGGCGTATTTATGTTAACATTATTTTTTTACTCTGTATGTTTTGTCCGCTAGTGGGCGCCACATTAGATTTTGTGAAACCCTATATAGCCTATAACCAGCGGACAATTAAGACGCTTCTAATGATATGTCATTTGTCGAATTCTGACAAGCAATTTAGAAGTTATGTGGAAACAGATGAACATACAAACATACATACAAACATACATACATACATACATAGCCTGTCAAAATCATAACCCTCCTTTTGCTTTGCCGTAGTCTGGGTAAAAAGGAAACTCATCCAGGCTTGCCTTGCCTTTAAAATTACCTCTACAATTTTAAGATGTTAAAATAGACAAGGATAAAAATTATCTGGAAATCCTATAACCAAATATCCAAAACACAGGGTTTGTAGTGGTATGTCTTAGGGGCCCAGGGCCATGGGCCAAAGCTGTGATGTAGAAGCCAACTGTCAAATGCAGCTGTCAACCTAAGTTGCCAACTTTGACAGTTCTTTTAAGTCCATTTCTCTCCCAGTGGCATTACACGCGTGAGTGTTTTTTTTATAAATCTTTAAATATTACTGAAATCTATGAATTTAACTGTAACAGATACATTCGATTTAATAGTACCCTTGCCACACTAGTGTATTTAATGCATATTTGTGTTTTTAACAAATTCTGAACACTTATTTACACCGGCTGTTTGTGTTAATTTCAGGTTTAGTCGTAACTCACTTAAACGCAACGATGTCGGGAGGATTAGATATTTTGGCCCTCAACGAGGAGGATGTTACCAAGATGCTGGCAGCCACGACCCATCTCGGGTCTGAAAATGTCAACTTCCAGGTTTGTGATGTGTTCTCATAACCTAACATATTTTGACTTCTGAGACCCAAATCTAAAATGATGAGATAAGAATCCGTTCCATTTATTTGTCTGAGACTATTGATGAATATATTCTCCCAACTGAACTAGTTTTTCCAACATAAGGTTGCAATTTTCCATCATAGTAGCATGTGTATAGTGGAGACTTGGTGTTTTAGATGGAGACGTACGTGTACAAGCGTCGCGCTGACGGCACTCACGTGATCAACCTCCGCCGCACCTGGGAGAAGTTGGTGCTGGCCGCGCGCGCCGTGGTCGCCATCGAGAACCCAGCGGACGTGTTCGTCATCTCGTCCCGTCCCTTCGGACAGCGCGCCGTCCTCAAGTTCGCCGCACACACCGGCGCTACGCCCATCGCTGGACGCTTCACCCCTGGTGCCTTCACTAACCAGGTTTGTGGGAACAGTGCAACTTTGATACCTGAATGTAATGTTTATCAATATAATTGTGATGTGCAGAAACTAAGAACAGAAGACAGCCAAGGCAATATTTACAGTGCCACAAGTAAAAAATAAGCTAAGATGTGACCGCTACAATGGTGAATTGTGTAGAATAGAAGGTCTCCAAACTGTTAGTTCTTTGATTCTTCCAGACTATTGATAAAGTTGTAAATATGTCTGTCTTGCCTGAAAAGAAGTTTAACCTTTTATTCTTTTTTCTTCATACTAATTAATATGATGACAAACAAACTAAGGAACCACTGACTGCTTATGCAGATATGATTACACAATCTTCTGATTTATTACTATTCTTTACAATTATTAATAAGTATCAAAACATTTTCAAAATTAACAATGTAATGTAATTTTCAGATCCAAGCTGCTTTCCGTGAGCCACGTCTCCTGATTGTGCTGGACCCTGCTCAGGACCACCAGCCCATCACTGAGGCTTCTTACGTCAACATCCCGGTCATTGCTTTCTGCAACACTGACTCTCCCCTCAGATTTGTTGACATTGCCATCCCATGCAACACCAAGGTAAATAGATTTGTCTGATGTTGTTTACTTTCTGTGTTTTTTTTCCTGACTGACTTATGATGATGACTTGGCCTCATTATCATCATTGGACTAGCAGGGGAGCTGATGGCTCTCACCCCTAAACTTGCTGTGTATGCTAATTAGCACTAATTTACAGGTTTTTTCATCTATCAAGTCTAAAAATATTTTTTTTTAAGATTATTTGATTGGATGGAATTTTTATTCTTCTAGGCAGTCTAATTGTTCTCCATTAGCCTTACATAGATGTCATACTAAAGTCATTAAATGAGTGACTGCGATATAATAAATCTGTGTCCCACAAATCAAATGATTGTGAAGTTATCCAAGTATTTGAATGTGACAATTGTGATTCCAGTCATCCCACTCCATTGGTCTGATGTGGTGGCTGCTCGCCCGCGAGGTGCTCCGTCTGCGCGGTGCCCTGGCCCGTGACACGAAGTGGGATGTGGTCGTCGACCTGTTCTTCTACCGTGACCCTGAAGAGAGCGAGAAGGAGGAACAGCAGGCTAAGGAACAGGTCAGTTGATGATTATACATTTTTATACTTTTGTTAGTTTAGTTTACTTCTGTTTGATTTCATCCTCAGCCTATAAGTGAGTCTGCAGATATTTTTTCTCTGTGTATAATGCATAATTTATTGTTCATATTGATGCCACAGGATTTTTCATAGATGTCCATTTTTTGTTAGTAATGAATGCAGAAAGGGATCCAGCATGAAATAGTGACATTTGAATGATTTTCCGTAAAATACAGAGCTTCCTGTCGCCCTATTTTGTCTTCCCCACAGAGCTAGTATTAATATTTATAAACTGTTGTATGAAAGTGATTATATTCCATATAAAGGAACTTATAATAAACCTATAATGACATTGTCATTTATACTATAACCAATTTATTTATTTATGGTATCTGTTTATCAGCAAGCCGTGGTGGCGCCCAAGCCGGAGGTGCCCGCGCCCGTGCACGAGGACTGGAACGAGACCGTGGAGCCCGTCGCCTCCTGGGCCGAGGACGGCGCCCCGGCCGCGCCCGCGCCTGCCTTCGGCGCCGCGCCTGCTGGGCAGGAGGACTGGGCTACCCAGGTATGTAGAGACCGTCTAATCTAAAACTGAACGCCCCTCCACTAACGTAAATGCTTCAAAGTATGCGTGTCAATACGCATTGCAAAATTTTACTTGAGTGCGTGCAGCGATTTTAAAGTCAACTTAACGCATCCGCGCACTTATAGGTTAACTAATCGTGCGACTCGTCCGCGCGCTGGCGTAGTATGGCAGAAAGCGAGCGCTTTGTATGACACGATACGTCCGTTCTGTCTGCCGTCACGTCATTTATGCACTAGTCGCCCAACAAATCTACTCTTGGCCTGACCGGCATGTGTACTGTTGGCATAAAAAATATAATGCATCGGGAATTTTTAATTAATACCGTAAACTAACAACATTTTTATATTTAATGAAACTATTATAGAATAGATTCAGTCATGTGGTTTTAGACATATTGCAGACATATTGCATGTTCCTGGCGAACTACATTAATAATTATATTTGGTAGATAGTTACATTTTAGGTATAAATTGAAATAAAATACTGAAATTATATAATTTGTTTTTATTATTTAGTATTTATGTCATTAATTATTACAGTTGGATCAAAATTACAAAAATATAAAAAAAATATTATTCACTAATATCCAAATCATCTTCCTCGGAATCAGACCCCACGTTAATGATGAATTCAAAATCCATGTCAAAATTTTTCATATATAGTTCTTCTGTCTCATTAACATGCCGACAAGTATTTTTCCACATAATGCTATCTATCATCTCAAATCGTTTTTTATTAAAGCCATGATCGATGTAAAATTTTGATGAACATTTCTTTTGGCCACATAGTTTTTTAATATTCCCCATATTTTTTCTATGGGATTCAATTCCGGGTGATAAGGAGGTAATCTTAAAACTTCGCATCCTTTCGACTTCACTAATTCATCGATAGCAAAACTTTTGAACCTATCTTTGTTCTGTAATATTATATCATAAAGTTCTATTCTTTTCATTGAATCTTCAAACGGAATATTCTTTTCAGTCAACCATCCTTGCATAATGCTTTTAGTTGAATTTGAGTTGGGTACTTTTTCGGTTACAACATTATGGTAGGAAGCATTATCCATAACAATGACAGAATTTTCTGGGATATTCGGCAATAGCTGGCTTGTAAGCCATTTTTTATAATTTTCAAAATTCATGTTATCATGATAATCACCACTTGTCGAGTTTGCTTTATAAATTAAGCAAGCATTGGGAATAAATCCTTGACAGCCACCGGCATGAACTATTATGACTCTCATTCCTTTTGATATTTTTTTTTGAAGTGGCGATTCTTCTTTTATGTTTTTCCAGCATTTATTTTGCACATGTGTTGTGTGAACATAGGTTTCATCTGTATACACAATGTATCGACCTTGCTTGCGATATTTTTCCAATTGTGTCAGGTAGTTAAAGCGCAATTTCTGAATATCATGCTTTTCCACCAGTGTCTTGCGATTGTCATCTGTTTCAGACCATTCAAAGCCAGATTCCCTCAAAATAGTACGCAGCGTTTCTATGCACCCGTCAAAATTAATTTTTTCCGATAAAACTTGTTTGAGTTTTTTAATGTTGGCATTTCTTCATATTCTGTGTGAAATGACATCATTGTCCTGCGTAACACAGATATATCAAAATCATCCAGAGATGATTTCGGACGCAAACGTTTTCTTTTTGAAGGCGATTTAAAAATTTTCTGTGCCATGTCAATTGATGCACTAGATAAAGCTTGTTGCTCCTCTTTTAATATGTTTGAAATTGTATGTTCACTATAACCAACTGCTTGGGCGGTTCGCCATCTGGCATCAGTTAAATTTTCAACTCCGTCTTTTGCTTCAAATTTCATTCGGTGATAAACCTTGGCTATAATTTCTTTCCCTGTAAAATAATATATACAATAAAGTTACAACCTTGCGCATTTAAAGTAAAAGAAATGGTTAAAACAAGGTCGCAAAACATAAAGAATATCTAACCCATCATTGTGCAGGTATTCAATAAAAAACAGGTAAACTAATCAAGTCGTTAAAGATGGAAACATTTTTGCTCAAATAATACAGCTTGTCCAAATGCATGTGTTCTCTTTTTTTTACAAAACTTCTTCGGTCTGACGTAAGTAATTTTAAGGATAAAGTGAGTGTTTACCTGACTCCGAAGATGCTTTTTCGTAATCTTTGTTGTCATGATGAGATTGTTTCTTTGATGCTGACAGTACTTTTATGAGTGATCGAAGCGTGCTTCCACGTCCGTGTCTAGCTGGCGACTGAATAACCAATGACTGCAGCTGACTTGGTTGTGTTGCATCTGTACACTGATTTTGCATGTAATAGTACGACAATGGAGGGGCGTTCAGTTTTAGATTAGACGATCTCTACTTACACTTACCGATGGAAGGTCGTAGCACACATATCAACTCACTAGCTGTGCCAGCGACTTCGTTCGCGTTTCTCCCGTTTTTTACACATTTTCCATTGTATCTTTGCTCCTATTCGCAGCGTGATGTTATATAGCCTAAAGCCTTCCTCGATAAATGGTCTATACAACACAAAAAGATTTTTTCAAATCGAACCAGTAGTTCCTAAGATTAGCGCGTTCAAACAAACAAACAAACAAACTCTTCAGCTTTATAATATTAGTATAGATTAACAGAATATCAACTCTGGCTTTTAAATTGTAAGGAACTTCTCTGCATCATACTCTAATTGGAATCGTAAATATGCTGACAATCTTTTTCAAGTCTATATGTGTGTTACAAACTGTAATGTAAAACGTGCTATCTGTCTACTGTAGTTGAGAAATATCAACCAATAGGATTCTACTAAAACTCCGACTTGAGATTTATTTATCCAATTCAGGGATCTTATTTTGTGATATATCTGTTTCTCCAATCTGCACCGCAACCAGTTTTTGTGTCTGGGTGTGCTATTTATCTTGTTGAGTATTCAGCTTTGTAAAAATCAGAAAACTTCTTTCTTTATGCTACATTCTTGCAGACCATACTTATCGTTTCTATGACAGTCGTATGAACAGTCCCTAGCCAAATTAGGATGATGTTTCATTCATTCAAAGTAATTCGAGTTCCTGTTAGATCCATATCGTGTCTAAAGTGATCCAATACTAAATGTATCAACATTTGCAGGTCCAGGATGAGTGGAGCTCCGCCGCCGCGCCCGCCGCCGCCCCGGCCACCGCGCCGCCCGCTGCCGCCCCGTCTTGGGGAGGCTCCGCTCAGGACTGGAGCGCGTCGTAAGCGACGAAGTTACATCGGTTAATATACTGTAAAAACTATTTATGTCTTTCATTGCAACCCCTAAATCGAAAGCACCATAAATGATATTTATTTTTCTGCTACTCAATACCAAAGTAGTATAGAAACAGAGTAGTACATAGGTTGAAGTAATTTTTTGTAAAGCGATTTATTTACTCAAATATGTACTAGGCCAGAGAAATAGGAGTACATTTTTGTTCTGTAGCAATTAAAGAAAAATGTTTGGTTCCTCACGCGCTAACGCAAATCTAATTAGTAAAGGACATTGGGTATTTTGGGCTAAATTAAAAATCGGGCGGCAGTCTCAAATATCAATTGCATATCATAGTTCGTGTCATAAATAAATTAAAAACTAATTATATGGCAGTTATTTCGAATAATGGTTAGATATCGAAATATACAGTGACGAAGATTGTTATATTTCATGAACGTAAACTATTTTATTTTGATAATTGTGTAAAAGCAAACAGGGTTTTTTTTATTTTAAAATAGGATAATTCAGAATTACAATAAACCTGCGCCAACGAAAAGTGTCATTTTTTTATAGTATAAACTCGTCTGACGTAATCACCCAGATTCAGAATCACCCACGATACCAAGATGAAATTCGATTACCTGCTGCGTTTTTAGACACTATTATTATAGACGAGTAACGCGACGCATACAGGTCCGCAAAACGTGCAACAAAGAAAGCTGTTGCCAGAGCCAGGCGAGCCCACCTACAGCCGCTCTACGATAGGCTGGAATCGTCTGAGGGCAGAAGCTTATCTATAGATTGGCACGTTCTAGGGTCAAAGCGGCACAGGATATCTCCAAGTGCCGCTGTGTTAAAGACCCTCACGGTGACCTAATATGCGAGGACCTCGCGGTGAACGAGAGATGGCGCTCTTACTTCGACGAGCTGTTAAATAAACAGCATAGAGAAGTGCAGCCACGGGACCTCTCTCCGAATCTTGGACTTGTGCCACCGGTAACGCCTGAAGAAGTAGAGAATGCTCTTCGCCGCATGAAGAATCGGAAAGCTGTCGGAGCCGATGGAGTCCCCATCGAAGCCTGGAAGGCAATGGGTGGTCGTGGTGTGGGCATCCTAACTGACCTTTATAACCGCATACTCAGCACCGGCAGGATTCCTCGCCAATGGAGACTGAGTGTTATCACCCCGGTCTTCAAGGGCAAGGGATCAGTGCAAGAGTGCGGTAGTTATCGCGGTATAAAGGTCATGTCCCACACCATGAAACTATTCGAGCGGATAGTAGACTCTCGAATCCGTCAGGAGTGCACTGTCTCTGGATGTCAATATGGTTTCCGCCCCGGTCACGGGACTATGGACCCCGTTTTTGCCCTAAGAATCATCATGGAGAAATACAGGACGAAGAACACGCCTCTCCACTTCCTATTTCTGGACATGGAGAAGGCCTTCGACTGTGTTCCGCGTGCGATGATTTGGTGGGCCCTGAGGTCCAAGGGAGTGCCAGAAACGTATGTTGATATCATTAGAGACATGTACTGTGATTCCGATTCTGTAGTTAGGACCGCTGTTGGCGACACTTTGCCCTTCCGTATAACCGTCGGAGTACACCAAGGCTCCGTCCTGAGTCCGTTCCTCTTCAGCCTGATATTAGACGTATTGTCAGACAGCATCAGAGACCACCATGAGCAGCCACCATGGCTACTTATGTATGCTGACGATATCGCGCTGGTGGACTCGGACAGGGGACGGCTGGTGAGACGTGTTAACACATGGAAGGAATCGCTTGAGAACGGGGTCTGAAACTCAACGTGGCGAAGACAGAGTACTTGGCCTGCAACACTACAGATCCCATGTCCGTCCGCATAGGCGAAGACACGGTCGAGCGCACGGACCGGTTCAAGTATCTGGGATCTGTACTCCACGCGAACGGCGACATCGACTCCGACGTCAAGGCACGCATTTCTGCTGCTTGGGATAAATGGCGGGAGGTGAGCGGCGTCACTTGCGACCCTAAAATGCCGGTTAAACTGAAGGGACAGGTCTATAAATCCATCATTAGGCCTGTTCTCTTATATGGTAGTGAAGCATGGCCATTACTTGAGCGGCACAAGCAGGAACTGCGGGTCACGGAGATGAAGATGCTGCGCTGGATGTCGGGAGTTACGCGAGCTGATCGCGTAAAGAACTCCCGTATTCGCGGCAGCCTTCATGTCCGAGACATCGCTGATAAACTGCAAGAGTGCCGCCTACGTTGGTACGGCCATGTTTTACGGAAACCGGCAAACTACGTAGGGAACAAGTGTCTAGCCATGTCGCTACCGCCGGGTCCCGGCAGAAGGGGAAGGCCCAAGAAGGCCTGGCTTGACGTCGTAGTGGATGACATGCGTGCCAACAAACTCTCCGTAAAGGATGCCGAAGACCGTGCGAAGTGGAGAGCTAGGGAGTAGGAAACCGGACCCCGGGCTCCGCAAGGATGCAACCGGGAAATCGCGAAGATGATGATGATGATTATAGACGAGTAAGTTTTTTTTACAAAAAAAGCATTTTTTTTAAAATATTAAACTAACAAGATAATCTCACTCCACCTGATGATAAGCGGTAGTGAGATCCAAATATGAGGTCGACAGGCACAATAGCACTCACCCTGAAAGCCCGCTTAAAGATGAGACTATTGCTGCGGCAACATCGAGACAAGGCGTGGATTCTCGCATTGGTTTGAGCTGTGCGGGTTGGCCAGTCCGCCGGACGGAAGGGCCCCCGTTTCTACGGGTCTCCCAGGCCGGCGGGCTGACCCTCTCCGCCCGCACAATACCGCCGCTAAGACTCCACTGGTCCGGCGCTTGCCCCAGCAATGGTCCCCCCTGGCTCCGGTTCGTACAGTGCTGATCCCGGAACGCGACCTGACCGAGAGAGGCCAGAGTCACTTGGCGGGTTTTACGCAACTGTATGGTGGTAACAGCAACCGGTCGACAAAACTTCTTTGGACGTTTTTATATTGTACCTTTTGTATGTGATTGTATTTATCATAATAAAATCTTTAAAATATGGTCGGTTTTTTATTTTCTTGTAAACCTTTGAAAATATTAGACTTTTTAATAGTTATAATATACACTTAACAATAGGAATATTATAAAAATAAAACAATTTTTGCATTAAATCATCGAAATATACAAAGACAACAATAATCGATATCTCCTAAACTAACCGGTATATGCTCACGATTTTTTTTTAAAATAATGTTGTTTAATAGTGCCTCGCAAGATATACTGATTCCGGAGACTGCCACTCAATTTCAAAAATAGACCAAGCTCCATACATTTTTGCCCATTGTCCTTTTAAGCCTTGAAATAAATTTGATAGATAATAAACCAAGACCTACTTTTTAGGGTTCGAAAGGAAAAAACGAATGCTATCGATTAGGCCATGATTTTGGTTGTAAATTATCGATAGTTCGGGAACACTTCAGTGGCACACTCCGTTTCTGCAAATTGCAGATTTGCAGTCCTTCAGGGAAAGGACGACAAGCGCCATAGATATTTTGTGCATGATTGTGCGCGTGTGTCCGACTCGTACTTGGCAGCTATTTACATTCATGTAAATAACAACGAATAAGAAAATCATATATTTTATTCTCCATACAAATGAATTCTATATACGCAAGTGTATTTTGCATTTCCCTGATTTGAAAGTACTTTGAAAACGAACGTTTTCAACGGGTGGGTCCAGTTGAGGAGGTAATACTGCTTAGGAGGTCCCTTGTTCCGGTATTCATCGTCTATTGCATTCAGTGTTGTGCCATTTTCGGAAATTCCCTGAAAAAAATAATTAATATTAAGTTTAGGCTGCCCACACACGACCGATAAATCTGTGGCCGATTTTTTGTATGAGAAAAATGAAACGTTCTGTTTGCGATGTAGCAATGCACACGTCCTACGTCCTACAAAAAGTAGCGAAATCGTGAATGTATATGTACGAAAGTATAAAATAGTAGCAATTCTATATTAAATCATATTCACCTGGCGGAGTCCAGCTATATTGACGTTAACACAAAATAACTGATAAGAATCAGTAGAAAAATCTGCTTTCTATCAAGTCAGTAGATACTATTTGCAGTGTAGTAATTGGGCGGTAACCCTTTCTAGATCGTACAAGAAGATTTCGAATTATTGATCATCGACGATCACGATCAATAATTCGAAATTGTTGTTCGTGGCCAAAGCCATTTAGGTAGAAGTATGTTTTGGTCCAATTTAATTACTTACATAGAAACTGAACTTTTTAGGCGCACTGTTCGCGGTGTCTGGTCTTATGTGCTCCACACTCAAATGCCTGAGCGCCTGATCATGAGGCAGTTCTATCACTATCTCGCCTTGCGAGCCCCTGAAAAAGATGCAATAGCTATGGTTAGTGAGGATATTTCATCTCATAATGTTTTTTTTTTAAAAATAAAGCTTCGATAGAGTGGTTAAGGTCGTTGCTTGCCATGCGAGAGGTCGCCAGTTTAAACACCGCAACGTAGGTACCAATGTGTTTTTAAAATTTGAAATTCATTATGTACGATTTATTCGACTCTTAAGGATGAAGAAAAACATCGTGAGCAAACCTGCACTTACCAACCCGCATTTGGCCAGCGTGGTAGACTAAGGCCTTAACGGCCTAGTTTAGGGTAGGACCGTGCCCCAGCAGTGGGGACGTGTATGTACCTATGGGCTGATGTTGAATGTTTTTTATCATAATTATCATCCGTGTACAGACAGCAACCTGTTACATTTTTATATATGTATGTATCGATTTAAAGGCTGCACGTTACTGACCCAGTTCTAATCTAGAATTCGATGATCGTCATTACAAACTGTTTGCGCTGAAAATTCGATATGCAGGTTAGTAAGAAAATGCTGAAATACATTTTTGATTCGTTTTTAGAACATTAGTTTCGTTTCGAGCTGATCAAAGTCTAAACACACGGAAGTATGTTTTTGGGGCAATTATGGTTTTTGATCTAATAAAATATTTTACTGTAGCAGCCATAACTGGTGACACAAAAGTTTACAAACGTAAATTATTATTTAGGTAGGTACAGTTGGGGCCCTATCCATATAGCTATTCTTCTTCAAGTTGTATCATAAGAATGAAAATCTTTTCTAAACTAGATTGGCTTCTAATGGCACCTTTTACATACAAATAGGTCTTTCAGACACAATCCTTCCCCTATAATTATAGTTGTAACCCTTACCTGAATGGCCAGCAGTCTGAGGGCGTCGGCTTCCTCCGGGCTAGGACGATGTCCGGTGGCGGCGCGGCCCTCCACAAAGGCACCACTCCCCAAAGCGCGATCTGCCCCCCATACTCCGTAGTGTCACTCCCTTGAGATGCTCTGGCGCCTTCTATGTACTTCTTATCGATATCTGTGTCACCTTTTATTAAAAAGAAATTGTATGTAAGTGTAACCTATTAGGATCTGACTAAACAACTACCCGACTTTATCAAAGCACTTTTTATCCCTTTGACAGTCCATGTCGTTAAATTTAAAAAAAAGATACTAATTACATATTGTTTGGACAAAGATGATAATGTACATCTAAATTAGGATGGGAAACCCTAAGGTGTAAGAGCCATCCGCTCCCCGGCAAGTCCGGTGATGATGACGAGGCTACTCCAAGCCATCATCGTAAGTCAGTTAGGAAAAAAAAGGTGGATAATCATCAATCTAAACGAATCTACCACCAGTTTCTGTTGGCGGTTGGAAGGTTAAAGAAAAAGTAGATAAATTGTAGGTACTACTGCACAACTCGATACATATAGATAGGTAGGTACTACGTTTTTTAAGAAATATTTTTGAAAGCATAATCTTCTATACTATAATAAAAACGTAGAGGTAAAAATTCTTGTACTTTTTTGAAATACGCAAAAAAAACAAGTCAGGGATATGTTTTGAGAGTAGTAGAACACATCCCCATACTTTAAAAAAATTGTGTCTCTGTCTGTTTGTTTCGACTGACCCCCTAAACGGCTGAACCAATTTAAATGAAAGTTTACACGAAGGTATTTTAAATTCCGGAAAAATGCATAGGATACTTTAAATCACTGACAGTTAACTGGTTCCCGTGGGATATTCAAAAAACCTAAATAAATGACTGATCTCTGAAACTATTACACCGATTAAAATGAAATTTTGCATGGTGGTACCATACATCCCCGGTCAAGATCTTAAATACTTTTAGTCACAGAAATTCCTGTAGGATAGTTAAAAATCTAACTTTATTAGATCACGTACAAAAATGGTAAAAGTATATCGACCAAAATGAACCTTCTGACTAGGACTATACGAACTACTTTATTGAGCAAAACGTCATAGTAGGGGAGGTAAATGGCTAGATTTGCAGTTACTCGAACGACATGGAATCGGAATAGAAAGATTACGAAAAGTATATTACACTTTCTTTATAAGTGGGGGGACAGCGATTAATACAGGAGGGCTACCTGGTAACAAGCTGTTGAAAGACAAAAGTTATTTGTCCGTGTCAGTCATTCAAAGTGCATGTTAAATAATCCCTAAAAAGTGACATTGTAACGATTTGGACCACAAAGTTATAATTAATCTTTGTGTCTGTTGAAAACACATAATATTGAGATACTTCAGCGCGTTACATTTTTATGCAGGAGGTTCAAGTTGATATCGAAGTCCTGCTGTAATTTTTTTTCTTAACCTGTATCACCTCACTGCTGGGCAAAGTATCCTTCAAACTCATCTACTGCTCTCTGTCCAATGCTAGGACTTGCCAGTTCTTTGATACATGGACCAGATTGTCATACCACCTTTTCTTAGGTCTTCTTCGGCGAAAATCGTCTTCAGGCACGCGATGTGTAACAATTCTGGTCCATCTATTGTTCTTCATCCTCGCACATTTCATATCACATTCCCCTCATTGATACATCAGTTTTAACCAACAACAATACCAGTACGGGAGTGGATGGTGGTATATTTTATTTTAACTTAATACCTACGATACTCCGCTACATAGCTATTTGTAAAACCTTGAGTTTGGACTTCTGATTTTCGGTGGGGGACCAAGATGTGTTAGGATAGAAAGTATGAAAACGTCCATGAGTTTGCGGTTCAGTGATATAAGAAGATCACCCTTCATATACCCATTCATGGACCAGAAGCTTTTCCAGGCGTTGTCTGCTCTACGGATTATTTCTTTGTCCTGCCTGTCTTCGAAGGAGACTGCCTAGCTCAAGTATGCTCCTCTACATATTGCTTCACCTGCCTGTTGACTGCAATCCACCAAATCAGTGATGCTGTTGGTCATGACCTTGGTTTTGGATCTATTCATCGTCAGTCTAACGTCAACGCTTTCTGCACTCAGTTGTTCGAGCATTAATTCAATTTCTGTCGATGTATACGTATTTCGACTAGGAAAATGTCATCTGCAAAGCGAAAGTTTATCAGTCGCCTATCCTCTACACCAATTCCTTTTGTTTCCTAAGAATATCATAGTGACCTGAAGACTTCTTGGAGCGTGCTACTGAAAGATTTGGTGATAGGGAGTCACCCTGTTTAACTCTTTTTGTATTTTTGAATGTCAGGCCTTCAGTGTGCAGTTTGATATCGGCTGTGCTTTGTTGTTAAATGATTTGGAGAAGTTTTTCTATATGTGGGTTCGATGTTTTGCTGTAGAAGATAAAGCTAAATGGGTTGATGTGGGTGATACCGTCGAAACCTTTGAATAATCCACAAAGGCCAGGTTCAAAGGTTTATTGAATTCGCTACATTTCTCTATTACCTGGTTTTCGGTATGGAGGTGGTCAGTTGTCCTATATTTGCTTGCTGGCTTACATTGGTGGGTTGTGTTGTTCCAATTGATAGACTGTTCGATATTATCTGAATGTTTATATACATAGAGGGATATCGCTATTCTAAGCAAATAAAGGAAAATTTATAAACATTTACGTAAAAATGTTGGACATTATAAAATTAAAGAAAGTTATCGTATATAAAGATCGTTACAAATAAAATCACATAGATCATTAGAAAACTGGTCAAGTACCCCTTGGATCTTTGTTGTGTCAAAGGTTTTAGTAATTGTTGTTATAGGCGCGATTCTACGGTCATCGCCCCATGGAAACCATCAGAGATTATTAGTTCTTCATAATTCTGCCCAATTCTTTTAACAGTGTCTTTGTAATTAGCATCAGCAGCTATTCTTTTTACGATCACGCACCCCTTCCCTCCCGTATGAAGTGTACATACACGGCAGATGTACATGAAAGGGTGCAAGGAATCTCCCATTTAAAAATCTTACAAGACAGAGTCTGAGTCTGATCAATACTCCAAAAACTCCCGTTGGGCTCCCCAACTATCACGTTCTTAGCTGGCAAGTCATGTCAAATGCTGTCAGATTTTATATGACGTGATGAGTGTTTAGTTCTTGGTTAGTTAAAGAGATGTCACTATGCTCTATTATTTCGCAATATTGTTTCAAATACAAAAAGTAATTCATAAGTTATATTTTATTGCGCTTTACGTTATTATCTCAGTGTTTTATTACAAATACAATACAATCTACGAGAAATATACAAAAACAATGCGCAAAAGTGGCACAAATCTAAGTAGCAAAGCAAATACTGATAAATTCGTCACATGGCGACACACATTCTTTATAGATATTTTGAGACAGTGGATCGGTAGTTTGTATTTTTACCTTTTGAAGTTGTCCTGAGGGCCTACCATGAGTTGGCTATCGTAAACTTACGTACGTTAAAAACCTATCGAGTTGTTTTTTCATATGGCCGATTGTAGTTCTTCGCGTAACCACCAGCCGGCGCTGTACATGTTTTTCATAGACATATTTACGTAGTCGATATCGAGCGCGTAAGTTTTAAACTCATGGTAGCACCACTGATATCAAATATCACTACATAGGTACAGTATGCTGTTTGCAACCATTGAACCCTGTTCCTGTCCAATAAATTAAAGTTTTTATCGTGGTTTTAGTACTAAAATGCGTAATATTATTTTGTGAGTCCTAGCTACCACTCTCCTCTCAGGCTAGATTATTGCTTAGACAAAAAAAATGTATTGTGCGTGTGAATTATCTTTTAGTTGGCCGATCTGTAATGAAAAATGTGATATGTATGTTGTTTATCACCTATTAATCTGTAAACAATTTCAGGTTCTTTAATGGATATTAATCAAATCAATGACAAAGTTTAATTATATTTTATTTTGTAATAGTTTTAATAATTTTTGTATCTTTATTTGTTTTTCCTGTAATTTCTTAAAAAAAAATCTTCCTGAAATTAAAAATGCAGGCAAAAGTTACTATTCTACGCAGACGAAGTTGCGGGCACAGCTAGTATTATATAACAACACATAACTGATCTAATTCCAACTCTACAAAGTAGAGATAGTATTTTTTCTTTCATTCCGACGCGGTATCGTTTAATATTCTATAAACTTGCTTGGCCCCTAAACGCCTTAGCGCCCTACGGAGCTATTACATTTTTAATATGAGCCATAACAAATTCTGGAAACAGGAAGTGTTCCAAGGAAATATTGCGAATAAAAAGCGACTAGTAAGTACTCACCACTCCTGATAATTTGCGTGCTAATCAACATCGTTCTGCGTAGTCGTTGTGCATGCCTGCAATTAGGAGTTTAAATAATGGATTTTAATTTACGCTTCCTGGTAAGGAATCATTTGTGTGACTGTCACTTTACAAATATGTAGACATTTTATGGTTTACGGAGCTCTTATGTATTTTCCTGTGAATAATTCCCGGGGAGGCAAACCAATGGCACTATTTTTGGGTCACGTCGCCGATCATGTAGAAAAAATGTGTTAAATAGGTATTTGATATAAAGCATACAAATTCAGCCTTAAAATCTACAGCCTTCGATGTAGGTTTTTGTATACTGTAGGCATCAATGAACTGAAACATAACCCTTTTATTTCTTAATAATGTATTCGAAGATTACTTATTTATCAGATGTGCCACTAAACGCAACATAAACTAAGATCGATACCTCCAACTTCTATTAATGTTTAAAAAAGTTCGTAAGTCCTTCCGTCGTAAAAAAGTTACCTACTTCACATACATGCTGTTGCTAAAACTTAGTTTTATAAAATTCCAATTTAGTGCAAAACATGCTAAATCCATGTATTCATTGCAGGGGCACGTATGTCATCGAGCCAGACGCATTTGTATGTGGCGAGTTGGCAGGATGTCAAAATTATAGGGCTTAACCGCGCAGGGAGCGTGTGTAGGGAGCCGGGACGGCGGAAATGTGGCACCAAGAATATTGCAGCCAAAAACTGTTTATGGACTAGAGATATTTATTTAGGTACCTATAATATTATTTTGTTTAATTTTTGACTGGCTTGGTGGAACAGTGGTTAGTTCTTCGTTCATAGAACTGGCGGTTCCAAGAGTCGTGTATTCGATTCCCACTCGGTACAAATATTTGTGTGATGATCATCATGATTTTTAACCTACAATAGAAAACGATTTGCGAGCAATGACAGCAATTTTTTTAGATACACTTTTAAATGTGTGTTCCTAGTATTTTTGTTGGTATCATTATTTTAATTTATGACAGAACTTTGGGACCGTCTACGTACATATTCATGTACCCTATAACGTGTTATCTACTTAGGTACAAGTCAACGAACGTTACCTTGACTGGGGGTATAGCTAGAATACTATTATGCGATGTCAACTACTATTACTGTTAAAAGCTAGCCCTGTCCGCTTCGATTCTAGATGTCATTCGCTTGGTGATTCAATTAACAAGATAAACCGCACAAGTCCTAAAGTCACAGTATATATTATTATACACACATTATTTTCTCGTTATATTCAATTATGAATATACAATAGAATTTCTAACGGTCTGTTCTTGTATGTTGTTAACCAAACAAGCGAAGTAATGAAGATTAAGATCGTTAAGATTCACAATGATCTAAAATGTGTAGTGACCGGATTCCGGGGTTATCCTTACTAATATGTATTATAAATCCGAAAGTAACTCTGTCTGTCTGTTACGCTTTCACGCAGAGTTCTGGACCGATTTAAATGAAATTTAGTACAGATATAGTCCAGAGCCTAGGAAAGGTTATAGGCTACTTTTTAACCGACTGCGCTATAAGGAAGTAATGTTTTACGTCTACGCGGACGGAGTCGCGGGCGGAAAGCTAGTAACAAATAAATACAATTACTTCCTAACTACAAGACATGATGTTATCACCGACTCGAAATAGCGCATCTAGTGATAGATAGCAACATCTGATTTATTAACAAAGAAACTTTACAAAGTGAAAATTGTACCTCAAACTCTGCTGCAATTTCGTCAGTTCAAGGGCGAGATATTTCATCTTGAAACAACATCCTTCAGTGACCTTAGAATTGTCCCCTACGCCCACTGGGTATTAAATACAAAGATTTCAGTGAGACATAGCCAATATTAGACAAACCCTAATTACTTAATTCGATAAGTCCAGAAGGTACTTACGAAGAGAAATTAATTTGTCTCTCTGTATGACTTTTGTGAGTAGATTCATCTTCGGAATATTATTGGTAATCCAAATAGATGCTGAAAATAACCAGGTTTCGAATTAGGGTCTGGAAGGGATTAAATAATTCAGCGTTAGAACAATTCCCCTGAGTGCTCAGTTAATAATAATAAATGTACATAGTGTGCCTAAAGGTTTTATTATAAAGTCACTTGTAAACTATAATTGATATTTTAACAGTGGGACAGTAATGCTAACATTAATATTCGTGGAAGATAGCTTTTTCAACGAATTTTTTATTTTATTATTTATTTTATTTTTTTTAACCCGTATCATCCCACTGCTGGGCAAAGGTCTCCTCCAAACCTGTCCACCGCTCTCTATCCAAGGCCAGCACTTCCCAGCTCCTTGATATCTGGGCCAAATCGTCACACCATCTTTTTTTGGGCCTTCCCTTCGGCGAAAGCCGTCCCCAGGTACCCATTGTGTTACGATTTTAGAATTATTATTCGAATTTTTATAAAATAAATTAATATCAGTTCAACGAAAATAGTATGTATTAATTACTTCTTTCTGTTGAAAATAGATTGTATCTGAGGCTTTCAATAAACTTAATAGGGAATCATCTTTTATAGTATCACATTCTATGTGATACTGAAGTATGTACAGAATCATAATAATGTTATTAAGGACTTTGGTTTTAGGTCTTTTATCTATTAGGTAGTTATACCTACCTACTACTAAATAGAGACTCTCTATGCAAACATACGTTGCACTTGCTATACCCAGTAACTACCTACCTACTGGCACCAACATTAAAAGTCACAAACCCATCATCCCCGCCGCGATAATTGCGAGCGCGAACAATATCGCTGCATTTTTCCTTTTCTGCTTCGCTCTCTGTCTGCAATCACACTGCCGCCTTTTTCTGATGACGTGTCGATTCTCCTTAGCGTCGCGGAGGTACTCCCAAATATTCTCCCTCAAAGGATACGAGGATCGTATTTCCCACGTCGACGACGGAACTTTACCGTGTTTCCTCTGACAAACTTTTCCTGTGGACACAGAATCAGTTGGTTACCTGAGCACGGTAATTCGTTTAGCGGAATACTTACTTGATTAATGTCTTAACTCGGTAACGTTGTTTTTGGCATGATTGGTTTATCTGCCGGGTATCTGTTTGCGGACGTGTGTGCCCGTACCTACTGTTTTTATTTTATAGCGAGACTTTTTCGGTGAAATTTTGCTTATCGATTTCTTTTCCCAGAAGGACAGTACAACAACATCGGTTTAAAGGTTTTCGGAATTTTTGTTTCAATTCTATTAAATACTATCCTTCTTTGTAGATTGATGTGGTATGTAACTTTATTTATGTTAATTTTGTTTAGCGAATGATAATAATCAGCACCTGACCAAAGTCTCATCGTGTTTAGGTAGGTAGATGAAAGCAGCAATATTGACCTACTACTTACACCGCCTTCTAAACCTTTTGAACAGCGATAAATCCGACCTAGGTTCAACAAATAAAAAAGTACAGTTTCCCAATAAACACGTTTACCAATCGGCATCGGTTCCACAGCCCGTGACGTGTCTTAACCTACTTATCCGCTGCTAAATGTTGGCTAAAGTTGAAGGCGAACCAGACCGCGCCTGATTGATTTAGTGTCTAATCGATTCCAACCTTAATGAGTTCTTTGCTCTGTTTGTCTCAGTATTCAGGTATTGGCCTGCTACGGTTCATAGTTCGTCTCACGACAACTTGCCGAATAGTGTCGTAGGTGAAGCTTTACTCGTTTGATGTGAGGGGAATATGAAGTTAAGCATATCTGTTATTGAAGCAGACTTGTGTAAATATGTTTCAAACTATAATGTTATACCTAATATTTGTCATTGGTAAAGGTAGACTAGTTTGAATTGAGACCTGAATATGTATTGGGCTTTTATTTTACTTTGGCCTGGGTAATTTGAAACCGTTACGATAGGGCGGTGTCGATATCAATTTGAAACTTTACCCCTATTTGTAACGGATTATGGAATGTAATGTATTTCAAAAGCAAAAATTGCAACTATTATAGGTACCTACAACTCTGTTGTTGCTGACCGTATCAAATGCAATTTCTGCGAAACATCTGAAATGCTTCTCTTTTGTAATTCGACATAAAAATACGTAAATGTAACCCGTTATTTAAATTCCAATTTGTATGTGCAGCTAAAATTCAGTTGGTGAGTTATTTGCAACGCTGCATTGCGCGGTCAGCGCTCCAGCGGCCTGACCCAGACTGGCTTGTTTGCGAATTCATTAAATAAACAACCGGATAAGAATATTTCACGAGCGCTTCGACTGGCCAACTTTATTTATTTACTTGCCGCTGGCTATCAACTCGAGTTGCAGTCCGATTCCGAATTTATGAATGCTGACTTGCTTTTCTGCATGGCGCGTTTAGGATCGCTACTAGCTAGCTTAGAAGCCTACCGAATAGTTTTTTTATCCAATTTATCCCATCAGGGAAATGCAAAGATATCTAGCCAGTACAGCCTCTACCGGAAAGTAAACAAGATAGAGTTTGGGTATGAAGAAGGTACAAAACTTATTACTATCCTAGACCTCTTTTGATAAATTACACTGTTTTCAATGGATGCAATGTTAATTAATATCAATTAAATACACCAACACACAATTTGTCGTTACTCGATCTATATAATGCGGTAAACTTTGTACTAAGTAATTAACAAATACTTAGACTAGGTTTACACTTGCTTTTTTTTGTAAACGTAGTAAATCGAGAAGCTTAACACTGTTTTCACTAGTCTACAAGTTAGTATAAACGTTAGGAAAACGCGTTACCTTGCATAATACACCGACTTGTGTGTACCTACATTGTTTTCACTTCTTAGGTATTCTGCATGGGTATTTAGAACGTTTGAAAGGTATCACTTTGTACCACTTAGGGAATAATGGAACGCGCCCGTCTGACTAACACACAGGGAGATCTATTTACTTAGTGTAGCTACTAACCTGCGGAACACCATGGCGGGATAATGTTATTTTGCGATATATCGCTGCTACTATGAGACCCCTCACAAGCCTTCTTGTACGCGCTTCGAGTAATCACCATTTAGCCTTTTTTTATTTAACACAATTTATTGTTACCAGCGTAAAACGTAGCCGACTAGATTCGACAACAATACAATTTTGACAGATTAACTTTTTTATTTTCACTTCCCGCCAAAAATGACGACGACCAAAAGTAGGTAAACATTTTGGGTTTCTTTTTAACCTTTTTCAAGGCAAAGGAATCTTATCGCGCAGCTGCGGCCTCTTTTTTCTGTAATGGGTAGCAAAAGAACATAATAATGGTGTACAAGAAAATTAATGACAGTTGTTCTGTAAATTTAAAGTTTCATTTAATTCACAGTATGTGAAGAAGTAGGTAGGGTAACCAGCCATTCTTGGCACCCCCAGTGATTGGCACTTTTGCCTTTCATTTCAAATATTTAATTTCGTAAATACATTTTTGATATGAAAAAACTACTATTCAGCGGCAAATTTCTACATTTACTTATGGAAATACTTAACTTTACGCCAAAATGACGTCTTAATAGTTTTTCTGTTGGATTAAGTCAACAGTGAAAGTTCGCGGCAATTTTAACGTGAAAAAGTTTGGTGAGGAGTGCGTTAGAAGTGAATTTTATACGATTCCAGGTAACCATTTGAAGGATATTTTAGCTTTACGTCATGATATTATGTTAGGAATATGATTTATAACTTTTTCGAAAAAGAAAGATTAGTTTTCACGCAGTTTTTGCTATGCCAATAATTGCACTGAAATATATATTACCGCTCAGTCATTGGCAGACCTGCCAATCGCTATACTTCTGAATCCTATAATCCTAATTTATTTATTTTTTGACGCGGAATATGCTTGATGCACCTTCACCTTGGGTAGGGGTTTACCCTAGGTGGTATGTGGGACTCCTTGCTGAGGGTGCTGAGATGGAAAAGACCGGCAGCTGCTCCTGGGCTAAGGTGCAATTCCTAGGGCCACTAGTAGAGGTGTACCCAATAAAATCCGCGGCGTACCTCATCGCCTACTGGTGGTGCAGTGGTACTTGGCCTTGTGTACAGAGCCTTCACGCACAACACCACCGGCGGAGCCTCCACGGGCTCCGTCAAGCCTCCCCGGAGGGGAGCGACAGGGGTCCCGGTAGGCAAGGTCACTCCCGTCCCTCAACGACAGCCGTTGGTGCAATGCTGACGGGAGTGTCCCCACACCCGCCGCCGGCAGGCCATCGTTGGACTGCGGCATATGACGCGGAACCTTATCTTACCACTCCTATACAACCACCTATTGATTACCCTCAGTCTATACCGTCAACAAGTCGATGATTTGATTATTAGACGATGAAATAATGAAGATTTCCAGAATTTTCATTAATTCATCAGAAGACTGATTCAATTTAAGCATTAATTAAATAGTTGTAGTAACTAGGTTGGCAGTATGCTAATAATTGCAATGCCATTGTGAGTGCCAATGATTGTACTAAGTTACAGTGTCAATCACTGTACCATAGTGCCAATGACTATACATTTATGTCACAGTCTATTATTTTGAGTATTTTTAAATAAATAAAGATACATTTTTGAATTGCAGTATCATTTTAGGAATCTGTTTGTATCTAAAAATCCATTAATGCTAAATAAATCTGTAACTAACGTAAGTACAATTGAATTTTTGAAGCCAAAGACAAAAGTCAGCATTAGGTGCCAATCAATATACTGGTTACCCTATGTAATTTCACATAATAATGTTTGGACCCTGTTAAAACGACATGTAAATTACGTCACGAGTAGGTAAGTTTTTACCTTTTTGTAATTTTACTATAATAGTATTCGATGAGATCACATCGATTTGTAAGGGCTTTATTGAAGCTCAGACCTTAATAAGTATTTTATTGTGTTTGCGAAAAGAGTGGCCATTTTAATATTATTTTGATAAGTAGCTTACACTTTCATTAGAGGTTTGTTCTAGAAAAAAAGTGTCGCGTTCATCGTGGTACCGTTAATCGATTTAATGAAATGTAATAGATTTGCTCTCGCGTATTAAGTATCTAAATTATAATTTCATGGGCGAGGTATTAAATGGAATACGGGCCCTGGGGCGGAACAGTCCGTGCGCCATGTTTGTGATCGTCGCCGTTTTTTTTGTTGCCTCAGCGGCTGCTCAGGACCATCAGGGTATGAGCACGGAATCTCCTCAGAACTCAGCCTCGCTTCCCTTCCTGGACTTATTCACTGGAGCGTCAAGTTACTACGGTGAACCTATTCGGAAAACCTATTCGGACCCGTACTATGTGTCTTGCCCGAAACCTGACACGCTCTCGTCTTTCGCCAACGTCCTAGGTAGCGCTGCGAAGATCATGTTCTCGGTGGCTGTTATCGCCTTCCTGAAATTAATTGCCGGAAAATTGCTACTGCTACCTCTTTTGTTCGTATTTGTCGGCAAACTCGGATTGAAGGCGTTCTTACTCTGGCCGATGATATCGAAACTGATGAAGTATTTCAAGAAGAAGAAAAAGAAAGGTCACAAATCGAGAATGATCACGGACTGCTCACAGAGGATAGCGTGTGTCATACAACGTGCGTCTAAAGGCTGGGGCAGTAACTTCGGTGCCGCTGCCACATTCAGCCTAATAGATGATGTGGACGAAGACACCTCGTATGCCAAAGCGTTGTTAAGTGTGTTAGCTGGCGATAAGGTCGCTGAATGTATGTCATTGGACTGTAGTTCTGGTATGGAGATTAGCTGACGATCTTCGTTTGTTATTGTAGGTTTGTAGAACAATGCTTAGTCGTTCGGTGCGGTAACTGTGCTCAAATTCAAAACTGCAAGTTAGCATGTTGGTTTTTATTAAATTTAATATGTGAGAATGCATGTCGCAGTTGTCATTTGGTCGCCATGGGTTCACGGTGTGGTTTGATCTTCCTTGCGATATTTTCGGCACAACATGCTTTCTGTTACTCGGGAGATCCGGTTATGTATTTGCCACCATTCGAAGTGCGAGCCATGAGGGACGGCCGACAACCAGGTGGGCCTGCCTTCGTGCCCGAGCAGCCGTATCCAGGTAACAGAGGTCCAGCATCACAGTTCCGACCGCAGCAAATTCTCCATACCAGCCAGGCGCCCGTTCCCCCAACGAAACCCGTTATGCGGGAGAAACAGAAGATTCCAGAAGCGGAGCCAATTAACTTCGGTTTCGACAATTTGGAAGTGCCAAAAGACGATCGACAAGAAGTGACGAATAAGAACGAGCGCACTGAGTTATCGGACCGCAGATCAGCGTACGATTACCCGCCTCCGCCTTATGGATACCAGCCCCTTGGGTACCCGAGTTACGGGCACGAAAGCCACGAGCAGTACGTGCCTCCGAGCCACCACACGGGCTCCAAGCTATCCCTCTTGAAGCCAGACCTAGGCGACCTAGTGAAGCCTGTGTCGACCAAAGTCGCCGGTAAAGTGAGCGGCTTAATCGGCTTAGTACTCGCCTTACTCACCGGCTCCGCTCCAAACGACTTAGAGCTGAAGGGATTCAAAGATATTATTATAAACGGGATAGTTAAACCTCTTTTAGTCGCCAAAGGTGGAATAAAATCGCTCATTAGTAAACTGACAATACCGGTCATATCGATTTTACTCATCAATTTGGAAGTGTTGGTCACCATTTGGTGGTTGTGGGAAGATTGTTCCGAGCACACCGCGCCGCCTCAGCAGTACTCTTATCCCCAACCCTCATACGGTTATAATTCTTACCAGTGAATAGTTAAGGTGTAAATTTGGTTAATGTCCCAGTTTTACGTGTATATAGTAGGTGTTTAATATTGTAAAGTAAGACTGAAATGTGTGCAAATGATGTAAATTAATAAATTGTATTTTATAATGTCTTCTTGTTTGATTTAGCTCCTTGTGTATAAGAACAAAGATTAATACAGTTCAAAGCAATAGTAATAAGATCCACAAAAGGTATGTAGGTATCTGATGAATTTTCTTTGCCAGGCTTTACCATCTTTTAAGTTAGGCATCTAAAATGTAGTACCTAATTTACTTAAGGATATTCTTTACCAAGTATATATGAAGTAAAATAGCTTATCTATTTACAATGTTAGTAAGGCTCATTTTCGTTTAACATTCAAAGGGTGACCCGCCACTGTATTCCTTTTGGGATAATAAATGTAGGTAGGTATAGGGAAAACCACAAATGGGTTACAATTTTTCACGTTGTGTGCTCTTTCGATCCAATTAGTCAAATAGGTGTGGTTCAATTGGCTAGCAAAACAGCAGGATCATATTATGCACTTACTTTTGTAAGTATATTTACTTTTTATTTATTCACTACATACACACAGAACACAATACTTATTCTAAACTTGTATGATAAAAGGGCTCTCACTCGACATTATGCGATAATTTTAAGGTTAAATAAAGTAATTAGGTACAAAAGGTTTTTCTGTTTAAGCGTATCAAGGGAATTTAACTGCAGATTTTTTCTCGTCATGAATGTCAAATCCTAACCTTTTTTATTTCACCACTTGTATATATATATGTATATTGAACAGAATATACCCATGTATGTGCCGAGTAGTTGGGCAAGTGATTAAAAGGAAACCGTTTAATTGATAAGAAACACTACTTAACTACTTACGTAATGTAAGACGTAGTTCGTACCGCAAAAGAATTCATTTGTTGTCTCCCGCGAAGATTACTCTGGCTAGATTGATCCCGGTTCTAAGCTTCCAATTAACCTCTAACATCCTTTATATATGTAGAACACGTGTACCTAAACGTGAATATCTACACGTGGTCTCGCCGCGTTGCTTTAATAAGGTAGGGCCAAAGTAAAGGGATTTGTCTCAAATATCTCGTGGAATTTATGAAGTATTTGTATAGAGTCAGATTGATATAATTTATCTCAATATTGCAGTAGTCATTATTAATGATGATAAAGTAAGACTAGCAGGTTTTTACTCGTCGAAAACTATATTTTAATTCTTATTTAAAAGTAACCTGTATCATCCCACTGCTGGGTAAGGTCTATAATAGGCTCGGGAATAATATGTTACCGTGATATAGGTTATACTATCTTGGTATATTTTGTTACTGGCACATAAGTAATGAAATAATATTGCACACCTGATGTTAAGTGCTACGTTTTCCCATGATAGATGTTGTGTCACTAACTATGTAACAGAGTATACAATCATGTGAACATGCTTTAAGAATGGATGAGTCTTTATGAAAACCAACCCCAATTATTTCGTTAAGGTAAAGAATACCTATATTATTATTATGTAGCCGGATAGATAGCATATTTTGTACAAAGAAAAAGAAAGATAATTTAAATAACAGGCACAAAGAAAAGATTTTTCGTATACCTATATCTGCCTACCTAACCTAACACAATGATTTAATCAGTAATAATTTGATTACAATATCAAAGAAAAGTTTGACAATACACCTCGAGATGGTAGTATGAATGGATTCACAAAGAATATGAATAAAGAAGATGATTGTTTCAAAACCATTTGGAATGTAAAATTAATTACCAACATGATTTTTTTTAAATGGTTTTGCACGTTAGTCTTGCTTTATAAATATATGATTTTCTAAAAATTAAGCTCGAAATTGTACATCGCATGATTCGTTATTTTATATTAAAATGTAGCAGAAAGGATTTTGTAAATAAAAAAACATTATAAAGAAATCTTTCTACAAGAGCTATAAGGGCATAGCTTTCTAGAATTAGAAAAGAAAACGGAAGTGCAACTATACTACAACAAATATTTGCTATCTAATATTTACTTCATCCGGAGCCAGACCAATTTAGATGATACTTAGTCTACAAAGCTTAATTTAAATTTTTCAATATCTGTACAAACCATGCTGTCTCGAAAAGCTTAATCCTGCTGATATTTATAAACACGAAAGTTTGTGAGTATGTATGTAAGAATGTTTGTTGCACTTTCGCGCAAAAACAACTAAATGGATTTTGATGTAACTTCTCTATATTAAACCCAACAGAATAACACAAAGGCTACAATGAATAAAGATATATCCCATATTATCCAAATTATAAACGATCCCTCACAAGTACGAAGTCGCGGGCGGCCGCTAGTTCTTTCATATTGTTTTTAACTTGTTTTTACTCTCACTCGCCCAGACTGTAGGATCGATTGTGTCTTGTTTGCATACCCTGTAGTTTCACAGAGTTTTAGCTTCCACGAAAGCTCAACAATATGAAGTCACATGAGCGAATTTAATGACTTCCCATAGGTATTTGTTTTTGCTGTAAGTAGCTTTAATCGTGTTCCTGTATGAATATTTGTGTACGTAACTCTAAATAACATTATGCTTTTTAAAAAAGTGTACGGCTTTTTAAATTTTGTAGGTGCTTTTTACACAATTACGACGATGAATCCAGTCGTAATCCATGGTGGATTTAGCTAGCGTTGAAAAATGGGATTTTGTCATGACTGTGACACTTATGTTTTTTTATATCTATATATATAAAAGGAAGTCGTGTTAGTTACACCACTTATAACTCAATAACGGCAGAACAGATTTGGCTGAAAATTGGTAGGGAGGTAGCTTATAGCCAGGAGAAGGACATAGGATACTTTTTATCCCGTTTGACAGAGTTCCCGTGGGACTTGACATGAAACGTCAGTCATTTTATTAAATATTATTCCAATTATGAAGTTTGACATTTCGAAGAACGTAACTCTACACGTTTAATTTAAATGCAATGTAATATCTTTTTTTGCGTTTGGTAGTAAATCGTCATTTTAAAAATTTACAATTATACAAAAACACTCTACAATTAATTCACAAGCAAAATTTACTTATTGTTTTTGATCTAACTATTGTTTCTAAATCTGAACTTCAAAATATAATAATACTAGCAGACCCGGCGAACTTCGTACCGCCTTAACGTAGCTTTGATGCACTACTTTATTTTGTTAACCGACTTCAAAAAAGTAGGGGGTCTCTCAATTCGACCGCTTATATGCTTTTTATAGTTGACAGTCGTCCCATCTTAGGTATGCCGTATGAGTAAGTATCTATTCAATTTGAACTGGAATCCATAATATCCTCCATATAAAATTTAATCCTTATTTCCCTGGTCTCGCCATAACTGAGAACTTTACTAATCTCATATTTTTACTCATATCCAGCAATACAATAATTGCTTTCAAATTACTTCATTTGGCGTAACAAAATTTATTCGAACCAGATTTTTGCCTACTTTCAAGGTAAATAAGGATAATGGCAAAAACTATGAGTTAAATTTCAGAACGCAATTTCGGTAATTTAACCGCGCTAACAGTATTTTTTTTAAAGTTTTTGATAAAGTTTGTTTTGTTTTAAAGACTAAGAGTTTTCTGTTTGCTAATAAGTATTTGTTAATCAAATTTAGTTCACAGCTTAATATCGATTTTTGATAACTCTTCTACCTAATATTACAATAGGCCTATTTTGCTGGCTGCTGGATGAAGCTATTAAAATAATGGTTTGATATTATTTGGAATTCTCCCCGAGATATTACAGTTTCAATAGCACCTCATTTGGGTAAGCTCAAAACGCTTCATTCAAATATCGCAGCACACTATGACGTCACAACGTGTATGCATATCGTAAGAACTTTGTTCAGCAGCTATATCAAATGTTGCTTATACGAATATAATAATATTTTCATAGTGAAACTTACTACTAATTTGTATTTTATACGATGGCATAGCATTTTTAGATTCGCACTTTTGAAATGGACTTTCCCACCCAACTTCAAATTTCTATTATTGTCTCAAATCTTAAGAAATTTTAATTTAGATTTGACTAATGTTATTAATTTACCTAGGTATATCTTACTATTAATTGTGAAATCGCATGCAAAATTTGACTTAGAAAACTACCCTATTGTGTTGGTCGATGGAAAAATGTGTGACAACTTCACAATCGATCTTCACCAAATTGTTGTGCAAACGCTGACATTGCTGTGCAAACTTCTTTTGCTGAATTGCCCATAAAATATATTTGCAAAAATTTCGTGTGTAGAGATTTAATATCTACTTATCCGTTTGATACAGGTATGAACCGTATTTATTGTAGTGCGATCAGCTCGTCTTTTCTTCTGAACCAAAAACGTGATGATTGAAAAATGTTCGTCAAAGAACCTTCTTTATTATTTGGTCACTGTAGATATCGAATTTTGTCAATAAACGAACACGACAATTAGATGTCGCTTTATTGCTAAATGAAAATCTCTGAAATAGACAATAATTGAATAATATAGATGCATGTTGTCGATTCAAGACCCTTATAATAATCTGAGGTATTATTTTCGGAAATAAAACTCAAACAAATAACTTACACAAATTAATGTCTAAAACAAATACCTAAATATAACAGTACCTACCTAAAGTTTCCAGACATTTTACAAAAAAAATATTTCTGGACGATACTCTTATTCCAATTATGAAGCTTTTGTGACAGATGTGAATTTAACACTACCAGGGAAGTACCCCTTTGAAATCGATACACAGCGGCAACGATTCTCGATTTGTAACTTATTTTAATCGAATTAACTTTCAAAAACTAAGGTTGAAAGAAATTGTCGAAAGAACAATATTAAAAGACATGCAAAACTTCTAATCTTGTTTTTTGTCGAAAAAAAGAAATACACGATTGCATGTTTAGTATAATAATTATATAGATATATAATGACGTAAATAATTATAGTCAAGTTTTTAAAAATGTATACTGAGTTTAAAGGACCATAACAGTTATACTCTCGTGTAAAAAACTCGTCAATGAAGCAGCCCCATTGCCGCCAGATTCATTTTCATTCGCGAATGATCGGTTTAACTAACTGAATACTTGAGGCACGTCACTATGTTTAAAAGTAAAACATAAACCATAGTACGTAACTGCATTCGCGCAAAAAATATTATTATAATTTGAAGTTCAGATTTAGAAACAATAGTTAAATCAAAACCAATAAGTTAATTTTGCTTGTGAATTAATTGTAGGGTGTTTTTGTATAATTATAAATTTTTAAATGACGATTTACTACCAAACACAAAAAAAGATATTACATTGCATTTAAATGAAACGTGCAGAGTTACGTTCTTCGAAATGTCAAAAAAGACTTCATAATTGGAATAATGTTTAACAAAATGACTGACGTTTCATGTCAAGTCCCACGGGAACTCTTTCAAACGGGATAAAAAGTGTCCTATGTCCTTCTCCTGGCTCTAAGCTACCTCCCTACCAATTTTCAGCCAAATCTGTTCTGCCGATCTCGAGTTATAAGTGGTGTAACTAACACGACTTCCTTTTATAAATATAGATTTTTTTTCGCGAATGCAGTTACGTACTATGGTTTATGTTTTACTTTTAAACATAGTGACGTGCCTCAAGTATTCAGTTAGTTAAACCGATCATTCGCGAATGAAAATGAATCGGGCGGCAATGGGGCTGCTTCATTGACGAGTTTTTTACACGAGAGTATAACTGTTATGGTCCTTTAAACTCAGTATACATTTTTAAAAACTTGACTATAATTATTTACGTCATTATATATCTATATAATTATTATACTAAACATGCAATCGTGTATTTCTTTTTTTCGACAAAAAACAAGATTAGAAGTTTTGCATGTCTTTTAATATTGTTCTTTCGACAATTTCTTTCAACCTTAGTTTTTGAAAGTTAATTCGATTAAAATAAGTTACAAATCGAGAATCGTTGCCGCTGTGTATCGATTTCTAAAGGGTACTTCCCTGGTAGTGTGAAATTCACATCTGTCACAAAAGCTTCATAATTGGAATAAGAGTATCGTCCAGAAATATTTTTTTTGTAAAATGTCTGGAAACTTTAGGTAGGTACTGTTATATTTAGGTATTTGTTTTAGACATTAATTTGTGTAAGTTATTTGTTTGAGTTTTATTTCCGAAAATAATACCTCAGATTATTATAAGGGTCTTGAATCGACAACATGCATCTATATTATTCAATTATTGTCTATTTCAGAGATTTTCATTTAGCAATAAAGCGACATCTAATTGTCGTGTTCGTTTATTGACAAAATTCGATATCTACAGTGACCAAATAATAAAGAAGGTTCTTTGACGAACATTTTTCAATCATCACGTTTTTGGTTCAGAAGAAAAGACGAGCTGATCGCACTACAATAAATACGGTTCATACCTGTATCAAACGGATAAGTAGATATTAAATCTCTACACACGAAATTTTTGCAAATATATTTTATGGGCAATTCAGCAAAAGAAGTTGGTCAGCGTTTGCACAACAATTTGGTGAAGATCGATTGTGAAGTTGTCACACATTTTTCCATCAACCGATGCAATAGGGTAGTCTTCTAAGTCAAATGCTGCATGCGAATTCACAATTAATAGTAAGATATAGGTAAATTAATAACATTAGTCAAATCGAAATTAAAATTTCTTAAGATTTGAGACAATAATAGACATTTGAAGTTGGGTGGGAAAGTCCATTTCAAAAGTGCGAATCTAAAAATGCTATGCCATCGTATAAAATACAAATTAGTAGTAACTTTCACTATGAAAATATATTCGTATAAGCAACATTTGATATAGCTGCTGAACAAAGTTCTTACGATATGCATACACGTTGTGACGTCATAGTGTGCTGCGATATTTGTATGAAGCGTTTTGAGCTCACCCAAATGATGTGCTATTGAAACTGTAATATCTCGGGGAGAATTCCAAATAATATCAAACCATTATTTTAATAGCTTCATCCAGCAGCCAGCAAAATAGGCCTATTGTAATATTGGGTAGAAGAGTTATCAAAAATCGATATTAAGCTGTGAACTAAATTTGATTAACAAATACTTATTAGCAAACAGAAAACTTCTTAGTCTTTAAAACAAAACAAACTTTATCAAAAACTTAAAAAAAAATATTGTTGGCGCGGTCAAATTACCGAAATTGCGTTCTGAAATTTAACTCATAGTTTTTGCCATTATCCTTATTTACCTTGAAAGTAGGCAAAAATCTGGTTCGAATAAATTTTGTTACGCCAAATGAAGTAATTTGAAAGCAATTATTGTATTGCTGGATATGAGTAAAAATATGAGATTAGTAAAGTTCTCAGTTATGGCGAGACCAGGGAAATAAGGATTAAATTTTATATGGAGGATATTATGGATTCCAGTTCAAATTGAATAGATACTTACTCATACGGCATACCTAAGATGGGACGACTGTCAACTATAAAAAGCATATAAGCGGTCGAATTGAGAGACCCCCTAATTTTTGAAGTCGGTTAACAAAATAAAGTAGTGTATCTGTCGCAGTCGGATTGTATAATTCGCCGTATTACATTACAGCTAGCCGTTATCAAAAACAGGGCCGTTATGTATTACGGCGGATCAACGATTAGCCGGATTGAATAAGGCTGAATGAATTTCCGCCGGGATGTATTCGGCGCTAAACGTTCTTTAATGCGGCTAGCCGTAATGTCAAAGAGCAGTCGTTAACCGCCTCTTTGACAGTTTTTAGTTCCTATGTTTAGCGCTCGCGGCGCTGCCTGTTATAACAACAACAACGGCCTCGAATACAGAAAATGATTCACAAAAATGTGATTTTAACAGTGGTTTTAAAGAAATAAACAAATACGAGTGTAAATAGTGACTTTAAGAATAAATTTGACGTGCAATTGAACTGTTTCTATTCGTCTGAGTGTGGAACAGTTAAAAATCCATGGACAAAAGAACGAGTTTTAGAGGTTATATTACATATCAAAACCGCTCAAGTGGCTATGGATTTTAGTATTCAGCGGAATCCTACACAATATAGTTGATGCAAAAAATATGACCTCATGAATGTTGCTGGCGAAGATTATCTTATCTCGAAGAAAAATAATCCTGAGGACCATACCATTCGCGTAATACCCATGGAGCAATATTTCGATACTCTGATGGAAATTCATAAGGCCACGTCGGGCGAGACAAAATGCTGTACAAAACAAACTTTATATTCAAAAAAAGGCCATTGAAATATTTGTCTCCTATGCCTGGGAATCAAAACGCAACTTACCAAAGATTTTGAATTCTGTGTTCTAAATAAGTACTCGAAAATACTAAACCCAAATATTAAGTGTATTAGTTACTTAGTTTCTAATTCTTAATTACTTAAAAAAACGTTAGTTTTTATATTATGTATTATACTTTCGCACCTACGCAACACAAAGTACAAACCTATTACATACCGAGTAGGTACATAACCTTTATTTTTCTCATTAAAATTGATTTTCAATTAAACCCTGTTTTATTTTGTTATCACATGACGTAGTCACCCTAAAATATTGAATAAAGTGCAATACGGCTGATCGTGAGTCGCCAAAATGTAGAACGTATCGTAATGTCAATCCGGCTAATCGTTCATCCGCCGTAATACATAACGGCCCTGTTTTTGATAACGGCTAGCCGTAATGTAATACAGCGGATTATACAATACGACTGCGACATATCAAAGCTACGTTAAGGCGGTACGAAGTTCGTCGGGTCTGCTAGTCATTTATGAAACACAGTTATTGAATTGCGACAAAATTCCATATGACATAATATGTTCATGCCGTTAGTCATCCAACGACTTACGTATTTAACCAACTTTTTGATATCGCGGTAGGTATTGAGTTATTTCGTAAGATTTCCGTCAATGCAGCAAGTGTGAATGGGTCGCGGTAAAAACAGTAGCAAACATATAACGACTTACTGCCTGACGTTTTGATTGGCTTACACCAACATTTGGAACCACCTGTCTTCGCCTGTTATCATCATTATCAGCCCATATACTTCCCCACAGCTGGGGCACGGGCCTACCCTAAACTAGGGCGATAAGGCCTTAGTCGACCACGCTGGCCAAGTGCGGGTTGGTCGACTACACAACCTTAGAATTTCTTCTTAGGTGTGCAGGTTTCCTCACGATGTTTTCCTTCACCGCTAAAGCGTCGAATGATGGTACACATGAATTTCAAATTTCAAAAACACATTGGTACGTGGCGGGGTTTGAACTGGCGACCTCACGCATGCTATCGCCTGCTATAGGGAGTTTGAATTTCTCCATTCATTTTCTAACTAACATTTACACGGACAAACACGACGTTCATCATACATATATTTGTCCCGGGTGGGGATTGATCCCATGACTCCTAGCATAAGAGATAACGAACCAGTCGATTTGCCGTCGAGCTTCATCATCATCATCAGCCCATATACGTCCCTACTGTAGGTGCAAAGCCTACCCAAAACTGGGGCGATCAGGCCTTAGTCAACCGTGCTGGCCGAGTGCTGACCAAGATTTGGTCGACTTCACACACCTGTGAATTTCTTCTTAGGTGTGGGTTTTATCACGACGTTTTTCCTTCACCATTAGAGCGTCGAATAAACTTACATAATTATTATTGTCAAATTTAAAAACTCATTGGCACGTGTCAGGGTTTGAAGTCACTACCTCTAACATGGGTAGAGACTGCCTTACCCACTCGCCATCTGCGCTCTCAGGATTGAGTTTGTACTCGTATATATCGAGCATCGAGCACTTGTATTCGTGTATGTCCCGCTTCAATACATTTTGTATGAAGCACGAAATTTGTATGAACGCGTCATGCGACGCGATTTGTGTGTATGTATTTGTCCCGCCCGAGTCGCCCTCTATAAAGAACGCGTGTAACGAGATTAGACGACAGGTGTCTGCGTTCGTTACCGAAGCAGCGCCCTATTACTCCTAATTGGGTAGGTAAAAGACTGTACTCGCATTCGACTGAGATACAGCCTTATCCAATAAGAGCGTTGTGCGGATTCTATTGAGTCTTTGAGGAGAATTAGCGCGGAGTTAAACTGCTTGGGTGTATCGAAATTTCGGTCGAATCGTATTTCGAATGCTTGGATGATTTGATGATATTTTTTGTCTTTTATGTATGGGTATCTGATACTATGATTTATTTGAACGTGCATTGTGGTAACACTTGATGTAAAACCATGTGGTGTTTACCTGTAATTGTTTATTACACTTGATTACTTAGTTATTTTAAGTGTCGGTGTGTATGTTGGTAGACCTAATAAATAAAAATTTTAAAAATATACGGTTAACACAATAAAATAGCGGATTAAACTTTACATATTATTAAATACCTTAAAGTCTAATATTGTATTTATTTAGTTAGGATTTGGGATTACAAAGATAAGTAACTTATCGTTTGATCAACAGTTCGCCTAGTAGCCCGGTAGAATAACCATCAAAAAAAGGGGTAAGATTACATTAATTCTCACAAAGCTCAAAATTGCCATGAATTTTGAGAACACCATTAAAAACAATTTGTCAATAGTCCGTTAGATTAGTTTTCAAAGAAGGTAAAACAACACCTAGTACAATGAATAAATAAAAACAAGCTCAGTACAGTCGCAAGTGTCTCGGATTATCCGAACTATCTTTTTATCTCGTAGGACATATCTAGCGCACAGGGCTTTGATGTGCCCTAGATTCAGATTACGGACTAAAATGGGACAACAGCCGGCTTCAGGTTACATTTGACACAGATGCAAATAAGACAAGTTTTGTAAAAAGTTCGCTGCGTTTCCTTGGTTCATTTCATTTTCTTTTATTGCTTTTGTTTATAGTTTATCTTTTGTTTGTTCTTGAATTAAACTGGAAAGTTTTTACGTTGCATTTTATGTGGTCGGGATTTATGTATGGCCAGTAAGTAAGAAAAGTAGGAGCACGTATTTTGACGGTTATTTGCCTTAATTTTAAGCCTTATTTGACAGTTATTTTAGACTTTTTGTTATACATACAATAACTTAATCTTCTTTTCTTGGATATTTTTATTTATTATAAAATATATTAGTAAAGATAATAGTTTTAAAAACTAATTGCAAAAATATATTTTACTTTCCTACGAAATGAGGTCTGCAGTAGGAGGTGTTGCTTACCACACGAAGATATTGGTTGCAATGTGTCTTTTAAATGGCATTACAAGATTTTATTCCCAGTGATTTTATTAAAATAAAAATTTTATTTTACGGCACTGTCTATGACCTCAATTCTTTACAAAATTGGTACGTTCATACGTACCCGTATGCTATCGTCATTATATTATATAGGTATTATTAGGCACAATTCTTCCTATAGAATCCTCTACTGCACTCGACCCACATTTCCATTCATATTCACGGTAAACTTGTTACTGGGAGCGTCTGATTTTGCCCGGCCTAACATAATTAGCATCGGACTAATTTTGCACGAGTTCGCTCAGATTAACTCTATAAATGGGACTAAGTGGGCAACATAAATACTCGTTGCCAGTTGAACTAGCCTTTGGGCTGTTGGAATCAATATCGGGATCGCGATTTATCGATTGCACAGGATTTCAGTTGGTCATTATTCGATAATACGACGAGCGTTGAGCTTCAAAGGTTTTTCTTGCAAACATTTACGATAGTCTTTTTCTTAGTAACGGAATCACCCCGTTTGCGATATATAGTACATATTAATTGCAGTGGATTAATTACCTAAATAATTATTAAAAAAAACCTATTCGACGCAAATTGTGCTTTAATGGCTTTCCCTTGGCTTAATGAATGACTCTGTTATATTGTACTTATTGTAACCTAACAATGAAAAAGTAATAAAATATTGTTATGTCTACAAAATCAGTGAAGTATGAACCTTACGACCTACTAAACTGTTTTAGTTTTGTTGACTTTAGATAGTTGTAAAACAATCCTTACTGGTGCTTACTAATATTATAAGTAGTAGAAAGTAACTCTGTCTGTCTGTTACGCTTTCACGCATAGAATTGAATTGAAAATGAAATTTGGTACAGATATAGTCCAGAGCCTAAGAAAGAACATAGGCTACTTTTTACCCGACAACGCTATAAAGAAGTGATGTTTTACCCGTTAAACGTCTATACGCGGACGGAGTCGCGGGCGGAAAGCTAGTAAAATATAAGTAAAAATAATTGGAGTATTTGAACACTCTGTAATACATACAATAATAAGGTCGTGTTTGACTGAGCTGAAGACAACAATAGTTTATATTTCATGGGCCTTAAAAATGTTTAAATTCAGTCTAATCAGGAAAAATCTATGTTTTGTAGTTTGCTCAACTGAACTTGTTAATAATAGTATAATGATTATTATTCTTAACTAGCTGTGCCAGCGGCTTCATTCACGTTTTCCCCCGTTTTTTAAACATTTTCCATTGTTTCTTTGCTCCTTCTGGTTAAAGCGTGATGTTATATAGCCTAAAGCCTTCCTCGATAAATGGTCTATACTACGCAAAAAGAATTTTTAAAATCGAACCAGTAGTTCCTGAGATTAGCGCGTTCAAACAAACAAACAAACAAACAAACTCTTCAGCTTTATTATATTAGTATAGACAACATTGTAGCTACCACTGTGCTCCTACTTACTGCGTACACAGAAAGCATGGGCCAATCACGATTTGAACGCACGAACGGTGCCGAACGCTTGTCAGCCAACGCATTTTTATGGGAACGAGTTTGTGATTGAACGCCGGCTGCGGTTGAGAGCCCTACTTTTGGCGAAGCAATTACTGTGGTTACAGATCAATGAGTTCAATATTTGTACTACATAGATATACCTATAAGAGGCTGTAACTAAGATATTCTACAAAATATCTTGAAGAACGAGAATGATAAGTAATAACTTTAAAAACTAGTTGTTATGGGTCTACATTCGAAAAAAAGGATGGAATAACATAGTTACTTATTGCTGACGTTTCGACTTGGTTACACCAATCATGGTCACGAGCGAACAAAATAATTAAAACCTCTATGTGGTGCTGCCAGAATTAAATACTTCAATGTTAGTCTGAGCTCTGCAATGTAATATGAGAACCAGACTAATTACGGTGCGTTGCCAATCATGGTTATACTCCACATGGGACTTTCTACTCATGAACTTAGTTCTATGGAAAAGTTTCCAAAATTTTTCTCACCGTAGTATTGTTACAGCTTCACCATAATAACATGTTTTTTTCGTATAAATAAAAACTAAGTAAGTAACTAAGTAAGCTATTAACAAACAGACAGCTACGATAATGCAGTATTGAAAGATAACCAAAAATCATTGAGAAGGACAGTGCCAGCTCACTCAAAAAGTGTTCTACTTATATTCATAAACATAATACTGTTCTAACTATAACTATAGAGGGTACATTTACGTGAATGCTCTTTAGTAAAGAAGGGTGAAGCAGTGATGTTGCGTTGGTTAACTGAGTAAGCTAATACAATATAAGTAGTGCATCGTCTCAATGAGTTAACTCAAATTTATGCCATTCATTATGCATATTTGAGCTCTTGCTGTCATTTGACGTCACAAACTGAGTCTCGCCTATATTTTATCTTATTATAATAATACTTACCATGATTCCTAAAATTACTTAAACTAGTTTTTTTGTTATTTGTTTTTCTGCTTCCATATTAATTCGCTTTAAAAGATACTCTGGTAATATCGAGTTAATTTTAGGTGATAGATAAAGTAATGAACCTTGAGTCAAGTAATGCAGCAGTACATGAGCAATTTAAATGAGTTTACCCAAAAGAGTTGACCTGAGCGTTACCTCTCTACTCTTACTCTTTAGTCCGACTCAAAGCCAACAAGGGAGGGTTCTGGAAAGTTCTGTTTAACGTAATGTACGGTAATGCATTGTTGATAGGGAATCAATGGCCGGCGGCTAACAGGGCGCGATCACGCACGCCCGTTGTCCACCGCAAATGGGATTCGATATGCGAAGGACGAAAAGATAGGGGCGAGCGGCCATCTTGATTCTTTGAAGTCCGAGCTTTGATCGAAAAGGTATGATATGCCGTACCAATTATGATTGTTCACAATATTTTGTAAAATTTACGATGATACTTGCCGTATACATTATCTTCCTTAGATAGATAAATATTCTTTATTGCTCACACACAGGTGCATTTCATACATATGATTTTAAATAAGTACAGTCAACAGCATGTTGGGCGTAACACTGAGAGTTCGATATTAATTCTTGTTGCTGTATGCTCCTTAAGGGCCATACAAAGTTCAATTCATTACGTGTAAAGAGTGGTTAACTGTACATATTTAGAATGGCGTGTAGGTAATGTATCTGTTTTATTTTTGTAAAGAATACATCTATCAAAGAAAAATACGTCAATACGATTTATATTTCATTTTCTTAAACAAACATTGTAATTTTTTATGCGACCAGCGTACTTGGTAGGTAACCAAGTCAATGTAAAAGATACGATTTCTATTGAAAGCCAAAGAAACAGGAAACGCGCGGGCATGTATGAACAGTTCGCCTAAAAGGAACGGTTGAGAAATCCCTTTCATAATTCACACGACTGGCTCCGTCGTAGGGGTGCACCTTGCGTTCGAATACGAACTAAACGTGACTGAGACTGGGCAAATATAGGGAACAAGGGCGAATACTTGTTTCTTTACCCGTGTTCATTACTTGTGTGTTCCGCGTTTATACCAGGATATATTATTCAGAGTCTCTGACGCTTCGCATGATCGCTGATCAGACAATATGTGCATAGTTGTTTACCTTTGTTCGTGAGTGGCAATGGAATTATTGAAACGATCATAAACAGTTGAAAGATATTGATAGGTTAAGCTTAATTGTGCCTTATGTTCTCTATTGAGGTATATAATAGAAACAGACACTCAGAATGAAAACAATGTACATTTTTTTTGTGGATTACATGATTGCTATGACTGTCAGTTGTTAATAATTATGGACCAAACACACTAAGCGGTTTGACTCATACTGTTTGGTGTGGTTGGATCTCAGGGTCGAATCCTCTAGGTATGTGGCTAAATAATAAAATATATATATATATAATCATCTAGGTATGTGATTATATAAATATATATTATATATAACGTGTAGTAACTTTTTTTAAAAGTTTATTAAAAGCTCTTAAGGCGGGGCGAGAAACTGCATTTAAGCAGGCCTTCAGGGTGAGTGCGACAGGCTCAACATGGTCTATTGTGCCTGTCGACCTCATATTTGGATCTCACTACCCCGTACCTATCCGATACAATGTGGGCCGCTTATCGTAATACGAATATTACATATCGTTTAGATATTACTGTGGCTCTCACTCTATAGAGTTTAATAAGTATCACTTGTAGCAAAAGTTATCTTAATATCTTATGTTCCGGATATTGATCTCTGCCAACATTTCTCTTCTATTGACCTACTTTTAAACAATAACGTACCGTAAGCGAGGTTACCACTAAAGAATACAGAAAAAAATATTAGGTTCACTCTATTTTATTACTTTATACTTAGGTACTTTTGGATAAGTTTCAGAAATTGAATTTTGAACAACAACGTACACAATTTACCAAAATTTTCTGCAAGTAGTAAATTTTCTTGCTTTTTTTTTAGTATAAATAGATCTATTTGATGTTTTGGCATTACTTAAATTATCTATGGACTTGAATTTTCCGAGACGAAAAATACTAAACAAAAAAAAATTAAGTGATATACTTTCCAAGTTGGTTTGGTATAATTCCTCGGAAGACATTAGGTATACCAAACCAACATTGTTTATACCAACCAACCAACATCTGTTAATATAGTTCCATTATATTGACTAATATTGAGTTTCATCAAGTAATATTTACATGTATAATGTGGTCAGTTCGATTCAGTAATCTATAACGGAAATATATATTCGCTATTATAAAGATTTATACATCTTTCTTTATCTTTTAGTGCTTTGTATTCAGCGTGTTTTACTAATTTGTATGTTGCTTTTGAAATATTTATTAAGGAGTTTTCATTATTTGTAAGATACACAACAAATAAGCGACCGCATGATTACTTGTAATAGTTTTAAGTTTTGGGAAATAAATAAATTATTATTATTATCAGTCATTTCCAATGCTCGGGACTACAGAGTCCCGGATTTTTGGGAGGTGTGCGTGGGGACAAAGCCAACACGTAGAGGCCCTTTAATGACTTGTATGATCTTAATATGTAATGTGGCAGCCGACGATTATCCCTGTATACACTATAAAATGCAGCCAAGGACAACCCCCGGTAAGTGCAGGACTATGGAATGGAGTGAAAAAATAAAGAATCTGGGCTATTGGGTTGAGGTGCTGATGGACTGGGTAACCGGGACTATGAGAAGGACTGTCATGGGCCTCTTTATTATTATTATTATTAAATAAATCTTCTAAACAGAGCCCAGATGAAAATATACAGACAATGGAGATTAAAAATAAAATCTCTATTTAACGATTTTGATACGGAACCCTTAAGGTAAAATATTTAAACAGTGTTATCATTCATTCTTGTATTAAATAGTATAAATCCGTAACAATAATAACATTGTAATGTACCTACGCCATAGTCTCACTTCTATCTAGCTAGCTATCTCGATATAAACTGGTTTACTCGTAACTTGTACCTCGTCTATGATTCTCTACAAAATAAATTTAATGGAAATATAAATGTTATAATGGTGTTGTGTTGATAACATTAATCTTTAATTAAGACTAAAATAATATTCGTTTTTGTTATGTTGAATCGACAACACAACGTAGACGGCTTCATTTTTCTTCTTATTAGGGAGTGGCTGCTTTGTATTGTGATTTTCTGCGGTGAATTCTGAATAATGAAGTCAGAAAGGCACGCACTAGACTCGTATGCATGACGGCCACTGCCAAAGAATTTCGGGTTCTTTTGTTTGCCAAGTGAAAAGCTCGTAGCCAGCTACGAACGACTACGAAATGAACTCGCCGTAGCAGACGTGTGATTTGTGCGAGGAAATATACTGTTTGCTCCATAAGTTTGTAAAGATTTTATGTATGCTTGACGCTACACCATAAAATATATTTTTTGTAATGGGTGGTTTTAAATACTTGACAATTATAAAATGTTCCTAGCTACATTTATAAATCAATCACTACAATACAACCCGACACATTCTCCAATTAAATAGGTCTACCAGATTTTCATAGGAATGGTAAACAATGTTTTCACCCTCAAAATGTTAAAACTACGAACACACGTTGCCTTAAAACGATTACCACGAAAAAGGTCCAATCTCATGGATTGACCTAATAATTACGTACTCAGATACCCATAATATTTGGGCATGCCCCGCCACGGCATTCAGTACGAGCACCAGACTAAAAAATAAAACGTAAAAGCAAAAAATACAATCACCACGCAATATCGAGATGATAGTTCTCAAATATTATTGTCTACGACCTACGTGACTGCAAAAGCTATATCGAATTGTATAGATTCGTTTAACTGGATCAAATTAAGGTGTTGTGTTCACAGGAGAGTGAAAATAAAAGTAGGCTTTGCGACAGCCGTTTCGCAATCGAGTGTTTTTATCGGTCCGGAGTGAAGTGAGCGGCGGGCGGGCGGCGCGGCGGGCTGCGCGCGGCGCGTCGATACGCGCAGCGCCCTGACGTCCGCGCGGGCCCACTCCGCACCACTCCTGCCCGACGGCGGACCCCTCGCGCGCGCTCCGCAGCGACCCCCGCGAACTGGAGACCCCCCCGGGCGGCCCGCGCTCCCCGCGACCCGGGCCTCAGGATCTATGCGGCGCCCAAACCTGGACCTGGTGAAAACAAACACATCGCAGTACGGCACACGCGCAGGCGCGCCACGCGCGGACATGACGACAGCAGCCATCTTGGCCGAGGACGCACTTTCGCCTCGCCCCAGCCTCTGAGCCCGAAGCGACCCTCGACAGACGAACGGGCACGGGCGATGCGTCGCGGGCGAAGCTCCGCGGGCGCCCCCTGAGCCCGCACCGCGCTATCGATCGCGTCATGGCGCTCGCGGAGTGAATGCGGACATCGGGACCGCGCCGCAGCCCCCGCTCGCTCGCGGAGCGCCGGCTCAGTGACAGTGGTAGTGGACGCGCGGCATGTGAGTCGGAGTGCCGCCGGTGCTGGGAGGGCGCGCGGGCGGCGGCGGCTGACGCGCCATGGGCGAGGAGTACGCGCGCTCCCCGTGCGAGCGCTTCCCGGCGGCGGGCGCGTTCAGCGTAGCGCCGCCGGAGCGGCTCAGCCCGCCGCCGCCCGCGCCGCTGCCGGACCGCTTCTCGGCGTCGCCGCGGCGGGTGCGCCGCTGCGCGGAGGCGGAGCGCGCGCGGCGGCCGCGCTACGTGCCGCCGGCGGCGCACGTGCCGGTGGAGCGGTACGTGCCGCGGCCGCCTGCGCCGCTGCGCCCGCCGCCGCCGGTGTACTGTGGCCTGGCGTGCCGGCCGCCGCCGCCGGCGCCGCGCAAGTGCTGCGGGCCCGCGTGCCGCGAGGACGTGGCCGGCTCGCCGCCGCCGACGCGCTATGTGGAGTACGTGGGCGCCGCGGCCGCGCGCCGCCTGGCCTGCACCCCGCCGCCGCCGCCGCCGCCGGCGCTGCAGCTGCCGTGCGAGCCCCAGGAGCCGCCCTGCTGCGTGCAGGCGCGCCGGAGGCCGCAGCCGCCGCATGACTGGTGAGTACCCGCTCGAGTACCCGCACCACTGACATGTCAACACACGAAACAGCTGTCAATATTTACATCCGCGAGTACCTATTGATTACCCCTCTTTGCGTTCGCGGACACAATAGTAGTTTGCCCTGTAACTATTCAGTAGAAGGTCAAGACCCAAATCGATGGCTATGAATGGTTTATGGACTTCATCGCTGAAGCATTAAAATTCACCCTCCATGTCATATCAGATAGAGATAAATGGTAAACGAGTTCCATTTCGCAATAGAACAATCACACAAATCAGATAAACGTAGGGTAAAGTGGATCGATCGCAAGCGATCGAGGCCTGTATGGGTAGGTAGGGTAGGTACGGTTCGAAAGGGGTTTTAAACGCTTTGCGATGACACCGGAGGCTGGTGTAACTGGTTAATATTGATAACGAGTGATTGATGAGTGTGTCGGAACCCAGTATCTGAAGCCATTTGAGGCGATCGCGTTGAAAATAAAAGTATCGATCCAGGTAACCATTAACATGAAAACGCGACGTAATTCTTCATTGATACGATTGGCAAAAGTATACTGTTTTATACGAAATCGCTACACTCATTTTGAATCTACTAAGCAACTAGGGCGCTTTCCTGTTTTTCTTCCACTGGACGGATGATAATCAGGGAGGATTACAGCGATTAGGATTAATTTACGTGTGTATTATTTTAGGGACGGCGAAACGGGTCGCCGTTTCCGTTATTTACTCGACTATGCAAAATAAAGCGTTGTTTTTATTACGGATACGATTTAATTTCGTGGAATACTAAACAGGTTTCATTGTTTTCATAATATATAAGTAAAATTAAGGACCGAATAAAAAATGATCTGAAAAAATAATCATGTCAATCAGGATATATGACTTGAGAAACACTCTTCATATCTTGTGGTCTTTTCTTAATAATAGTTTAATTGAGTGACATTCAATAAATATTGGGAGTGCAGAACATACCTTCCCGTTAAATACGCTAGGTGAATTAAATAAATTTTAGAAGCCCCCGAAAATTCGTTAGATGTTGTTGTCTCAATCCAACTGTACAAAAAATATTTTAAGACAAAGCGTTGTTACGATGTATAGTGTACTTGGTTTCATAATTAAAGACTAATAACGCCATTTTAATTATGTAATTAAGCAGTCAATCCTGCCCATTAATTCTGTTTGGTTTGTTTATATGTGGAAACCGTTTAACGTATTTACACTTAAATTAGCGTAGAATATCCTGTGGTAATATTAATACGATAAATACCTAGCATAGAGGAAAATTAAATTTGTCGTTGTCACTAAAAATAAAAACATATTATGAATTTTGTGGTTTAAGTAGACTAATTCAGTTAGTTTATTATTATCGGTATCGTATCAAGTCATCTAGTGATAGAAAGTTCGTCATAAAACAGACTCTACTGGAAGTCTGATGAATGTTACCTGTTATTATTTCTGAAGATCACATGCTCATTGGTCTTTGCACAATATTTGAATATATTTACTGATATCACTGTCCTAAATTACACATACATACACATACACAAATTCATACATACACATACACAAATACAAACATACACACAGTGCGGCATAATAAGTTAATAATATAATGTATTCTCTATTATAGAATAGAGATAATTTTCTTTGAACGTTTTATTACACACACAACATTGTTAAAATAATTATACTTTCTGTATTAAACTTCAGCCCCCATAAGACAGGATTACCTAGTTTGGGCGTTATTGTTAACTGTTTGTTATTATGTAACATTATTGGTAATAAACGTTTTTATGTTTTTTATGTTTTTTATGTTGCACATTAATATGTACGCAGAAGGTTTCAATGTTTGCCGAACATTTCTCTAATATTAGTACAACTAATTATGTTATTGAAAGGCTGTGTTTTCAAATATTTCCAACCACACCCTCACATATTTTCACGTACGTCACATAAAAACGTTGACCCAAAATAACACCCGAACTACCTATATCTTCTTTATATCTAGAGAACCTATTGTCCAGAACATTCCACTTGTTTTAAGACTTTGGATAAGTACCAAAACTTGTGTGATCTAGTTTGCTTTGTCTCATGTTATTGCGTCTTAAATTCTGGTCGACCCCAGTTCTGGTCGGTTCAAATGAGCGGTATTGATTTGCGTACGTTTTCTGACGCCGTTTACTTAGGACTTGAAGTGTAGTTTCAAAGATACGAGTACCTATATGTTGTGTTTTTACCCGACTGCTGCAGATCGGTAATGTTTTCTGTTTGAATGGTGAAGAAATTTGTATTTAATCACTCTACGAAATATAACTGTAACCACAATATGCGTGAAAGAGTTTATTAATTATTTTAGCCCTTCTAATACCCTACTATGATTATTATAAACTTGAATGATTGTGAGGATGTAAGTATGTATGTTGCTATTTCACGCAAATACTACTGAATGGATTATGATGAAACTCTACAAAAATATGGTCACGTATCTCAATAACAATTCATAAAGATTGTATTGTGCTACTAAAATAACGTGATATGATGACCTCCAACAAAATAATATGGTTATGAAAATATTTTAAACCAGCTAACAATACCTGTAAAATTCTTTAAATACCTAGAATACAGCGACGTTTCATCTAAATATCATTGGAATTTACCCGGTCATGAATTTTGGGTAAGCTTATTTTCATTAATATTATGGTTGTTGAATAACTAAAATAAAGACTAGGTATATAACGACGTTGTCAAATGTAAAAATATAATTCTTTGTTATAGACATGTTTGTTTCCTTTGAGAATAAATTTTATTGGAACGGGCTTAATACGATCTAAGTTAAAAATTTATTACATTTGATTTATAAAAGTTTAATTTAAACTTTTCTTCTTCAATTTTTTGTTATGTTTAATTGATAATGTAATTCAATAAATACAATATCGACTGAATGTTAGTGTCCAATGTTAGCTGATTGCTTTTTCCTTCTAACATACAGCTCGTCATACGAAACCCTTTGGGCTTTGTATCGTTCTTATAACGTGGTCATAACGGTTAATATCGACCTGTCAATATGACTAACGTGCAGTTAACTGTATTTTTTAAAGTAAATATTTGTTTTTTAAATATTTTAGGACATCTGACCACAAACTAAGCAGAGCTTGTACTATAGTGATCGGAGAATAATATATTTGTATCAATACATACTTAATATGTGTTCATAAATATAATGATCGCACCCAGACACGTAACAAACTCCGATTTACATTACACAAATAGTTGTCCCGAGTGGGAATTAAACCCACAATTCTTAGAACCGTAACCAGGGTCACTAACAATCGTTCCACCGAGCAAGTCTAAGTCAATTGCGACTGCTACTAAACTTGATTCTTTGTTGCCAAAATGTATTTAGATTTTTATAGCATACATCCTTTCTTATCTGAGTAAGTAATCATACGATAAACTATGTTTTAGGGAAGTGCCACAACGACTAAATCTTTATCCTATTAGTTGATATAGGTACATTATCTATGGTATTGATTTGCAATTGCTGTTTGCTAATGACCAACGATTACGCAGTGATACGAATTTTGGCTACATAAATGCGTGGCGTATTTAATATTTAACCACGAACTTTAGTAACCTAGTTCCAGATATTTAACTTTGGCCAAACGTATTTAGTAAACATGGTAATTTATATAGGTCAACCTGGAACAATACTTGCTTTGTATTGGTCTGTGATGTAGGCTCGATTGTCAAATGTTTGATAGAACCAATAAATGTCGATGAAGATATCACAATAATTCGGAACATTACACATTTAAATATACTTTAGTTATATACAAAAATACACGCAAACAATGATAATGTACATTATGTTTTAATTGCTTTTGGGAAAGGCGAAGTCTATGGAGCAGCTAGGTCGTTAAACCATTACATGTCAAAAAAAGAATTTGATTCTTTTTAGATTCGGATTGTCATCATAATAGCAAGTGTCTAAATAAAATATGAATTAGTACACCGTTTGCTGTACATCCGGCATGGAATAATTCCAGATAAAATAGGCATACATAAAATCACGCCTTTTTCCCAGAGGAGTGGGCAGAGATCACTTCCAGCGATCCACTTTTCACCTCTGTGGGAAACGTGACGTGACGGGTTGTGAACCACGTCGCCGCCATTCTGCCTTGTGCATTGTTTTAACAAGGTCATTGCGTTCCCACGAGTAGCAAGGATATATGACGGGGGAAGGAAAAGGGGAGGAAGGATACTATCGCCTCGGATGATATAAACTGACTCGATAGTAGCTGAAGGAGCCGGGGTCGCTTACCCGTATACCGTTCACCAACCACCGGACAGATAGTTGTGACTGGTATCCCCTGACTTAAAATATCCCCTGATTTAAAATAGGCAGGTTTGTTTCAATACCAGTTCATTCATTAAAGTAAATAGGTCATGAAATTAACTCACATTCGCGGTAGCGATATAAAAACTAGGTTATTAATGCGCGTCCAAAGCCTTTCGGATCCAATGTGAACAGAACGTTATAAATGAGCATGTATTTTGTTTTCATTTGAATGCGGCAGACATGTCATGTATCATGTATTTTCAGTCGTGCCTCCGAGTCCGCCCACACAGCCTCTTTTTATTAAGGCGAGGCTACCCAGACTTCCATACTGAATCCGAATTTGCTACCATCATTCAAATTTAGCGAGTCTACGAAAAAAGAAGGTTTTTTGATGACAGTGGCATTTTTAAATATTTTTTTATATTTTTCTTACTTTACATTTTTAAAGTGAAAACAGTTGAATTAAAGAACCTCTTTCTACTCTGAAATCTAATGAAAAATCTTATCATATATCTTACTACCTACGCTCAGCAATTCATAAAACGATTTAGTGCGAACTTAATCATATTTTTTTAGTTATCATTCACGTCTCTATCTTCAAAAATATTTACAGAGCAATATGTTGGAAAATTTGATTTATTTAAGTCTAAGCAGAGATACGATTGTTTGAAAAAAATCTTCAAGTGGTACTACTGCGCCTTAAGGTTTTTTTTTATGTTTTTGGCCAGCCTTTTTATTATATGACTGTCGGAATCTCGTTTGTATCCCAAAAAGTTTTTAATAAAAACTGCGAAACAATTTCACGTTCCTTCCCCTTTTCAAATATACTTGAGCGAGCTTGCCTATATAGAAATATGTTTACCGACAATTCCATCTTTTGAGACCACTTAGGTGTTCAGGTAGAAAATGGTCTTCAATAAAAAGTTCACTCACAAAGAATAGTGGGGAACTGCGACGGCTCCTGCGGTTTTCTTTTGTGGAAACGGAAGTCAACTTACTTATCTCTTTTGTACATTTATATATCTTACTTTAAACGGTTGACGATCACATTATATAAGCATTTAATTTGCATCCAACTTTTAATGCCTTTCCTACACATAAAGATCTATGTTATACAAAATATGTGTGAAGAAATATTTGATTGCACAACAGTGGTTAGTAACACATGTTCTCTACCTAGGGTTCCAAGAGTCACGGGTTTGATTCCCACCCGGGACAAATGTTTGTGTGACGAATATTGGTGTTTATTCCTTGTCTGGGTGTGTTATTAACTTTATTTAAGTATATTATGTGTGTAACCACTCTTGATTCCGATATCCGTTACACAAGTGCTTGAGGATTGCCATGGGATCAGATCAGAGTAAGTAATGTTGTGTAATATTTATTTATTTGTGCGGTTTGCAATCCAGAGTAGTATATTTAAGTAGATAATATCTTAAAGTATATATTTTCGGATATAATATTTTTCCCGGTCAGACATTCATTGAACGAGTCAATAAGTGTCAACATGAGTTCTAGCTCAATCTGAAATGGGGCTTTGGAACGCCGTATGAAATGAGTTAACCAATAAGTCGAGGTAGCGCACCGATACCTATCACTAGTCTAATGAAAGGATAGCTTTATGTAAGACTGAACTATTTTGATGAAGCTGCCGCAACATGACCTAGTTCCAAATATTCACCAATCCCACATCTGTAACTTTAACTTATCAAATAGATATAGGTTTATCGTACTACAGTAAAACATACCGACATTCGCGGTGCGTGAAATGAAACGGGTCCAAATAATTATTACGCTTCTGTACCCTCCCAGATCAAAGGTCGCCCATCGCTCAATATTGTGTTGTTTCACTTTGTAATGCTGATTTTTATTTGTGGAATAGTAGTTCATGGATTTCGTCGTTATTTTGCCTTTTATAGGGGATATAGATAGAACCCAAGATATGGTGGATTTGATATGGTTACTTATCGAACGAAACGTGTTCGTACTTATAGTATTAAATAGTCATTAGTCAGGTATGATTGTTAATTAAACATAGTAACTTATATTTAGAAAATCAAAGGCAATACTTTGTTTCTACACGTATAGAATTCCTGAAGCTAATCCTACATTGACTCGTACACATTGTAAGATAATACAGTTAAACAGTAAACGGCATAATGTAGTCTTTATCTTTTGGATAATAGAGGTTAGATTCGACTGATTAGATATTCCAAGGAATCTCTATCTTCAAAGGCTCATATCGCTTTCATCGTGAATTGATAACATGGGCGTGTTTAGTAACACAACTATGACATACAGTTATTTTGTATGGCAGTAGCGTGTGTGTTTATAATCAAATTCATAATATCGGTGTTTAATTTGGTTGAATAGACCTATTTAGAATCAAAATGTGGATGTTACAGTGTTGAATGTGACTCATTAGTGCTGTGTTAATTTAAATTTCATACACTGAACAGGCTTGGAAATTGGTTGGGGTTATGCATAAAAAGTAAGTGAATTTACATTTAATTTTAATGAAAAACACTGAGCGTATGATAATACTGTGCGTTGACTATTTCACTGATGAAACATATATCACATTTTCCTAGAACTTGCAGCAGTAATCTCTCTGTGTTCATTACTTATCTAAGTATTAATTGGAAATTCCATTTGTTGATTCCGAGTTCCGTAACACATGTACTATACCTACGTACTATTTGATCAGTAGGGCTACCATGGTTTAAAACTTACGCACTCGAAATCGCCTACGTAAATATGTCTATGAAAAACTTGTACAGCGCCACTGGTGGTTACGCAAAGAACTAAAATCGGCCGTATGAAAAACCAACTCGATAGGTTTTTAACGTACGTAAGTTTTCGATAGCCAACTCATGGTAGGCCCTCAGATCACTGTATGCCACGTTGTCTAATATTATTTACTGTACTGTTGCTGTCAATGAAGGGTTTTGCTACAGTATACGCCTAGAAGCCTGTCAATGTCACCAAATATGTTAATAATGTAAGAAGATAATAATAGAGAATCAATGCAATCTAGGTCGCTATATGGAAGTGTTTAATATTTGACCGTGAAAATACCCACACAGACTGGCAATGGCTAGGAGGTTTCGCTCGATTAAGCTTTGGTAAATAAGAAGCGTGGTCCATTAACATACTTTCGGATTTCTCAAAGTATTTGAAAAAGAACAGCATGTTTCTATCTGAATTTCAATCCTATCCAATAGTCTATCCTAAACTCTTCTACTTTTGTCATTTGTCATGAAGTAAAAATTGCAGGGCGAAATGTACAGCCGAAATCTCAACAAAAAAGATAAAATATAGGCGGCTTGAGCACCTACACAATTTTTAAAGTCGGTTAAAACGAGTGGGCGTTACTTATCTAACGACGTTCACAATTATTAAAAAAGTTTCACATAAATACAAAACATTTATGTACACAAAAAGATACAAATGGCTTTTAGGACAAAGAAACGAGCCAGTGGAGGTAAAAGAAATTATCCTGAGTAAAGTAGGAAGGTAGGTGATTTATCGATATCTGGCTTGAAAGTAGTGAAGAAGCAAAATAGCCGAATAAGGAAGATAAATGAATTACTTTCGTTTTGAGGAGCCCATTTGCGCTGAACGCTCGCTCCAGTCATTGGCGGAATGTTAATAAACTAACATCTAGGCTATCCATTTACATGTTTACGTTGTTTTCATGAATAAACGAAGATTGAGGGGTTTAGTTCGTCTATCCACTCTACTACTTTTTAGGTGGGGCAGTTATACGAAAACTGCCAAATGTCTATCGATTCCTTTTTTTGATAAAACCCGTAAAGTATTGAAGTAGGATATAAATATAAATAAATATATTTTGTTTCACTAAGAACCTAACCAGTGTTTTTAACTATTTTATTATTAAAATAAATGATAAGTCTAAAGTCATAATTTGTGGTATATTGTTTTGATTAGATCTGAAAAATAAATAGAGATCATTAAATATAAGATACATAAATGTCGGCTATATCGTAGAAATATTTTTAGAATTGACGTTCTTCTAAGAATGATTAAACTTCTAGGTAAAAGGTTTAATTTTGTATTGGAAAGTTTCAAGTCAATCCAATTTTGTAACTGAATGGAACCATTAAACTTAAGCCAAAACTTTTACATTATTGATTACTACAAAAACGAGCTGAAACAACGTAACAAACTGTAATTTTAAATTTGTCAAGAAAATTCATTTATAAATAAATTATATTTGGGCAATCATAAAATAGCTTTGGACTGAAACCGTTTCCGATGTTAACGACTTAGTTGTAACAGACAAACCGAACGTAACTCTGCTTTTTGCAATGCTGATGGTCAAGAAAGTGATAGAGGATATAATGCTCGCTTTCTTTTTAACATTGTACAATGTTTTACGCGATAAAAGACTTTAAGTGGACAGAAAAATAAATTATCAGGGGCCTATTACGACCACTTGATTCCAGTCAGTTTCAAAAATGGGCATCGGTAGCTATGTACATGTTAAAGAGCTTGTATTACTTCAAATTTACATAGATGATGGAGATTCCACAACCATAGCGCACACTACGCACAACTAAGTGTGTAAATGAAATACGAGGTAAGTCGATGTCCCTTTTTAAACTGACTGGAATTAAGTAGTCGTAATACGCCTCCAGTACTTTATACCACCTCAGTACATAAATGACTTGATTACCACCACGCCCGATACGGCCTATCGCATAATGCAGAACAGCATATTACAATATGCATTGTTAATGGTGGGGTTCATTTAACATAATCCACGGTCTCAGACGCGCCCAGCGCTCAAGACCCGGAGACTGAATGCGTTTCCGTTGTTAACCACTTAGTGATTAGGGATTGTGGGGATCCGATACTGTGCCGCGTCTGGTGTATTTGGAGAAGGTTTAAGAGAGTTACTCTGTGACGTCAGGGTAAAGTCATAGTCATAGTGGTAGGGTCTTTACTTATATTATGAATGCGAAAGTGAGTCTGTTTGTTTGACTGCCTGTCGTGCGTTTACCCTAAAACTACTGAACTGATTTAGATGAAATTTGTTATTGAGAGAGTCTAGGGACTGAGAATGGATATAGGCTTTCCATCTTTTTTGACTTGGAAAATGCTTGATGCACCGTCACCTTGGGCAGGCGTTTACCCAAGGTGGTGTGTGGGACCCCCGACTGCCGGTGCTGAGATGGAAAACCGGCAGCTGATCCTGAGCTAAGGTGCCGAACCTCATCGCCTTAGTGACATCTGGTTACTAGCATAGCCCAACTTCTATAACGCCACCGGCATAGGCTTCTCTTTAACCAACTTCACTGTAACCGAAAAGAACGAAGTCGCGGACGGAATGCTAGTTTTTTATATTACTGTCAAACCACTCTCGCTTGTGACATAATAATACTACCGAATTCAAAAATAAAAGTTCTGAAGTCAACTGTATTTTTTTACACTCTATTATGTGTGTAAAATATGCTCTGTAATTTTTGCCTAAATGTAAAAATAAGCTTTTATGTTGTTACAAAATATGCAGCCTTTAAAATGCGCTTTAATTAAACAAGTTAAAAGTAAAAAAGGGTCGGGTTCTCGAGAGTTTTCAGTCTTTTTCCTAAGTACACATCATTACTTACTTCACGGATCGCATTAACACGTACGTCGCACTGAGATGCGACCTACTTTACTGTTTTTGTGTCAAATCTCTCATTTGGTAGGACTTTTATTTATTTTGTTGCCAACTTGAAAATGGTCTTACTTTGTGAACTTAGAATTTTCCTTGTACCATGTAGTAACTCCTTTTTTATCTATTGTAACAACAATATAATTTGAAATGAAACTAATTTTACAGATTAAGTATGTAGTGATCACGCAAATAATGGATTATATTTTGCTTTTTAAAGTAATTACGTGGACTCTGTAATTACTGAAAAGATTAATGTACTCTTTTTGTTAAATGCAATAATATAAACGTCGGAACGATACATTTAATCATCAAATAATCTGTCAATAATATGTCATATGACTTTGGGGGGATGGGGCCCTACCAAGATCTTTGGGCCCAAGCCAACCTCACGTGCAAGTACGTACCCCTGCTGACCAACGAACGAGGCTCTGGCACCAGCTTTCCCCCCGGGGTTGGGTGGTCGGACGGCAGTCGCTCCCGTAAAAGTGAACACGCCACTTTAAAATGGAAAGAAAAATCAAGAAAAGTGCCAGGAATAGGGCGCCGCCGCAAAACGGCGCGCAGGAGTTTCGCCCGACTCCTGTGGCAAGTGGGCGAGGGCTACCGCGTTGGGGACGGACGCGGCTAAAGACGTTAGCCCCAACCCCACGGAAACTCCGCTTCGCGACGTGGAACGTGGGCACGCTCACCGGTCGCGCGAGAGAGCTGGCCGACGTACTCACCAGGCGGAGGGTGGCAGTGGCGTTCCTGCAGGAGACTCGGTGGAAAGGCAGCAGATCCCGGGCCATTGGGAATGACTACAAGCTGATCTACACAGGAGCACCTAGTGGAGAGAACGGGGTTGCGGTAGTGCTGTCCGGGGAGTTGCAGGATGACGTGTTGGAGGTGAAACGCTACAGCGACCGCTTAATGGACGTAACGGTGCTTATCGAAGGGGTTACGACCCACTTGATAAGCGCATACGCTCCACAGGCTGGTTGCAGCGACACCGAAAAGACTTCATTCTGGGATAGACTTGGAGAGGTGCTGCGTGGAATCCCACCATCTCAGGGAGTCGTTCTGGGGGGCGATCTGAACGGTCATGTGGGTGAGGAGCCTGAGGAGTTCGAGCGTGTTCATGGTGGCTATGGGTTCGGCAGACGCAACGCTGAAGGGGAGAACATCCTCCAGTTGTGTTCGGCTGCCGACCTGGCTATTGTGAATACGTTTTTCCAGAAGAGGCCTGAACATTTAATCACCTACAGGAGTGGGCGGCACGCTACCCAGATCGACTTCCTACTCACTAGGAGGCACCACATCGGCAAAGTAGTCAACTGCAAGGTCATACCCGGAGAGAGTCTCACAGCACAACACCGTCTACTTGTCATGGATCTCTGCGTGAAGCCCAAAGCCAAAAGCTTTGAGCGCTGTCGGCGTCAAATAAGGTGGTGGCGGCTTGACGATGACAAATCCCAGGTGTTCGTCTCAGCTATCGGCGACAAGTGCGCTGAGGCTGAGAACGAACCAGTTCAGAACCACTGGGACAGGATTCAGGCAACCATAACCGAAGCGGCGAAGTCAGTGCTTGGCACGTCTAAGGGTGGACGCAAATTTGACAAGGAGACTTGGTGGTGGAACGACACAGTCCAGAGGGAGACGAGGGTGAAGAAAACCCTCTTTAAAAAGTGGCAAGCGTCCAACTCTCCCGAAGATCGCGACGCATACAGGTCCGCAAAACGTGCTACTAAGAAAGCTGTTGCCAGAGCCAGGCGAGCCCACCTACAACCGCTCTACGATAGGCTGGAATCGTCTGAGGGGCAGAAGCTTATCTATAGATTGGCACGTTCGAGGGTCAAAGCGGCACAGGATATCTCCAAGTGCCGCTGTGTTAAAGACTCTCACGGTAACCTACTATGCGAGGACCTCGCGGTGAAGGAGAGATGGCGCTCTTACTTCCACGAGCTGTTAAACAAACAGCATAGAGAGGTGCAGCCACCGGACCTCCCTCCGAATCAAGGACTTGTGCCACCGGTAACGCCTGAAGAAGTAGAGAAGGCTCTTCGCCGCATGAAGAATCGGAAAGCTGTCGGAGCCGATGGAGCCCCCATCGAAGCCTGGAAGGCAATGGGTGGTCGTGGTGTGGGCATCCTAACTAACCTTTATAACCGCATACTAAGCACCGGCGGGATTCCTCGCCAATGGAGACTGAGTGTTATCACCCCGGTCTTCAAGGGCAAGGGATCAGTGCAGGAGTGCGGTAGTTATCGCGGTATAAAGGTCATGTCCCACACCATGAAACTATTCGAGCGGATAGTGGACTCTCGAATCCGTCAGAGTGCACTGTCTCTGGATGTCAATATGGTTTCCGCCCCGGTCACGGGACTATGGACCCCGTTTTTGCCCTAAGAATCATCATGGAGAAATACAGGACGAAGAACACGCCTCTCCACTTCCTATTTCTGGACATGGAGAAGGCCTTCGACTGTGTTCCGCGTGAGATGATTTGGTGGGCCCTGAGGTCCAAGGGAGTGCCAGAAACGTATGTTGATATCATTAGAGACATGTACTGTGATTCCGATTCTGTAGTTAGGACCGCTGTTGGCGACACTTTGCCCTTCCGTATAACCGTCGGAGTACATCAAGGCTCCGTCCTGAGTCCGTTTCTCTTCAGCCTGATATTAGACGTATTGTCAGACAGCATCAGAGACCAACATGAGCAGCCACCATGGCTACTTATGTATGCTGATGATATCGCGCTGGTGGACTCGGACAGGGGACGGCTGGTGAGACGTGTTAACACATGGAAGGAATCGCTTGAGAATGGGGTCTGAAACTCAACGTGGCGAAGACAGAGTACTTGGCCTGCAACACTACAGATCCCATGTCCGTCCGCATAGGCGAAGACACGGTCGAGCGCACGGACCGGTTCAAGTATCTGGGATCTGTACTCCACGCGAACGGCGACATCGACTCCGACGTCAAGGCACGCATTGCTGCTGCGTGGGATAAATGGCGGGAGGTGAGCGGCGTCATTTGCGACCCTAAAATGCCGGTTAAGCTGAAGGGACAGGTCTATAAATCCATCATTAGGCCTGTTCTCTTATATGGCAGTGAAGCATGGCCAGTACTTGAGCGGCACAAGCAAGAACTGCGGGTCACGGAGATGAAGATGCTGCGCTGGATGTCGGGAGTTACGCGAGCAGATCGCGTAAAGAACTCCCGTATTCGCGGCAGCCTTCATGTCCGAGACATCGCTGATAAATTGCAAGAGTGCCGCCTACGTTGGTACGGACATGTTTTACGGAAACCGGCAAACTACGTAGGGAACAAGTGTCTCGCAATGTCGCTACCGCCGGGTCCCGGCAGAAGGGGAAGGCCCAAGAAGGCCTGGCTTGACGTCGTAGTGGATGACATGCGTGCCAACAAACTCTCCGCGAAGGATGCTGAAGATCGTGCGAGGTGGAGAGTTAGGAGCAGGAAAGCGGACCCCGGGCTCCGCAAGGATGCAACCGGGATAGCGCTGTAATGATGATGATGAATATGTCATATGACTTTAAAAAAAAAAACACTTAATATTTGTCGATCCATTGGTAAAATAAGGAGTAATGGCCAGCTTTATGAACACTGGAGTCCACTTTTGATCCTTTTGTTTTTATCTTTAGTTTAGTTTGGTTTGGGGCAAAATTCTGGTAAGGCCTTGAATTGTTATTTTTCGTTTGGCTTTAAAAAGCGTTCTTCAATGTAAATACACTACTTATATCATCTTTACCTCGGCTTTTGAAGGCATTTGTCTGTCTAGAACTATTTTAGTCTACAGTCTTGTAAGATTTATCTTTTTATGCATGTAAAATATTGCTTGCAATATTTTTTTTATTCAGAAATCCACAGCTCTTAAACATAAATTATATAATATTATTTGTTTGAAACTTACAAGACAGTATTAAATGTACAATATACTGATGATAGAAATGATACTTATATCAGGCAGATTTGGAATAAATAACCCACGAGCCTAGATTTATCAGCGAGAAATATTGAAAGGGAAACTCTTCAAAAGGTAGAATAAGTGATATCTGTAGAAGGATGGATTGGAAAGGAGAACCACCATTTTGGGCCCAACGTTACAGGATTAAATTATATATCAAAAAATCGGTCTATTTTTGTAAGTTAACTTATAGAAATCTTAGCCAAAACAGCAATGGCCAACAGGGAAAAAAGCAGATTTTTTTTATTTTCCTTATGTTACTGGTTTTGTAAACGTTCATTTATATTATTTATTAATAACGTAGCTATCTTCGCAAACGTGATACAGAAATATATCCATAGAGTATAGTAAACAGAATCTACTTATGACATTGATCGATTTGATTGATGTCGATTAATAATTAAAATGTTTTATTATTTATCATATTTATTTAGATCGTATCCGAAATACTATCATTCGGAGACGTACCGGAGTCACGGACATTACATCGATTGTGACGAAGTTGAAGTGGAGACGGGCCGGACATATGTGCAGAAGAGAGGATGGCAGATAGGCACGCAGAATTGCCGAATGGAGACCTAGACTCGGACGGAGAAACGTTGGGAAACCACCTATGCGCTGGGCCGACGATATCACAAAAATATTGGGCAAGACCTGGATGCGAGCAGCAAAAGACCGGGTCAAATGGAAAGCACATGAAGAGGCCTATACCCAACAATGGGTGATACAGGGCTGAAGAAGAAGAAGAAGACGCACAGTTTTTAGATGCTATTTTTTTTTAGATGTATTATGATGATAAGGATGAATAAAATAATTTATTATTATTTTGTAATGACCTGCTTTTGTTACATTTATTTTTTATTCTGAACTGCTCTGTCCAGCCATAAGCAAATATGCATTTAGAGTTACCTAGTTCATTATTCACTTTAATGAAATATATAATAAATTGGTTTTATAGTTGACTGGCTCGATGGAGCAGTTGCTAGTGAATTCTGGCTTCTAAACCAAGGGTCATGGGTTCGAATCCCACCCAGGATAAATGAGGAGGAGACTGACACCCAGGAGAATGTCTAAGATATAAGACTTTGACTTCATAAGTCGAATGATTGCAATATCCATAGATTTATTCTCATTACCTACTATGTAGCGTGCTTGCGTGTGTGCGCGGTGCAGTGGGGCGCAGGGTTGACCGGGCATTGCGCCGTCAACGACGCTTGGAAATATAAGATGTTAATATTCTGTTATAAATATTCTGAATTACCCAACAACTTAACAAATCACAAAATCATATTTCACGGACACATGCACGGTTCCCCGACCAATATAGATGACATATAGCCTATGTCTTGATACCATTTTACCACTTTATCTGTACTGTTGGAAAGCTTGTATACAATCTGTAATGCAAAACTTAAAAGAATCACCCTACAAGCTTTCTTTCATAATAGAAAAACAGATAACCTCAAAAATATTCACTGTATTTTTAGTGATTTGGCCATTGCGGATCAACATGAAAATTCGTCTCATGGAAACCTTTTATATGCTTTGTCTGATGGCCAACTTTCAGCTTTGTAACGTTGGGCCCAAGTTTGTATGGAATCGGGTGTTCTCCTTTGGAACTCGGACCGCTTGATAAGGTGGATTGATGTGCAAAATGTGCGTAATGTCTAGGATATAAAATATTGTCTGTTTGTAAGATACTGGGAAATGAAGTTTACTTTTCAAATAGAAATATCACTTTTTGCGATCTTTTGCCGAGTTAAAAGCTTTTGTATATGTGACGACATCAATATCTGAACGTTTGAACCGCTCGGATTGTAACGGCGACTTTTAGTTTCCAGTGACTGGTAACTGCGTGTAATTTAGTAAAATAAAAAAATGTATTTACCTCAAAGAAACTTAAAATATAACGTAGTTTATGTACATTTTAAAAAGGTGTCTCTTTGTTTCCAGGGGTTGCCCAAACTTAGCTAAGCTTGTATCTTGGGAACCTATTGGGAATATACAATTTAAAATACAAAAATTAATTAAAACAAAAGAAATACTGCACTAAAAACTAATAAACTTTTAAAAGTGGAGTAAATAAGAGTTACATTTTTGGTCAAATTAATAGTTTTACCGGCCAGTTTCAAAAATGCACAACTCAAAATAAAAATAAATAAATAGGTAAGGACGAATTCCCCTCTTGGCTTATTTTTTTCTTTTTTGATTTGTGACGTAGAACATAATAATAATGACCCGTTTTGGTGTGGGCGTTAACGAGTGGAATAATTTGTTACTTTAACGTGACTTCACATAACAATTATTCCGATTGAATGAAAGCTAATCGGGACGTTTTCGTTTATAATTGAGGATTCAAGGGAAGGGGAACTCGAAATTATAATAAAGCTTTGTACTTTATACATCTTTTTGGAATTATAGTTTTCTTTTTAATTTATTATTAACTTTAATCAATAAAATGTAAAGTTAAATGAAACATAATTCACAAAGTTTTCTAATAATAATAGATAATTTGAAGTTTCTAGTTGTAAAAAACATATCTATTTTATTTGACTACACTTTGAATGAACGAGTGCAGTATAAAAAAAAGACGTGTAGCACTCGGAGACTGCCGCGGTAAAGCTATTGCATAGCATCGTCCGATTTCGGAGCAGCTCGTTTCGATTCGTGCGAGTTTCGCAGAGTCGTACAATACGTCATATCGCACGCACACAAACACCGTGCCGAAGTATACCGAACTGAAACGACATTAGACGATTGTGAGGTTTTTTTCGTTACGGAATTTCTTGGTTCGGTCGCCGCGCTCAAAGCCCGCGATAAAAGCTATGCAATAGCTTAAATACGAGTAGACATGTATCTCACAATCATACCAGCATGATGTTCTATGTACTATAAGTAACAGACGAAAACTACACGAACAGCTGATTCTGTCTGTCCATCTGTGCCCGAAACACAAAGACCTTTGTTTTCAGTTAACATTTGCCGGGATTTAACCTTCTTCGAACGTGACCTTTACAAGTCAGTCACTACAACTGAAAGGCATTTCTCATTATCTTTTGGAAGACGTATAATTCGGTTCCTCAAGCTATAGTTGACTTGTGGCTTAACTTGGCATTTGGTTGAACTCAAATGATTTCATTAGTTTAGTACAAAACATTTTGTTAGCCCTTTTATCAAAATTCAGTCTAATTCAATTTGGTATCGGAAATTTTACAAAAGACACTGAAAACCTTTTACTTTGGTTTGGTCACTGAATATATAATTATTATGACATTCATCTAGAGTGGTCCCTTCTTTGGTGTGTTTATATGATTGGATGTCACCGCAGTAGTCTCGTGTGAGCAGTTGTATGAATATAAAAAGTTGTTAAGATAGATGTATGAATTTTAATTCAATGTTAACATTAAAATAGAAAGCACATTGAAGTGGATTGAAAAAGTAATATATATTTCATGGTTTTTTTATAACTGAGTAAGAACCATTTGTTTATGTACTGGGCCAGCAAAATTTAAAAAAGAAACATTTTATTTTCTTTATGGCAAGTATCTGATACTTATGTGTACATTTTTTGTCAATATCACACAGTAGCTTAAGCACTTCTGTTACGGATGATACTTAAATATATTTAATATCACACCCAGACACGGAACAAACACCTATGGTAGTCACACAAATATTTGTCCCGGGTGAAATAAAGATTTAACGTGATTATCCGCGAAGTCGGTATAAATCTCGTTATTAGGGCACCCGTTGCGGCTAGACAATATCTTGTTAAGGCGCAACACAGGTCGGGCGGAACTTATTGTGTCTGTGTTGAAATTTTAATTAAAAATATACTGGTGTAAAAGAATTGCTCCCATTCACCCTGAGCAATTAATCCAAGTGGTCTGTCGACGATAAGCCCCAATTAAAGTTGTTCGCAGCCGATCTTGCGGGGTTTCTATTCTCACAATTCAATTGGTCGGATCTGAGGGTGTCCTTTTTATAGTCATCATTAAATCACTGGTTGCTTTTATGTACCTTTTTTACTGGCTTCGTTTTCCACCTCATTAGTGGGTCTTGAGGAGCAAATTACAAGTCGAAAGGTTTTGCGAATGTATATGTTCACTTGTTGGAAGAATCAGTTGATCAATTACGTAGACACGTATATATTCTCGCTCTCATCTGGCTCGATCGCGCATGATAGTGCCTCTATCTCTTGCGCTATGGATCGTGGGTTCGATTCCCATCCGGGATAAATGTTTATGTGATGAACTTCGGAGTTTGTTCCGGGTATGGGTGTGTTATTTGTATATTGCGCATTTGTCTATAACACTGGTGTTTCTAATATCCATAATACGAGCGCTTGACAGCGCTTAGCAGGGTATCAGATCAATGTATTATGTGAAGATTTGTAATATTATTCTCTTATTATTATCCTCCTGATTATGACCCTCTATACGAGTATCTATAAGCATAATAAAAATAGAAATCCTTCCGCCAATTAATTACGAAGTGAGGGTCTCGGTCAACATTAATAGGATCAAACCTCATCAAAGCGTCTAATTTGGTAAATTGGTAACCACTCGATTCCCCATTCGATGCCTTTACGATGTTTGACGTCAATCGGGTGACGTCAAACTTGTTAAGATTAATCGTGGCTGCTTTATGATTAATATCCGTACCTATCTGAATCTTCCCTCTCATTTATTATTCTAGAAACGAGTCAGTTGACACTGCCACCACGAAATTGCGGCCGAGTCCTTTTCAATCTATTGTTTTTGCCCCTGAATCAACACTGCTGAAAAGAATTTATGAAAACTTAGCTTTGCAGTGGAAATGTTTTGTTGAAATTGTTTCGAGAGCCGAACCGTTTTCATTACGTTGTCTATGCTTGTAGCTTTGTTTTTTATTACCGTCAACTCTACCTAGAGATGGGTTTCACTGTGCTGCCTTAACTCGTTGAGTTAACTCAATTCATTATGCGACGATATTGTATAATATCGTATAATGTACTAAATTCTTAAAAATGAATTTAATTCTGCAGAATTTTACGTACGTAATGCCGTATTTTTCGATAATCGAATAACATCATAATCTTAATAACTCCTGAAAATTTAATATCGTCTTAATCAATCCCCTATTTATGGAGTTTTTTTTCGAGCACTGATTTATTTAGTACAAATAGTTCCTGATCCTGATCTATCAACTGTCAAGAGTTCCAAAAATGTCATGTACTTAGTAACTCAAATTTGTGTAATGGCTGTTGAGTTATTCAAAACAGAAATCACTGCGTAAACCCATCTCTAAAACTATGAAATTGGATTTAAACTCTTTGTGATTGTGACTCATTGTTATAAAATGATTTCGAATGCAATTTAACGGGAGGTTTCATTTTATGTGACTAGTAAAAGATGTTCGTTCATGCCTCGAAAGTAACGACTTTGATAAAAGTTATTACCTACCTTGGTGTTTACTTGAGTGATCATAGCTTACTAAGGTCTTTTAAGGTATGAAATGGAAGTTGTAAACAAATAATTTTTCGTAAGTCTGAACTGCGTTTATATCAAACATATATTTATTTGTATTACCGTCACTCGGCACGGCTATAATACCAGAGCTGCAGCGGCTCTGGGGCTGATGTGGCACATGCTTGACCACTTCTTGTAGTCCTTATCTATGTGTGATATTTCTTTGTTTGAGTTGAGTTTTTGTGTCTTGTGTACTTATGTATCATTGTAACTTTTCGTGTCTATGTCGTGGGCAGTAAATATTCAAAAGGTTGGTTGACAACACAACCTAAAAATTTCTTAGTAGGTGTGCAGATTTCCTCACGATGTTTTCCTTCACCGTAAACACCGAATAATCGTACATATGAATTTCAAACTTGAAAACACAGTGGTACGTGGCCGGGTTTGAATCGGCGACCTCTTGCATGGCAAGCAAATACTTAAACCACTCGGCCATCGACGCTTTTCATCATCATCATCATCATCAGCCCATATACGTCCCCACTGCTGGGGCACGGGCCTACCCTAAACTAGGGCGATAAGGCCTTAGTCGACGCTTTTCGATACTATACAATCTTCATCAAACTTGGGTAATAGAAAATGAATTGGTTAACGATGCATTTGATATTTGCGGTTGTTTGGAACACACGTTGGTATTGATTTTAACAATTGCGGTTAGTTGGTGTATGTTTATTTGAGCGCCATAATTACAGTTTAATGCAGCTCCAATTTGATTCACCAATTTCAACGCCGATGATTTATGCATACATTTCCATCCATGGATCTGTTGTGATATACCTTTGATTACTTTCATGTTTAATGTGACATACATCATGCGAGTATATATCAAATTATATACTAGTAAATGTATCATGCATTCAAGTTGATTTATATTATGTACATGTTAATAGCAAATTGTGTATGTAGATGCCATTTCGCAACAGATTTCCAAAACTTCTTTGAACAATACTTATTTATTAATTTCCAAAGTTATGTGTTAATAGGTACTAATATTTTTTTATTTGTTGTTTTTAATGCTATTAAACACAATACTTTGGATTTACTGATCAATATACTTTAACAATAATTTTCATCACAATTATAATTTTTTTTTTCTTAACTGTTATACGATGATGGCTTGGAGAAGCCTCATAGTATGTCAGTCAAAAAATTATCATCGCCGGGCTTGCGGGGGAGCGGATGGTCCCTAAACTATGATAATCAACATTTCGGGGTATTTTTATATGGTAACATTAATTGAACGATATAACCACGAAGCTGGCGCGTATCTGTCAATCAAATCAACGCATTTGGGCGTCAAATCCGACCATATCGGGGTCTGCCAAGGACACCAGACCATTTGGTCCACGTCCAATATAGCTGAGTTGTGGTTACTACTTTTGTATACGACGCAGTCGATTTCGACAAAATATTGTCATCGAATCTATAGCATATGCAATTTTGGTTACGAAACGACTTTCGAATATAAGTAAAGACAAATCATAGAAAATATTGGTGAATAGTACATATTTTACGTTATTTATTACAAGTAATATAAAGTTAAAACTAGATAGATTAATAATGTACTTCCATTCCGGACATAATAAAATCACTCATCAAATATCCCAAAAAATATACATTAAGAAAACTATTCATTTAGCGGTGAAAAGAAACAGGCATGTACTAAGTCGATCAAACATTCATCCCAAACTTCACTTGCCCCACTTTTTTTTTTATCGAAATTTGATGTGACGAAAAATATTAACTTAAAATTCTTGGTCGTTTGGTTATCGTGTATTATGTGGTATACCCCCACTTGCCATAATTTCAGTTGCCCGAATTTCATTTGCCATAATATTCAAATGCCCGAATTTCATTTGCCATAATTTCATTTGCCCGAATGTTATGTTTGCCATAAAATACAAGTGACATAATTTTAACTGCCCGAACATCAGATTCCATAATGATTCTAATGCCATACGTATTGTTATCCATATTTTAATTGCAATAATTTATGCAACAGAATTTTCAAACGCCATATATGTCATACTCATTGTTTACTTTATTAGTTACGTGTTAGAAACGTTGTTTCCGTGCCATTACATCATTTCCCACCGAAAAAGCTTGTAAAATAGGTTAAAAGAATGATAAAAAAATAGGTTAGGTTAGGTTAGAAACATGAAAGACAACGCACGAGCCGAGCGAGCGAAGCGAGCGTATGCGGCAGCGGCCGGCGAAGTGCCAGAAAGCCAATCGCTTTTTAGGACAAATATTTGGCGTTAGGAGTATGGCGCTTAAAAATTCTGTTGCATAATATTATTGCAATTAAAAATATGGATAACAATACGTATGGCATTCGAATCATTATGGAATCTGATTTTCGGGCAATTAAAATTATGTCATTTGTATTTTATGGCAAACATAACATTCGGGCAAATGAAATTATGGCAAATGAAATTCGGGCATATGAATATTATGGCATATATCTTTCGGGCAAACAATAGATAACCGTATTATGTTTGTATAACGCGATTCGGAAGGACGATGTGCCGATTTGGGACAAATCCAACATGGCGGAGGTTTACTGCAGTCTGTGGTTGGTTTATCACTGCATGTAGCTGTTTTTATACACAATGTCCGAGTATAGCTAAAATTTCAGAAGTAATATGTAACTATTTAAAAAAAATAATGTAAGTAGGTCATCCTGGCCTATGACCGAAATCCGAAATCAAATACATATTGTATGAAATGCAGTGGATGAATTTTTTTTTTTCTATTTTAAGGACAACTATTAATATGTTTCAAAAAAACAAAACGTTAGTGTTCAATACTCAATATTACTTGGTATAAATTAATTTAATTGAAAGCTACATGAAAAACAATGTAAAACTTCAGCAATAACAATAGTATGTTAAGTGAAAAGTCGATTTCCAGTTGGAAAATGGTAATTCAACTGCTTAACGGTTACATTGCATCCTCTGTTCCGAGGGATTGATATGATTGAATCAATTATTACGCGATACTTATTAAAAAGCAACGCTGAGTAATTAAATACGCAAATTAAAATGTTTGCATCTCGTTATTTCGAGCACTGATTTATTTTTAAGCCTACTTTATTACGATCGTGAATTCGGTACTGGGATTTTTGTTTGGACAGCATTTTCTGAATATTTTACCGAATTTATTTACGTATACGTGGTTAGCAACAAAGAGATTTTTTATAAAAGCAGACTGATACTCTTTTAGATATGAATATGTGTGCATATATAAGCACACAACAGTTATTCGAAAAGATTAACCAATTTGGTCTGAGGATAATTCTTTATACTCATTATATTTGCACGGATCTAATCCAAAAGCTTATTATTGATTTTAAGTATAAAATTTAGCAAGGATAATCTTTAATAAAAGGGCTAGTAAGGCAGCCATGACTTAAATAACCGCATTATTTTTTCTTTTTTACAGTGAATTATTTTACATAGTGTCCAGTATTTTAGTTCTAGCTTTTGACTGCCTCGTTGGCTATTGGTCGCAAGCGGCACGTAAAGACCGAGAGGTCACGGGTTCATGTCCCGAGTCGGGTCAAATTGTGAGACTCCACACACAATTATATTATCTTATATCCTGGGCAGTTGGCTGATATCCATCGAGATGGCCGAAATCGCTTAGATTCTATATTTGAGCTCGAGCTTGAGTCTGTAGATTATAAATACATAGCATTTATACAAGATGTATATCGGTTGGCCATCTGAGGTTAAATTGGTACGGGGGGTCCCAAATGTTGTATCTTCCCAGGCATATAGATAGCCACTTCAGGGATGAGCCACAGTACTCACAGATAAGGCGACTGTGTAATCCCTCGATATATCTACGGAAGACCCATTTAGATATGTTTATTTACATAAAGGTAGCATTTGTTTTGGCAAGTAGTATATTTTTATTATCAACACTCGCGGTCTTATTCGAAATGATATAGTTTTACATATAAATTATTATGATGGAATGGGTATAAAAATCTTTATCAATAAGATTAAGTTTTTTTTAATTATTTCTGTAGTAATAGTATAGTTATTCTCGACAACACGCAGCAGTATTACTACTTAGATAAATGAACTGTGCAGATATGTCTGAAACAAAATGAAAACTATAATAAAATGAATCTGAAAATTATAACACGAATGAACCTGTTATACCTCTAACTTATCCAATGTGAAAACTAATATTCAACATCCTAGGAGTTACCCAGTTTCATATTATTGCGTAAGAAGTTCCAGGAAGGCTCTGTTTTACTTAATACAATCGCTAGTTCCGTCTCTGGTTCTTATTATTCGTGTTCTAAGTTCATCCGGATAGACTTGGGCTTGATACTTAGTTCGCGACAGGAATCGAACGGGTCTAGTTCGCCGTTCGTAAGCGAACAAGTAGTTCAGTATTTTTTATTTAGTTCTAGCTGCCGTTAAGATGCCGTCAGGTCCATATTATGAGGACGATAGGCACAATAGAGTCCTTTAAATCCATCTGGAATTCGACTATTTTCCTTTTTGTTAGTAAAGGTAGCTGTTATCTTCAGCTGTCACAGGGAAAATGATAGCTACATACAATATTCAACTATAAACTATCATAGTGTAACTATAACACGAGCTGACTTGTGATCATGGCGCTTGCAACTGTGACGAAATATCGGGAGCTCATTAAAATACAACAACATGGTAAATATCCCGAACATATTCCGTTTTCTAATGATAATTTTCTGAAATTATTGAAGAATGGAACGAGCATCTAAAACGATCCTACCGCGCCATTTTTGGCACCGTCCATGAGCGATCGGTTGACAGTGGCATCAATTGGGTCGTGAACTATCAAGCAGAGAGTGAGCGAACTATGTATGTAGTTCACGTAGTTCACTTTGTTCGTCCGCGAACTACACAAGACTACATCTGGAAAGTTTCGCAATTCGTTTCAATATTCACTGCGATGCCTAGAAGTAATGTATAAAGTTGACTTCTGTTTGAAATTCTTTTCATTCGCTGCGCACTGTAAAGTATTTAAGAATTTAGTTTGAGTTACAGTTAAAGTATTGTTATGTTCTTAGAGTTATTTCAAGCGTATGTGCTAATGCCTGAAGTTTTCAAAAGAAATATGTGTGAAAAGTTTGATTGTATCGAAGTTAATTAGACTATGAATAATTTTGAAGAAAAAATATTTATTGTGACTTGAATAGAGGCATTGCTGTACAATTATCAGACATCAGGATTGGCTAAACATATTTGACCGTTTCAGAACTTGGCATTCTATTGGGGCTCATTGATAACACGGTAGAGTAATATATAGTATTTTTGATATCATTTGAAGTATAGTATGGCTGTTGATTCATTATTTCGCCATTTGTAAGTATATGCTATTACCAAAATACCAGTTTTTCAACCTTACGTACTATGAGAAGTCTGCTAGTTCTAATTGCAGACCATGATGGACAAGTACTATTTCCTCGATGCCTATCGTCTAGTGAGACGAAGGTCCGTAGGTTCGACTCCTGCACCGAATTGGTAGACGCGGACGCGGGCCGGCTGGGTCGAGTGCTCCCGTTAGGGTTACCATCGATTCCGTTGAATTAGGACATACCTATTTCAAATTTTTACTAACCAGACATGGTTTTATCCGTGTTGTCTATAGTAACTAATTATATATTTTCGTGCCCCTCAACGCAGATTCAGGGGTCTATGAGAAATAGTCGCCGCGGCCTAAATAGGTCGCAAGTAGTCTTCATTATGCAAGTACACCTTCTTGGTCATAGAAATAGTTCATATTTCCTAGAATTTAATATTATTGATATCTTAGAAAACTGAAACTGTCCGGGATATTTACCGTGTTGTAAATATCCCGGACATATTAAGTTTTCTAATAGGTGTTACCATGACAGTTCAAAATTTAATATTATTGATATTTGTTAGTAAAGTATCATTTTTGTTGATTTTTTTTTAAACTTCTACAAGTAGGTAACAAAATAGAATTGATGATGATATAAAATAAAGATTGTCGTGTATGAGCCAAAACTCAATGATCTGAAATATTTGTAGCGGTGGACAGCGGCTTATTGAAATAAAATTAGTTAAAATATACCAGTTTCTTCATATTCTTGTTAAAAGCACAAAAACCACGGTTATTCTTAGGATAAATTTTAGTCGCTCACGGAACTATCATTACGAACATACAATACAATTTTAGTTTGTTGCCTTTTAAACTTATATCAATTAACAATGTCCATTTAACTCGTATTATATTGTTAGGTTAAATCTGCTTAAATATTTATGCGCGACCAAATTTTCTGTGTAGGTAGAAAATGATGTACTGGGTAATTTTTATACTATTTTTGTTATTAAATTATAGTAGCTTTATTGTGTCTAAATATAGAGGTATACGAAGCAGTATTATGTTTGTACAGAATCTTTTTTTTAATTTTTACCTACGTGGTTGGTAAATTCGAAAGAAAGTTTGGTGTTTCAGTTTTTATGTTTTTGATTGATTGAATTGATCAATTATATTTTATGTTCTAATAAATATTAGTCGTTGTTGGTTGGACAAGTACTTGTAGATTCAAATCCGGAACCTGTATGTTTTCATGACTGAATAGAAATTTGCAAAGATACAGCAGATCAGGTGAACAAATATAATCCATAATTGGTACTTTTACCCCGATTATTATGATGAAATCGGAAAGTCTGTGTTCATATAATATGTAGATCAGATTTTTTCCGGTAGGTGGTGGTCAACATCTCGACATGAATAGTCCGTAAGCAGAGCTTTGGAAGTAAAAAACACAAACAACGGTCATAATGACAGTAAATAAAAAAAAAATAGTATGTCTAAATTCGCTGAAATGTTCAAAGTAGTCACCCTACATCCGACCTAGTTGTCGCTGCAACCCGACGTCGATATGCTGTCACAGCACTACACTACATACTGCATCGCACATTCCACACACATTCGAGGGCTCTATCGCATTCACTTTAGGCTCAAATTCCTTTGACAACCTTTTTAAAGTCTACATATAAAATTGCCGTAAGTGAGTCGCGTGTGGCCGACATAATTTGACGCTTACGTTGCATTTTATTTATTCCCATACACTAGTGTTATGTTGTTTACTGAAATTGCAGTGACCTTATAACCTTAATTTTATGGCAACACCGATTATTATATAGTTATGTGATTGCGATGGCGCGACGTTTTGATTATGCTGACGCCCGATATTAAACGAATATTTACTTGAAATACTGAAATTATAATATGAGTTAATTTTCAATTTACATAACTGACTGTTTTTCGTCCTGTCTTTTAAGCACGGAAAAAGGAAAAGTATTTGACAAATCATTTTATGTTAGTACAATGTTATAATTTGTTTCTTTGTTATATCTTTATCATGTGTGTAATATTTCTTGTCGTGATAGAAGAAATGGTTAAGAATTTAGAAATACATTATATACCACATAGAGATAAAGGACTTAAAGGTTAGAACTGATTTTTCAAGCGTAAGTGAACGGGCCCTTTTTCATACGAACCTAAGTCTAACCTTTGTATTCACAGCTTACAAAAGTTCTATAACTAAAGCCCGTCGGTAAAAACAGTTGCATTTGACGGGGAAGTTTTGCGTAACGCTGTGGTTACATAGCGGAGATTTTTGTTGTGTCTCTGTTAGTCTGCGTCTTGTGTAGAACGTCCTTTAACTGCTTCGTTGGTCTATTAGTAGCAAGCGCTGCCTTAGAACTGAGAGGTCCCCGGTTCGAATCCGGGGTCGGGCATCATTTGTGTGAGGTTTTCTGTTAAGAAATTACTTAACCCGAAGTATGGAAGTAGGCGAAAGCACGTGATCCTGCACCCGATCTCTCATCAGTTATGTCGGATTGCCGTCTCACGGAACTATAAGAGTAAGGGAATAGAGAGTGCACTGGTGACTGCGTGCACACTTATGCAATATGACATGACCATTGAGATCAGCCTCCATGGGCGAGATCGTTCGGACACCTAATACATACGTGTTGTAGAGCGAGATAGTTGCACGAATATTCGCCGTAACCTGCTAATGTAGCCGCAGCTTAAAAGAAGCATGGTATTTAGCTCATACATATTCTATTGCGTTCGCTCGACGGCTCCGGGTTTCATTCGTAAATTGGGTTTGGGAAAAACAATTGTTCGAGTGATTCCTGATGGAGATCCAATGCTTTGTAGATATTCGATGTTGTCTGTCAATATCGTGGCGCGTTACAGCTCAAATATAAAAAGAGACTTTTATTTTCCGTGTTACTTACTATCTCGTTTTCGATTGAAGTATACATCTGTAGAGTTGTATATTTCAATCGGCGACGAAACCATATTATATCTGAGAGTTAGAGAAACCTATTATAATTATTTACTGTACCAACCAAGTACATACCATCATCCACATTTAATACTCATACTTTTATTATACACCTTGAAGTTTAGTGGATTCTATCTTAGTACTACAATATATTTGTGCAGTTCCTTTTTATTAATATCAATATATGCCGGTTTAATTAAAGGTTTAACCGAAACTTGAAAACACGTTCGAACCGCGTTATTACTTAGGGCTTAGAGCTTCTTTAGCTTTAAGCATCGATTTCTTGCGGTAAGAAGTACCCGATTACGTCACATCCTATAAAATAACGATAGCTACTCCTGTTTCCGTGTTGGAAAATTATTATTTTAAAACTGAAAAAACAATTTTTTTTCAAGGAATAATTTGCATTTTTCCATAGTATTATTTTTATTTCTAAAGGCAAATCCTTCTGCCACGGGAAAACAACCACTCAAATTTCACGGTGTATAAAGACATACTTTTGTAATATATTGTATAGAGTAAAAAGTACATATTAGAGCTTTCATTTGGCTTGCAACTTTAAATCTTTTACTTACTCTAATGGAATCTATATGATGTAACTTGAACATCAATCATAAGATGATTTCGTCTCATCATTCAAAACAATTCATTAATATTGAGCGTTGTTCTATTTACAACTTCTAAAAAATTATCATACTAACGAGTCCTATACAAATATTGTCCTCGTTAATTGCCAAAAAGTAATTTTAAACTGAGCAACAGAAGTATCCGCAGATAAATGCTGGCTAATTTAAAATCACTCAAGGGTGTCTGGAGGCGGGTATCTCCTCAAATCGCGATAGTGCGCGTTTAGCAGTCCGCATTTGGCCGCCGCCCAAACACAGCATGGGAAAGACCAGTGAAGTAGCAAGTGAAAACAAGCATTAAAATACAAATACAAATAAATAAAAAATTGGAAAAAATCACATTTATGCCTGACAGGACGCGGACACGAACCTACGATCTTGGGATTACGCGCCCAACGTACTACCAATTATACTATCCAGGCGTTACGTCATGAATGTGAAATTTACATTAGAGCTCTGTGTAGCACTAAAATTAAAAATACCAATACAAATAGTTTATGTCCAGAAAACATGTGAATAATTGAGCATTACAGTAGGTCCCACACTAGGAAAGGTCCTGTAACGTTGGCACCTGGTATAAATAACAAAACCAGGAGACGACGTAAGTACAAGTGACATAAGAAATAAGTATTAGCCCAGCTTTTGGACACTTTCCCTCGTAACCAAATGATAGCGGCATGGAAATGAGGCACATACATATAATAGTAGAATTTAAATGTGTGATTTTGAAGTAGAGCTTAAACTGTAATTTTCCGCTACGTCATCAGACAATACATTCATTAACCGGTAATTGTACTGGTATTAGGTTAATGTAACATAATGCTCGTGTTTTAGAAACTGCCAAAAATATGACCATTTATGTTATCTTTACATGCTAAGGTCAGGTAAAAAGTTCTCGTAACAATAACAGCTATGTATAGCTTATTATACATAGATAGATTTTGCCACATAAAGCAGTTGTTTTTATTTTTGATCAGTGGAAAACGTATTATTTCCGTAGTTGATTCACTGATATATATTAAGTTGTGGTCCAAGCTTGGCCGCTTGGCGCTTGGCAGCTGAAAGCGGGCGATGCGCCGTCTCCCAGATTCTAGTATCTGGTAAAAGTAATAAGCACTGCTTTCTGTAATATCGCAGGTTTATTTCATCTTTTTTGATATAAAACTATTTTCACTGATTAAACTCGCGTGTAATATTTTTTAAACATAATTAAGCTTTTACAGGGCTCGTGGTCACGACAAACCCTCATCTTTTTTGCTTTAGCAAACTTTAAATGCATCATTGGTACCTATCATTGTTAATTCTAACGCATTTGTGATTTTCTCGTAATGATTATGTTTTAGATCTATTATTAAATTTTGCTGATCATTATTGACAGCGATACATGTTTAATGTAGTCTTCAGCTCGCTCAAATATGAATAATATTTATTTATTTATTTATTTATTTATTTGTTTATTCAAAATCCACAGCTCTTAAATAAAAATTACAGATAATCTTCTAAATCACAAAGCAAATAACGGATTTTATATACATAGTTTTAAGTTATATTACGCTATTTCAATCTGAGAAGGTGAAAAGTGCAGAATATAATACTATTATATACACAGGCGAACAAATTAAAATTAAATTAATTAAAAATATTACTCTAAAGACTCAAACTCACACAGCTCACTAAAACATACCCACACGCTACAAATGGACACAGGTAGGTTTAAATATATATATATAAACAATAACTAATAAGTAAACAAATTTATTATTCATTACATATGTGTAAAGAAATCGTATATAGTAAAATAGATAAGGAAACAAATAGGTATATAAGTAAATATACAATACAATTTATATTATCATTTACAATCAGCCATAACTTTCCCAAGACCTTCCCTGAAAGAAGGGAGTGACAGACAGAATAAGTCCAACGAAGTAAACTTATCATTGTAAGTTTTCTGCAGGCGATGTATCACAGAATTTTGGGCGTAACTACTGCGAACAAACTTACAACTAAAGAGCTTGGTATGTCTGGTTCGAATTAAAGGAGTGCACAGGTTTAAGGTCTTATTTACTAACTCACTGCAATCTATTTTACCGTTACAAATTTTATATAAAAAGGTCATGTCAAGAAGACAGCGCCTATCCTGAAGTGTCATTAAACGATGGAAATTACATGAGTCCTGATAATCCAAATGTGTACGAAAATCACGATAGCATAAATGCTTAACAAATTTGGTTTGTATTTTCTCAATGCTCTGAATATGAGTCGAGTATTGTGGATTCCATATATTGCTGCAGTACTCGAGGACACTTCTGACATATGTATAATACAAGACTTTTAGGCAATGCACATCAGTAAAGGGTTTGCTCACTCGCAAAATGAAACCTAGATTTTTGAAGGCCTTTGTTGTTATATTATTAACGTGGTCAGTAAAAGTCAATTTTGAATCAAGTAGGATACCTAAATCTTTAACTACTTTAGTTTCTAATAATTTGGAACTATTTATACAATACTCAAATTTGATAGGTTTCAATTTTCGAGTGAAAGACATATAGGAACATTTAACAACATTAATAGTAATTCTATTTTCATTGTAATACAAACTTAACCTGCTCAAATCATCTTGTAAATTATGACAGTCTTGTGCATTATTTATTTTCATATATATTTTTGTATCGTCAGCGTACATTAAGCATTTTGCGAACCGTAGACACTTAGTGATGTCATATAAGTAACAAGCATAGAGCAATGGCCCCAATATTGACCCCTGGGGCACGCCAGAGAGAATTGTAATATAATCTGACCGATATCCACCAATAACAACAGCCTGACTTCTGTTTTTCAAATAAGATTCGAACCATCTATGAAGATTTCCTTTTATTCCTAGTTCTTCTAGTTTTCTGAGAAGTAAGACATGATCCACACGGTCAAACGCCTTCTCAAAATCCGTGTAGATTACATCTACCTGACATGCACCATCCATTCCATTCAAAACATCTTCTGTGAATATGGATAGGTTCGTATTTGTGGATCGGTTTTTATAAAAGCCATGCTGTTCCGACGGTATTAGGGATGACACTATTGGGTAAAGATGATTATGTACGACGCGCTCTAACAATTTGCTCAATACGTTCAGAATAGATATGGGGCGATAATTTTGCACCTGAGTCTTGCTGCCTTTTTTATGAATGGGTACAATATGAGCAACCTTCCAAATGTAGGGAAAGCAACCAGATTTCAAGGATTTATTGAAAATTAATGCTACTGGAGCTGCTAAGGACTTAGAACAAAAACTGTAAAAAAGCGGAGGAATCTCATCACTACCAGATCCTTTGGATACGTCAAGTTTTTTTAATAATAATTCCATGTATGACGAGGAAACGCTTATATCATGTATGATATTATCGCTTAAAGTTAAATTATTTCTATACGTGGGGCCAGGGTAATGAGACGCAGGACTTCTGAAGTTTTTCTGAAAAAAATCATTAAAAGCATTACAAATGTCTAACTGATTATCATGTGTTATCATCATGTGATATGTTCAGCGTATAGTATTATATTCTAACAGAACGCTCACAATCACCAATTATAAAATAAAGAGTTTTTTTGTCCATGTTGGCCAATCTCAACAGCGGTCAGCAAAGAGGCGAAGCGAACCGTAATATTGCCAGCTTCTTAACTCTGAAACAGCTGAGTTATTTATTCATAGAAAATATGAGACAATTTTACCGGTCCTACCTGGATCGGTAGAACCGGGACCTCTAGGTTCTTACGTAGCCACTAATAGACCGACGAGGCAGCAATGATATGCACCAGGTCTAATAATGAGGAACACAGAGGCACTGAATCGGTATCAAAATCCTTTTCAGGAAACGGTTACAGAAATTTGACATTACCCTTTTTCTCTTTGTCTTGTCACAAAAGCTTGCGGGCCCATTTGAATTTAATTTGCATAGTTTATACAGAACGTCGAGCGACATATTCTAAACATATTACACTGTACAAATTCCCTGTTATACATACTTGAAATGGGGGGGATGGGGTGGAAGATTTCCTCGAACTGTTTGCAATAATGCCATGGGAATACAGGGGACCAAATCAATTTTATATGTCCTCAGAAATGAGTTTCCAATATGCGTCATTTGTTAGCGGCAAATCACGTTACGATCGTATTATTGCTGATTGAATGATTGTAGTTGATACTATTTATGAGTTTCTAGGTAAAAATTTAATAAACTCAATGAACTGATACAACAATAAATATCTAATAACCGTAACGTAATAATCATGTGGAGTTGGAAGTCAAGAGGAGATACGATGATACTTACTATGTAATATAACTTTATAAGTATTATTTTTACATTGATTTAGCTTTGAGTATATAAATAAAGAAATTAGCGAGTGTTTTAGATAACCTTCGTTGGTCTTAGACGTGAATCCAATAGAAATAAGTTCAAAAACATGTTAAAAAATATCTTTTCGAAACAATAGCAAACCATAATAAATCTCACAATATTTATTTTTTAACCTAACTGCTAGCTCTTCTTTCGTATTATTGTATAGAACATTACGAGCAGTCCCGCAGTCAGAGAGTATAAACTGTCTTGTGGGTCATGATGTAACAATAGATGACTGTAACACATTATTTTTAATAAATAATATTAATAATATAATAATTGATCGGTGTCTTAATTTCTAACCATTATTACCATCGTAATTTAGATTATATTTTAATAATTTGCTTTCTTTATATATACGAGTATTTGAATGGTATCTTATGTTAGTTTTCTGTCTGCCTACATGTGTAGTGATTCCTAATATTCTTTTCAACTTATAACTTCGTTCGGTTTAAGAGAGCCCTCAACCTTTATTCGACTTAGATAAATACGATCCGTTTTATTGACTGTAGGTATATTAAACTTTGAGTTTAAGGTCGAAGGGTCCTTCAGACTGATAAAATATGTAAGTACTCGAGTGGGATGGTTGGAGCGTATTAAATTTTTTACTTTCACTATTCACACCGACAAATTAATCAAAAGACTCAAAGAAAATTTTCATTATGCAAAAATTGTTGAAAAATAATTAGTTAGTTTTAGCCCGAACTCATTTCTTTCTAAGTATATCGTTAGACTGCTTTCCACAGAATTAGAAAAAATATGGAGAATATAAAATAACATTGCGTTCGCTAATCCTTTGAAACTAAAATTGCGCTCAGCATTAATTGGTTCTCACTGGTAACTCAAGTGGATAAGATTAAATTTATTATGGTTAAGTAAACATTAAACATTGTCTAAAAATCAACTGCTACTAAATACTGAACACAAAAAAAGTATCAAAATGTATTTTTTCCTATTAGCCCTCACCCTTGTGATTGGGAAAGAATTTTGATCCAGTGATCCTTTGCATGGTGAGTGAAGAAATGAAGGAAGGTAAGGTAGGTAGAAGGTAAACCGGGGTTTATTATGCACGATGTATATTTCCAGCGTAGGTGACTGATCTCGACTAAAATTGGCCATATAGGAAATCGGTTTAATGACTCTTCTAGGGTTCCGTACTTAAAAGGTAAAAACGGGACCCTATTACTAAGCCTCCGCCGTCCGTCCGTCTGTCTGTCTAGCTGTATCTCATAAACCGAGATATCTAGCAAGCTGAAATTTTCACATAAGATTTATTTCCGTTGCCACTATAACAGAAAATACAAATTAAAAAAGATAAAATATTAAGGGGGATGTAATGGGGACCCATACAATAAACGTGTTTTTTTACATAATTGTTACGGAACCCTATCATGCGCGAGTCCGTCTTTTATTATTTATTGCGCACTAATATTATATACAATATCTATGTATATACTTATGATATATTTGCCAATACTCGTACAATTTACTAGAGCATCCCACTCCATGGGAGGCACGTGGCCAAAACATGCCATTACTGTTGCCAACTGATATAATTAATCACGAAGACATAAAGTTTTCCCCCAAAAGGGCTTGTTTTCGAACCAACTAAAGACAAGTAAATTGAGTTTTGATTAAGCCAATGCGACCCGGTTGACGGGTGGTATGGCACGCTGTGTTTGGTTTGTACGTAATAGCTTACTATAGGATTAGTTTATATCTGATAGTGTTAACTATATAACACAGTGCGCAAATGTATTCTGAGAAGAAGAGTTTATTAAATAGCTTAGGGGAAAAACCAATTCCTTGGCGAACCCCTCTTTCGCTGGCCACTAGACTTTTAGTTATTTACAGGTATGACATCTCTGGAACTTAATTTTTATAACTACTAACTATACTATTACTTAACTATAACAACTTTTTAACCTGCTATCGCTGTAGAGAGTAGACATTTCGTAGCTCTACAATATCGGACGCTTCATCATAATCCACGATAGACTTGTTTGTCGTACTCGTGTAATTTGGTGACATCCGAGGGTTTATTGCTCCACCGATACCAACGTCAGCCTGGCAAAATTAGCGATTGTATGAAAAGTAAATGAATGTTTTCCCGGAACGGGACAATGTTAATCAATCACGGTACAAGATGTAAGCGCGAGTGCGTCTCGGCGACCGATATTAATGATTGGGGATATTGCCGCACTTTGGGCAATGTCCTCGAATGCCATTACCGGAGGAGGCGGCAAATTGCTAAATAATGAGGGTTTTTATGAATCCGGATGGCAGGTTTTGGACTTTAATCTTCAATGAAGCATCTTTAACGCAGTTTCTCCTAATGCAGAGAGCGTTTGATTTTCGCACCCCAGATGGGATTTAATATCCCCACCCCAGTTTTATATATTTGCTCTGTGTAAGGTTCCTAAATATATTCTGTTAGTTGAGACTTCTTTCAGTTCTAGACCATTAGTCCCCTAATGATCTAGAACTAAAAAGAAGTCTTTTCTTTATTTGATTAATCAATTGCATGTTTTTTTTATGACCTGATTAATTTGCAGCTATTTTTATGCTGCGTCTTTTGTTTTAATGTTTCGGCGTCGTACGTGAATGGTAGCAATTTGCGCGTAATAAAGCTTAAATGAATGGACTTTATCTTTACCCTCGTTCCGTTGCACGTGACGTGAACTAAAATAAAAGACGGATCATACGGAGTCCGGCCAAGTTGTTCCTGTATTACTTACAACCAACCAAGTTTGGATCACGTACGCATTGCTGATAGCTGATTGTAACTCAGATTTTCCACCTTTCATCGTGTTTATTGGAAATTCGTGGGTTCGTAAATTTATTCAATAGCTTTTCGCCCGCGACTTCGATCGCGTGGAGTGGGTTATATAGCGTGAAACGTCGCTAAGATTAATTTCATTTGTAAATTAATATTTTTTTTTGCTACTCACAGTGTAAGAAAAATTATGTAACCTGATAATGTCCAGACAAAAATTAGGAGGAAAAATGTTAACCATATTAAAAGCATTAATAAAATTGCGCGTAATACGGCGCCAATCGTTCCATTTCACGAGATTGAATTTTCTGTTCTGTTCAAACCCGTGAGTACAGTACAACATACAAAGTACAAACGACGTTTGGGTGGATTCGAGCAATAGACGCTTTTATTTCGTTGCAACTAAGTTGGTTTTCTTGTGGCCAGTGCCTGCGGTAATGCCGGACGGTTGCCTGTCAACTTCGCCCGGATTCTGAGTTGTTTTGATTTGCGCTTTATCTATTACGTTGGTTGAGTGAACCGCGCTGATCAGGTACATTTTTAATACCTATGGATAAAGATCATATATATCACTGCTATAATGTACAGTCTGTTTCAGACTGTCTTTTGTTAAAAAGATAACTTTGATGATGTCTAATTGGCCAACCAAACCAAAAATATTTTTTGAATACCAGCCCTTTTCAAAAGGACTTGGTAATAAAAATATGCACCACATTTAACATGTGAAAATGTTCGAAAGCAATATTAAAAAAGGTTTAATTTATTCCGGCAAAGTTTGTCCTAAGCCGGGGCGGTTTTCATTATTGTCGGCTTTTGTGAAAGTTGTAACAAATTTTCGAATTCTAGTGCCTTGGGGTTTGAGGCTGACCGTCCTAAAATCTGAGACTATCTGGTGCCGAATAAAAATGTGGACGTAAAACGGGTAGGGTTTGCTGGCACCTCGCAAATTGGTTTGGGTAAGCGGGATCCACAAGGTCCTTCTGTCGTCGTCGTTGTGTGGGCACAGAAATCAAACATTCGACACGACAGGTAAGGTAACGCAGTTTAATTTGCCATGACTCGCAATTCTATTACAAAGATTTTCCTCGTTTTTCAGTAAATTAAATAAAGCTATTGAATTACGAACCAATTTCTTTCAATGCGGCTCTGGTTTTTTTCCGGTTTGGTCCGTCAAGGCTATTTGTATTTGCAACAGTGTTTGTCATTTACCTGGTTTGTTTCGTAAAAGGTCTTTGCAGTAAAATAGGCTCTTTGAATGAAGCAACTACTTTGTATTTTGTATTATCCTTGTGCATGAGACATTTGCTGTAACTAGCTACAAGTATTTGTTAAAGTTTACTTACTAAAAATATACAACACCTAATGATACTTTCCATTCCTTTTCACGCCTACAATACGTAATTACTAAAGTCTTTTTGTAATCAATCAAATGTCCCACCCTAATTTTGGATAAAAGCAGGAAATGTTCAAATTTTCCTATTTATCTTTTGTGCGCAGCCACTAGCAAGAATAATTACGGCTCTGGATGATTACTTAAGCCTACCAAGCAACCTAGGGCGACCAAAAACATCTACGGAAGAGCTGAAATTTAAGACTCATTTCTGGCAATAAAGAAAGATACTGCAGGAGATACTAAACACACAGGAAATTATCTTATTAGCACCCATTAAAGGGATCACCAGACGGCATCGGTAAAGTAGAAGAATTTGTTTCATTTTTACCGTTCGCAGGAAGACACGATCGAATCCCGCAATAAAATTAGGCTTTATCCCGAACGGTCGCAGTGAAAGCGACAACACGGGAGGGGGGGGGGGGAGTCGACCTACTTTGCTCGCGCCGCCCGCCCCGAAGGGACCAT